>CM030359.1:155609334-156102508 GCA_017893485.1 Hemerocallis citrina
TTTGGTAAAAGACATAACTAATCTCTTCCTTACGGCCTAGTCAACCAAAGTGATTTTTTTTAAAATACCAAATAAGGTCAAAAAATCTAAAATAATTCATGTAGCCCCCAAACATGTATAAGTTCATGATGTAAAAATTTCATGGTCAGATTATATATACATTGATCTCGGAAAATTTGGGAATACAAGCATGTAATTTTGTTTTCTATTTTCAAGTTCAGATTTTGAGCAATCCATCTCTACCAATGAGACCCATTACTACTACTACTAATTTCTTTCAAGAATCAAACAAGAAACAAGATTTAGAGTTTAGAGAACTCCCTACCCTTCAATTGAAGCTTGGATGGTTAGCTTAGCCTTCTTCATCTTGCCCTCCTCCAAGAATTCCTCCTTGATCGCCTTCTCTTCCACTTTCTCTTACTCTCTTCTTCTTTCTTGCACTAGGGAATATTTCTTTCAGAAATTTTCTGAAATGAGAGTCAGTGAGGGAGCTTAAATGAAGAGAGGGAAAGATGGGGGGGGGGGAGGGGAGGGGGGGTGCTAGGGGGTGGCCGGCATGAAGGAAGCGCGCGGGGGGGCGGGGGGGGGGTTGGGCGGGGGGGGGTGAGCCAAGTGTTAAGGTGGTTTTCTTGCAAACCATGCTCTTGACTCATGATTTTGAGGAGATATTTTTCCCATGGCTCAATATTAGCCATAAATCAAGATGGAGGTATGATGAGAAGATGGATTTGAGTGCATGGCAAACATATATGATGTAGTATTTTATAAATAAATACTTGCATATGTATCATACATATATACTAGTATATGTATTAGTATCAATTCTCTCATTCACATGCACAATTATGAACATAACCATTCATATATATATATATATATATATATATATATATATATATATATATATATATATATATATATATATATTCATATGAATCAAGCAAAATAATTAATAATACAATATATACAAATATTTATATATATATATATATATAAAAGTATTATTTTATTCGAGTATTATAATATATAACAAAGTAAAGTAATAACAATAGTATTGAATATAAGTTGTAAAAGCAAAAATAGTAATAAACGAAAATCTTAATGTGTAAAGGTATATTATATTTATATAAGTAAAAATATTACAATCATGTTAAAGTATACTGAAATAAATAAGACGACATAAAATAACAGAAAAATATAGTATCGTGAAATCATAGCATATATAAAATGAATGTAAATATGTAAAAATCAATAATTTAAAATATAATAGAAATAATAATAAAACAAAATAATAATTTAATAAGTGCTAATTTAAAATTTAATATAATACGTAAAAGTAATAGCAAATTAAATGAGTAACGTAAAAGCGTATAAAAGTAAGAAGGATGAAAACATCAAGAAGGAGAAAATTGTGTAAGTCAAAATTTAAAGATTAAGACTAAGGATTGTAGATAAAATAATAAATATCAAAGTGAATTAATAATATAAGAAAATAATTCTTTGAAAAAATATTAAACTTTAAAGATGAAAAAGCACTACGATGAAAATACAAGAAGAAAATATAAGAGAAAAGTTAGTCTACGTATAAGGTATCATGAATGTAGGTCCAACCAACCATAACACTCGTGATACAAAAGAAAACGTGCTCGCATACAATATCACATCATTGGATACGAGGAGAGTTTCATGAATGCAAGTTCAATAACTATAACATTCATAACTCCAAACTGACACTCACACTCTAATGCCCACCCTAATTTTGTTTCCCTTATAAGTTTTGTACGACTTGTTGAAGTTGGCTCTGATACCACTTGTCACCCTCCGAATTCCAAACATAGGTAATTTGTAGCAAAACATGATCTTTACTTCAATTTCGTACAAATTTACAAGGAATTTAAAACTTTTTTATTTAAAACATTGTTCTTTTACAATAGCACAGCGGAAATAAATAAGTACAATACAACATATGTTAATGAAAGCTCTTCATTCTTGTGACACCCCATCACAGCGACTTCAAGTCCATACAAAATCCAATCCTGCAACTAGGAAACTGTTGGCACGTTAGTTGCATACAACTAACGCAATGCTATAATACAGCAATGTCATCATCTTAACAATCACAAACTTGAATGCAGAAAATATAAAAGTGACTATCCTAATTGTGTCAGTGTATGAAGTGAACTTAATTCCTAATGCAAACATTTTCTAATTACGATGACACTAATGCATACTTATTCGGATTCTATGCATCCCATACTACATAGGTCCGATGGCAAGCCCTTATCGTACTCCTCATTATAGAGTTCAATTCCTCATTATGAAATCCTACTATTGTGACTAATGTATGGTTTAGATATTCTGTGAGTATCTAGTACCGCCCTGATAATTCTTGAGAATCGTTCACCCATCTCGAGTCGTAACCCCGATAATTCTGGAGACGAAACCCACACCGCGAGCCATAACCCCGATAATTCTGGAGAGTCGTTCTCCCACCGTGAGTGATTTTCGGAGGTCACACCTCACACCCTGATAATTCTGGAGACGAAACCCAGACCGCGAGTCATATGGTACCTCATCACACAAATATCTCATGGGCGTTGCCTCGATCCCGATAATTCTGAATATAGATCTCACACTGCGAGCAATTTTGGACATCATGCCTCACACCTCGATAATTCTTGAGGTAATCTCCCACCGCAAATCATATGAGGCCCTCATACTCATGTTTGCCCATATTTCGTCACATCTCCCCTTAGTGCTTGTCCTTAGGTTTAATTATAATCGTCACAACCCAGAGCAAGCTTACCCTACCAGACTGAAATCAACACACAGAGAAATGATAGCCCACACTGGCTACTTCTCAAATTACATCTATCATAACTTGCCAGTTTCTACGGGTCTCGTTCAGCCTCTAGATTCCAACATCTCAAACTGAGATCAAATAGGTTTATCTTAACCTCAGTTACACAATTCCTCATTCATAATTCATTTGATTTGTTTAAACATTTATTTTGAATTTTCAAATTTCAAATCTACTTCCTTACGCATCATAAGCTTCTTAGGATATAACTTAATATAAAGATTCTTCGTATTTTAGTCTCTTAACCATGCTTTTATTTTACAACAAATTATCTTAGTCATTTACTTCTTAATTTAATCCCAATGTAATCTTCCAAAGGTAGGTTCTAAATTTGTATTCTACTCCAAAATTTAAACTCATTTTTAACATAAACAACACCCTTGAATTTATACAAGAAACTAGATTCATCTAGTACATTGTCTAATGTAACTTATAATCTCCAAAATACATCTTAAAATAGTGTAGAATTATTCCCAAATATTCTAATAATATTCTAAAATATTTTTACAATTTCCCCCAATTTCTAAAACATGAAAAACCATGAAAAATAAAAATCAAACTAAAATGTGTATACCCAGAATCGAACCCAGGCCGCTCAGCAAGCAAAACCGCAACCCAAAGCCAGTGAGCCACTCACAGTTTGTGAATAAAGTCTCATTCATTTGTTTTTATATCCTAATATAATAAAAACGATATTTCAAAAGAAGAACAACGCCTCCCAAGACTCAAACCCGCAACCTATGTAATGTACACAGCGCTCTAAACCTCACGCACTAGCCAAGCAGTCAAGCCCCAAATTCTGATTATAATACTATGGTAATTCTTTTATTGCAACTCTCTGTTTCTAAATTTCTTTAAAACTTTGATTTCGTATTCGCTATGCATAATTATTTTTAATAATTTCTAGGAAATAAGATCCTTCAACATTAGTGGATTAGCTCGAAATAAATCCTATAACAATCTATTCTACAAATATAAGGAAATTATTACCCAACTTGCATGAATTGTTCATAGTTCTACATCTTGAACCATATAAATTATTGTTCCATATACATCTATATTTTTGGGAAATTTTCACATCGTTGTATAGAGAGAAATTTAATTCCATGGGTTTATTTTATAAATTCTCCACTAGATAAGAATTTTATAAAACTCCTATACTCACATTAATTCAATTGTCTACTACACAAGTATAAGATTTCTAGGAATTTCCTTCACATACACCTACTAACTATCATCTTCACACTTCTAGTTTGACATGAATATTTATTAACACATTAGAAGACAATAAAACGCACATTTATTCACATTCTAATTATGACTAAGAGTGCAAAATCAAACTTGTAGAAAACTTCTATACTTATACACAACAAATAAATTAGCATCTACATATGTTATTGCTAAGCATGCACAATCTACAAAAATTTAGAGGACAATAAAAACACCCACCTTAAAAAGAGAACCCCAAGAAAAGTCACCAAGCCTCCTCAAAATCCGAGCTCCCAAAAGCAAGACATGAAAGCTCCAAAAATAATCCAACAGCAAAGAATGAAAAAAAGAATTTTTCTTCCTCCGGCTTGGTCCTAGATTGGTTTATAAAGATGATTAATTAAATGGGAGGTTAGTTAACTTCCCACTAATCCACTCACTCCACTCACCCCTCCTTCTCTCTCACTAACCAGCCAACCATAAGATTGGGCAAAGCTCGTGCTTGATTGTATGTGTGTAGTCACGTGAAATTCACACAAAACATTTAAGGACTTTAATTAATAAGTATTTTAATGTGTTACAAAAATATAGATTTAAGTTTCGTTAGTCTCATTAAAATAAACTATACATTTATCATTGTAAATAGCAGGGAAATATTACATAACTCAAAGATTTACTACTGATACGTGCACAAAAACATGTGTAAAGCACGTATAAATATTTTGCGATTGTGACGACACTCACATATGATAAAATTTAGCACAAATAAAATAAACATGCACACTTCATAAATTTTATAAAAATAAATATACGTAATCGACACGTGCATTGAAACATGTGCAATGCATGTAAAAATAAAATATTAAAATATTTGAGTTAAAATTTAAATAGAACATCAAAAATAAATTCAAATACATAATCGAATTGGAGATGATAAAAATTATATATAGGAATTGGAATACAAAATACGTAGAAAATATTTATTTCAAAATACGTTACGGATACTTTCCGTAACAGTACAAAATATTTGTGCGTAACACACGAAGAAAAATTGTCATAACTCAATTTTGCGAGGTGTTACAGTAGGAGTGGGTTTGGTAGTGGTTTAGAATGGAGAAAATAGTCAAGTTGCAGTAGAAATGAGAAAAATGGAGCTAGGGTTTGATGAGGGGGCTTTAATAGAGAGAGGGGGAGATCTTCGGCCGGCATTTTCTGATGGGGAGGGGAAGGGTCACCTGCACAAGATTGGGGAGAGAGAGGTGGTGTGTGTGGGGAGTTGTAGCACTCAAGCGCAATTGTATTTCCAATACCAAACCCTAGATTCCTTATTCAATAGCCCTCCAACTTTCCCTCCAATAGGTTGTCGGCCACCCAAGGCTTCATCCATTTTTTTTTTATTGGGTTCATGTCAAGCTACACCAGAAGTGTACAAGTCAAGTTGGGTCAATTTGGGTTCATATGGGTTAATATAGGTCTAGTTGAAAACAAATGAAATAGTTTCACAATAATAGTTTCATTCAAAAAATAAAATATGGTTTTTAGTTCTTAAAAAAACATATAAATATTTATAAAAAGTTTAGGGCTGTTGAACTTGGTTACAATTTTTACTGAGAAACAAGCCTTTACAGGTCACAAAATCCCACTCAAAGCTATCTTAACTTCTTCTGGAAGAGGGGTGCTCCTCTTAAGGGATACATGTGGTCTGCGGCTTCCAGCTGACACCTGAGCGCTATTTCGCTCTCTCAATTCCTCTAAGGAGATCTCTGGACCCGCGAGTCGGGTCGTACATTCGGGACCCACTGTTCTTGTTGCCCCTCTGACTGACACCACACTAGACGAACTAGCCACTCTGCTCTGAGCGTCCCCTGGGCTTCGCGGAACTTCGGGCAAATGTAGGGCCAACTCATGAAACGATCTTTCCTGGGCATGCTCTTCACGTGAACAAGAAGTGCTCCTAAAATTGCTACCCTTAATAAGTCGTCTTAATCGATGCATTTCCATCTCTAGTTCAACTATCCTTCCTCTGAGAGAATTATCCCTCACTTTAAATTTCAGACGAGGCACACTCCCCGCAGAAAACTCAAGGACTAATCTCCTTAGAAGAGCTACTTCTAAGTTTCTCTCGAGCACTACATTCTTCAGCTCGTCTCTTTCAGTGGTAGACGCGAGTAAAGAGTGAAGAAGGAGTTTGACCCTCGAGGAGTCTCTAGTAGTCACTACCCCCTCACCTGTTTGCTCAGCAACACTTAGTAATTTGAAATGACTATTTTGGCATCACGTGTTGCATGGACAAGAAATTTGAGAATCATTTATCATCATTTCTTTTTGGTTCAATTCACATTAACCAAGTGAGATGTGATCAGTTAATTCACATGGATTAAGATGAAGAATAATGTGCTTGAATTTGAATGATTTACTTTTAATCTCTTCGTCGTGGAAAGAAGGAAGAGGGATTTGGCTAGGCAGGGAATGCTCTCACATCAGAGTTTGTGTATTTGAAATGTGAGCATGAATAGGTGCACATCTGAGTTTATTTATTTGAATTGTGAGCGTGAATTGGAGAGGGGCTTCGATTTATTGTTTTTGTACATGTACATGTACATTGTTTTCTGTCATTCTAATTGCTATATCTCCCGTCTATCGGAGAAAAACTTTGTTCTCACAGTTGCTTTAATTTCAAGTCTGGGAGTGACTCCTCTTTCAGTCATTGCAGTCCTTTGTTTATTGATTGGCTTGGTTCTTGGATTTGTAGCTCGTCCCTTTTTCACCCCTTACGTAAGCGACTATTTATTCATACCAATTCTGATATTGTTTTCCTGTGAATTCTTATAACAATTCTTACCTCAAAATTTTACAGACAGGAAATCAGCAACGTCCACTTTGCCACCAAGACATGGAAGCATTACCAAACCTATCTGCGGAGGATAGCAGTGACAACTTCGCCATCAGAAACGAAGTTGCTGAGTCCACACTCTACTAACTAATGCTTAGTTGTATTAACTCAAGTTTATGTTATCTTTCTATCGGGTTTCGAAATATTAGGTTTCAAAGATGTGCCCAGTATAATAAGAAAATGACTTCTAAAAGACACCAATTTAGGGAACCCGATTCGTTACTTGCATCAGATATGATGGCAAGCAACTGCAGTGTTGAAAAACCAAAGGTATCTGATCATTTAGAGGACTTGATCAGTTTTGAGAACTCGATCTTGTGAGTCGAAATTTGTGGTAGAAAATAATCATTTAGAGGAAGTTCTTGTAAGTTGGATGATATGATGAATACCAACTTATCAGATCTTGGAGGTGATATGGGTAAAAATAGAACTATATGGGGACCGTTCAAATCGGGCGTGAATCTTAATTCTCAGGGGTAAAACAGTAATTTCACTTATAAACGGGTCCGAAGATGGGAACTGGATCTTTTCTCAGGCCTAATACCCCAAAAACGGGTCTGTCTCACTGGGTCAGGGTGACAGCCCATTATGAACAAACTCAGAATATTTAAAGAGTAATTCAAATTCATGGTTATCTCTACGAGGCGGTTTAAACCACCTCTCTTATCACGAAATGATTTAAACTCTATTTCTTATCCATAAACATCGGGAAGTAGAGATAAATCATTATCTTGAAACTGAACCCCAAGGCGACTATAGTTATCCCTCCATCCCCACCATAAAGAAGGTAACCAATATTTTTCCACAAAAAGCTCTCTCATATTCTTCTTGATTACTGTAACCCTTGTTTCCCATTTCTTGTATATTGGGTGTATTTCTTTTTCCGTGTATTTTCTGTATTTAAAAAATTTTATAACTTTCTTTTCGCTTTTAAATTCTTTTACACCAATTACATTTTTCAAATTGATCGAATTTTAAAAAAATATTATTCCGGTTTCTAAGAAATTCTCTATTTTATTTATTATTCGAAATTTATATTTATGATGATGTATTTTAATTTTATTTTACATTTCTAAGGGATCAACTATTTATTATATATTATTACTGTTTGGATGATTTTAATAAGTCTATTAAACTTGAATGTCCATTTTTTATATTTATGTATTATTATTATTAATTTTTGAAAGTTTTTTTTTTAAATCCATTTTTATGTATTAATTATATTTGTACTTATTTCAAATAAATTCTCTATTATTTAATGCAAATTATATTTTGTTATCTTGTCCCCTATTGGATTTTAAATACCCTAATACCCAGACCCAATACCCTGCATGCCCCAAACCAATTATACCCATACCCGTTTTACTCCTAGACCCTAACCCGTTACCCATTATATAATTACCCAAACCCCTGCATTTACCCTAACCCATTAAACCGTCATGTGCTAAACCTGTTAGCCTATACTATACCCTATATATTCACCCCATCTGCTAAACCCTATTCACCATCAACCTATACAGTCGCCGCTTCATCTTCTCCTTCCTCCCCCGTCACCTTCAACCTCCCGAAAACCCTACCTTCTCATCTAAACCCATCCCTCCTGTGTGCACCTCCCGCTCATCTCTTCGTCTCTCCCTCTGCCTCCGCGGTGCCTCCTCCCTACTCGCGACCCAATTCCGGCGCCACCTATAGACCTCGACGACTGCAGCAAGCAACCGATGCTGCACCCTGCCTCTCCTCCTAGCCTCCCCATTTCGTAGACAGCCAGTCGCTCAACCAGCAACCCCACGCCAGGCAACAACAGCCCCACAGCGCGCCTCCCGGTGTGCTGTCCCTCCGACGCACAGCAGTAGCCGCATTCCCTCGTCGTCGCCTTGTGCCTGTACCGAAGCTCCATTGTGGTTTGTTTGGGTGTGGATCATTGCTTTGATTTTGGGCCATCGAATCTTCATCATCATCATCTCATCTTGATCATCACATCGGAATGATCTTGGCCGTTCGATCGTGATCATCATCAACTTTATCATCACCTTGATCGGGACCGTCCGATCTAGTTGATCTTGATCTTGATCTTATTCGTGCCGATTTGCCCGACCGTTGGTTGATCATCTTGATCTTGATCATCATCATGATCCGTTCGTTGGTTTGTGATCGTCATCGTGATCTGTTCATTGATTTGTGTTCGTGATTGGTTCGTGATCTGTTCGTTGTGTTCGTGCCTGGGAATCCATTCCCGTTATTCTTGCTTGAGTCATTTTCGTCGTCGGTTAAGGCAAGTAACTTGTATTCTTTTCTTTGTGTAATACAAGTACTAAATACCGCCTGTAGTGTAGTTGGGTTCTAGAGACAATTTGTGTGTGAATCCTCTTGTTGATATTATCTCGATAGTGATGATTTGACCATAGTTGCCTCACGACATACATGACATGAAATAACCTAGGATTGACCACTTCTTGTTGTATATGTGTGTGTGTTGTTCATATGATATCATGTGCTCGTTCGTGTTATTCGTGGTAGACTTGCTGTGGACTTGTGAAATACCCTATATCATGTTGTTGGACACCTAGTACACCATATTTCGTGTTTGGTCGTATTTTGGATGAGTTCTATGTAAACTAGTGGATTTTGTGCAGATGAGATATTTTCAGTTTTGTCGGTTTTTCCGTTTTGATCAGTATTTTAGACCCTACTAGTCAGTATTTGAAAATATTTTGGAAACAAGATTTGTAGAGAATTCTGTATATTTTCTAACCCTTTTGACGGATCTCAGTTTCGATTTTCGAGTTGTGAGTTATGTCGATTTTACTACAGAGGTGTAAAGAGGTCTTCAGATTTTGTTTTCTATGAATTCTGAAGAGTAATCTATTTTTATTCTGGTGTTAAAATTTTTATTTTGATCTGAAATTTTGCTCAGTACTTCTCAACTTGATTGGGGTTTACCCAGAATTTTGGTGGATTTATTTGAGGAGTTTTACAAACCTTTTTATGCTTACAAATAATGATTTCACATGCAGAATTTTACTACTGTTCAGTAAAGATATGGATTTTCGATCTAATTCTACTTACTGTCTCTAAAATATTTCTGAATATGAAAGTTAGCCTACTAAATCTACTTTGTCACCCTTTTGGAGGATTAGGATTTGGATTTATGGTTTGCGAGATATTGCTGTTTTCGTACTACAATGTTTGTGATTTCAGATTTACAAAACTACTGCATCTTGATGTTTTCTGATTTTACTTGACTACTCTATTTTTATTGAAAAATTATGAAACTTTATCTTCTGTTACTACACATATAGGGGAATAACCTAGATTTTTTGTGGATCTAATTAATGAATTTTCATGCTGTTTTCTTGACTTTGAATACAAAGTACTAATTTCTGTCTGAATACGTTTTCTGGATTCAAATCTGTTTTGAGACTTGTTTTTCTGAGATACCCTATGACTTATATATGTTCGTTGGATTCGGCCGGGAATCTATATTCTAGTTTCTTTGACAGATTCAGATTTTCATTTTTGTAGCAACGGGAATCTCAGTATTAGTGCAGTACTGTCTTGCTGTCCTGAACTAGAATTTTCGTTGTATTATCCGTTATGTGTTATCTTTCACCTGTACATGTTTATCTTGCAACCTAAACTTGTTATTTGATCATACCATGTTATATTTTTCCTGTTTGAGACACACACATGCTTGTTTGATAATAATAACAAATAACCAAGCCGGAGTTAAGGGAAAGATCTAGTAGTGGACAATATAGGAGCCTGTACTCGAAGGGGGCTCGTGTTTCCCGTGCGAAGAGGTCGCGGTTCTCCCGTATGCACCGGGAGATTTCTTGCTTAATGGAGGGGGAGAGAACCTTACTGACGTGGAATGTCTTAGTAGTGTCTTCTTCGGAGAAGCCACTTCCTCCAATTCGTCTACGGGCTCGGAGATAGTTTGACCGCCTTTCGGAGGAAGTTCGAGCACTTCCAAAGAGAGAACTGGACCCCCCATCGAGGTCATATAGCACTTTCGAGCCGCTTCTTGGCTTCCCCTTACTTCTCCTACTCCTGAGGGCATAGGGAACTTCATCTTCATGTGGTAAGCTGAAGGGATGGCTTGAAGCGCGGTCAAACCTGGTCTACCCAAGATAACGTTATAAGCGGCCTTGACGTCGACTACCATGAAGTCCATTGGCTCCGTGCGAGTTATCGAGGCCTTTCCAGCTGTTATGTCGAGGGTTATAACTCCCTCGACCGTAACCGGGACCCCAGTGAACCCGTGAAGAATGTAGCCTGCGGGCTTGAGCCAGTCCCTCGACAGTTGGAGGCCCTTGAAAGCCTCCAAGAAGAAGATGTTGACAGAGCTTCCGTTATCCACCAAGATTTGCCGAACGTCGAAGTTCGCCATTCGGAGGTTGATGACGAGGGCATCGCAGTGGGGTATGCTGGACGCACTCTAGGTCCCTATCAGCGAACTTCACCGGGACTCCTAGGCCTTTTGGGGGAGGATGGCTCTGTACGGAGTTAACCTCCCTTACAAAGGCTTTTCGGGAGGAGTTGGAATCTCCCCCCATTGGGCCTCCGTATATTAGGTGCAGGAGGCCCTCTACTTCGACCTCCGGAGTCTCCGTGCACTGCTCAGTTCGCCTATTAGCCCCCCTGGGTAGTGGAGGCAGATTGGGTCGGTCCCTCTTCACGAACCGGGTGAGCTACCCTCTCTAGATGAGGGCCTCAATCTCGTCTTTGAGGGCCCGACATTCATCTGTGTCGTGCCCGTGGTCCCGATGGAAATAGCACCACTTATTCTGGTCTCTTTTCTTTCTCGGAGTATTCATCTTTGGGGGAGGCGGTAGGAGGCCTTCGTTCCCGATTTCCATCAGGATGGCGGATACACTCGCGTTAAGCGGAGTAAATTTTTCGAATGGAGGAGGAGGACGCCTGCTGACCCCATTGTCCTTCTAGAGCTTCTTAGCTCCTTCTTCTTCTGCACCCTTCCGCTTATTCCCAGAAGCCGACGCCTCAAAGGTGAGGCGGTGGATAGCTTCTTCCTCTCAGATGTATTTTTTGCTCCGAAGTAGGAGCTCTGAGAAGTCCCGAGGGGGCTTCTTGGCGAGGAACGCCCTGAAATCCGCATTGAAGACATTGGACTGGAAGGCGACTGTGGCCACCGAGGGTTCCAAGGAGGGGATGGATCTGGCCTCAGTAGTGAAATGCATAACATAGTCTCTCAACCGTTCACCCTTTTTTTGGCTGAGGAATAGGTGGGAGGCGCTCATCTTCTCGGTGTGGTGGCTGCTCACAAAATGCGTGAGGAAGAGTCCCTCGAACTTGTCGAAGGAGAATATAGATGCCGGTGCAAGTCGAGAATACCACTCCCGAGCTAGCCCCTTGAGTGTGGTCGGGAAGATCTTGCAGAGGAGAGCATCGGATGCATGATGGATCATCATTAGAGTTTTGAAACTCTTAATGAGATCCGCGGGGTCTGACTCCCCAGTATAAGTCTCGAAGTGTGGAGGCTTGAAGTTGTCGGGAACTGGGGCCTCCATGATGGCGCGAGAGAATGGGGGCCTGCTTGGACGGAGGTTCCTTGCCCGTCGCTCTTCGTCTCGATCGAGCTGGCCGAGGTGCCTCTCCATTTCGTGGAGACGGCAGTAAACCGAGTCCTCCCTTCGGTCTTGCCTAGCTGAGCCCCGAGACTCATCCTCATGTCCAGGACAGCTGGGGCTGCACCGGTGATGGCTCAGAGTAGGTGGTTGACTGACTGAGCGACGAGGGTGACTCGAAGTAGGATGCAGACTTCGGGAGCGGTGATGGTGATCGGGAGAAGGACGGCATTGGCTCGGAGTAGGCCTGGGACTCTGGGAGTGGCGGTGATTGCTCGGAGCCGGTCGGGGACTTCAGGAGCGGCGAGGATGACGAGGAGCTAGCTGAGGGCTGAGTGCTTGAGGGCCATTGTTGGGAGCGGCGTGGAGCACCCGGAGGACTGCCTCTTTAAATTGCTGGAACTTTGCCCTTGTAACGGAGGCCTCCTGCTCGCGGTCGGCTCGAGCTGCAGGACAGCCAGCGGGGGAGCGGCTTTGCCTCGGGCAATGCAGAGGTGAGTCCCTTCGTCTTCGGGGGAGTTAGACCCCCTACGGTCTGATCGGCGTGGCGACCGATCCCTCGCATGCTCCCGGCAAGGGTTCGCCTCGCGGGTCTGCCTCTCCTCCAGATGAGTTAGAAGATCAGGCCCTGGGTCGGTTTGCCAATTGTTGAGCACGTCCTGCAGATCCTTTGGGGTAGGGGGACTGTAGGAAGCCATAGAATCCGTGGAGACATTGTGGATAGACACCCGAACCTGGTGCACGGGTTGCTTGTGGCGGCTTCGCCTAGAAGGCTCCCCATGTGAGCTTGGGGTCCTATAGGCTGCTGAATGGTTAGGGAGCCTGTTGCTCGAGCTGCAGGGTCTGCTGGCCGGGTGGAAGGAGATCCTCCGGAGGAGGAGGAGAAGGAGGAGGAGGATGAGAAGAGATTGTTCTTCAGTTGGAGTTTGCGGGTCTCTTCCTGGGAGGCATGGCTAGGAGTAGCTTTGGCTGGAGGAGGAAGGCGGGGTTGCTTGTCGAGTAGTTCCCACAGACGGTGCCAATCTGTTGTCGCTGGATTCAGGTATGGGGGTAATAGATGAGATTTGTAGGTTCGTGAGGAACTTGAACAGGCTGAATCTCCCTTCTTCCTTGTTGAGAAGTTGACTCCTTGGGCTCCCACTGACCTGCACAACATTCGAAACACCGAGATGGATCCCGGCGACGAACCCTCCGATGTTCTTGTCAATACTCAGTAAAGAAAGTGGAAAGAGCTTAGGTAGACAAAGAGTGATCACCTGTGGCAGTAGGAGGTAGGAGGTATTTATAGTCGCCATGGGGATCTCTTTCAGGATAAGAGTGAATCCCTACTTCCCGGTGTAGACCTCAAGATAGAGACAAGCCAAGATCTGCTCCTATCCTGTTGAACTGGTCCCTAACGGGATGAGATACGTTCTCAACCGAACAGATCCGTTCACGGGCTAGCGGGTCCAAGAAGAGAGACCCGATTCCCAATTCGGACCCATCTGCAGGTAAAATTACCATCTTGCCGCTGCGACTTTAGGATTCGTGCCCGCTTTGAACGGTTTCGATTTAACCCTATTTTTAGCCATATCAACCAAAAATACCCGTTTTTATATATTCCTGGAGTGGTGAGAATTTTATTTAGTGTATTTTTTTTTATTTTAAATATTGATGTTTGTGTCAAGATTTGTGTTAGATTGGTATTATTTTTATATTAGAGTTAAGAGTCGAGATTTTATGAGAAGAAATATTGTTTATTTTATTTTATGATTCTGGGGGATTATTATAAAATAATTTTAATGTATTCTGTATTGTTCGTATGATTAAAATATAAAGTTGGGGTCTATTTAAGATATTTTGGAGATGTGGGGGGCTTATTTATAAATATTTCTTTAAAAGAATAAATTTATATTATTAAATTTTCCTAAAACCCCCTTCCTCACCTTTCCCCCTTTCCCCCTTTCTTTCCTCCATATGATCCCAGTCAAACCCACCGAAATCAAATTTTGGCCTCCCCTCCCCCCACCCAAATCCACTCCTACTCTTCGTGATTTTCAAATTAATTTGAGGGGTAAGCTAAGTGAAGGGTTCTCTAGCTCGTGGCAGTATCGGTTTTTCGAGAAAGCTTCGAGATGGTATACAAAACTTGTTATTTGTCTTTGGGATTGTATGCTTTTTATTTCTTTTAGCAATAATTGATGTGGGAGGCTTGTTAGTGTGTGTAGATCATGTTAGAAGTGAGAGATGGAGGGTTTCTTGGTGAAAAGTTGAGTTGTAAATTTTTCATAATCCTCGAGTTGGGGTTTGTAGATTCGGAAAGGGAAATTGGTTAAGTTGATGGTAGAAAAATTATTGGAGGGTGAAAAATGTTACAAGAAGATTAATACGAAATTTTGGTAATTTTTATAGGCTTTAAACTCGATTAAATTGAGTGGAATGGAGTATAGGCAAAAGTGCACATCGGGTGTTCGGTGGAATGCCCGAGCGAGATTGAGGTGAGAATTTGCTAGGTTCGGAGGTGTAATTGATCCTTATTATTATTGTTAACCCTAATTTGAGATATTAGGAGAAAGGGGATTAAAGAAATTAGAAAATAGGGGATTTTCTTATTCGAAAGCCTCCAATCAATGTGTGAGTTCTTGCATCGGCGTCCGAATTTGAAATCTGTCGATGTAGCTTGTCTACTTATGTCATTTGTGACGTGTAGGTGAAGACGGATTCGCATTTGGAGGTTCGTAGGTCGAGTTTTGAGTTTTATGCCATTCTGTCCTATAATTTTCCATTTAGGTGGAAAAGTTAAACTTCGACTGGCTACCAGGGAGGACGTGGGACATTGTTTGCTCAATCCCTCAGGTGAGTATGTTGTATTTGCATACATCTTATGTTGTGGTCAAGTTTCGTAGCTTTTTGATATATATCGTAGAAGTCATGCTAAAAATTGATTTTGAAGGAAAATACAGATTTTTAAGGACCCGAAAATGGGTTTTTGTGATATTTGGTGAAATTGACTATTTTAAGTATATAAAACCTATATTATGAATTAGTGTGACGTGTTAAAGTAATAAAAATTTAATTTATTAAACGGTTTATGCATATTTTTACCTCATGTATGTTTCGTGCATGTTTTTGGGTATATAAGCCGATATAGGTGATTTGGTATGTGTGGAGCATTGTGTATGAGCTAGCATGCTATAATTGGTTGTTATGAGATTTAATTAGACGAAATAAGTGATTGTGGTCCTTTTCTTGGAAATCCGCATATGTGGTGTATGTTTGTGATATATATATATATATATATATATATATATATATATATATATATCACGATAGTGAGTTGTGATGTGATAATTGATGAAATTAGTCAGTGGGTTTATGTTATATTATAATTATGTTCGAAGTGAATTCCTGGGCAATAATATGAAATTATTATGTGATGAATTATATATTTTGATACAATTACGATCCGGAATAACATGATTTAATTCTTTTATTCATGATATAACCTGGCGTATGCCTATATATGATATAATGCGGTAATAAATAACATGGTATTCATAATGCATGATGTTGTGGTAAAATAAATAACTTGGTGCATTCTTGTTATACAATAAGATGGTATGGCGGTGTTATATGATTAAATGACAAAGTGTATGCATATATGTGATATAATGATATGATAATTAATATCCTGGACATCGGTATGCATTAAAATGGTAAGATAAAAGATAAGTTGGTATGTGCTAATAAAATGTGTTAATAATTCACGTGGTTAAAGTCAAAGACATGACTAGTTTGTGAATCAAAAGTGAAATGCTTGTGTTGATAAAGTAAGATGGAAAGATGAAATGATTAATGCTAATAACAGATGGTTTTGTTGACCAGTACCTGCAGCAATCTTGGGGGTTTGGGCAAGACCTCCTAATACCCAATGACCGGTTTGGGGTGCGGCATTTTTATCGCCCAAGCTATCGGCTTGAGGCCCGGTTATTCCCTCGATGACAGCTGTCATGAGGAAGTATCCAGTTTACCTGGGGTGTTGAGTTTTCCCTCTTGGCTTCGGCTGGGAGGAAGTACCCAGTTTACCTGGGGTGCAGAGTTTTCCTTTTTGGCTTTGGCTGGGAGGAAGTACTCAGTTTACCTGGGGTGCGGAGTTTTTTCCTTTTGGCTTTGGCTGGGAGGAAGTACCCAGTTTATCTGGGGTGCGGAGTTCCCTCACTGACATAGGCTGGGAGGAAGACGTAGCCTCTTACGTGTAAGACTGTGTGAGCATCGGTCCGCATGTTTTACTTGGCTGTCGGCTTTCAGTATATTGGGATACCGTGGCTCGCTGGTCGACAAACTAATAAAATAAATAAGTGTAAATAAGAATGAGAAAGTAAAGAAAGTGAAATGTGAAGTGAAGAAAGAGAAATTGTGAATGTGAAAGAAAGTGGTTGTGAATGAAAATAAATATGAAGGAATACGAGTTATGAGTTTGTGAATGGAAAGAAATGATAAATGCAGTATGCGGTTAATTTAAAATGAAAAAGTAAAAGAGACATGTGTTAATATGAATAGTATGAAGTAATTGTATTATGAAAGTGATTATTAAAGTAAAATACATATGAGATGAGTTGATACACCTTGGAATTGTGTCGAGGAACTACCCGCCCGCTCATTCTGTGGAATTGGTGGGAACTACCTGCCTTGGCATAATTCGCAGGATGAGTTGGCATAAAATTGGTAATGAATAATGGAAATGAAAAATAAAATAAAGTGAAGATGAAAAGTAATTGAAGTGAATTAATAACCAAACTATCGGCTTGGGATGTGATGTGATATTACCCAAGTTTTACTTGGGGTGCGGTGATTATTACCCAAGCTATCGGCTTTGAGGTGTGATATGTTATTGCCCAAACTATGTTTGGGATATGGAGGATATTGTGATGAGAATGAAAGTGAAATTAATGGCAATTTGAGATATAAGTGAAGATGAAAGTAAGATTAATTCTCAATAAGTTTGAGTAGTAACTAAAGTGATATAACGGGATGATAGTGAGTTATAAAACATGCTTTTGATGCAATAAGAATGAGCATTCACATATGTGATACGGTGATGATGTGATGAATTGCAAGCAAGTCATAATGGGTAATGAGATGTTACGTTTGTATTATACGACATGAATGAATGTGGTATTATGGGCATATGTTTATGACGCGATATGTGATGTAATACAATAAAATAAATATCTGTACAATGAGAGGTTATGAAAATGGTTATTAAAGAAAGTATGTTGTGATATGAGTTTGTGTGCCTTGGAAGTGTGTCTGGGAACTACCTGCCTTGGCACAACTTCTAGGGTGAATGGGTGAGTTGATGATATGATACATGTATATGAAGCACATGGCTAAATAAAGATGAAGAAGAGATGTAGTAACATCATGTGATTACATATATAAATAAAGAAATGTTGATGTGATGATAATTGTGGAAAGATGAATGTTTGTGTTAGAGAATTCAAATTGAAAAGTAATGGATTGTATGTGATTTTGTATTCTACAAATGTAAAATAAGGATATATATGTGATTAGTGTGATGTATATAGCGAACTGTATAGAGTTATGGATATGTATACAGTTGGATACAGAGTTGAAGAGTACTTTGATATAAAGTCGTATTGGTGATATTTTAAATTTCAGGCTCCTGGTTAAATCTTCTTATCTTTATGTTTGAAAGTTCAATTCATTTTCTTTGTACAATTAATTTATTTATTAGATTAATAATTATACTCACACCAAAAATGGCTAACCCCTATTGTTTTCTGGGGTTAGGGGGGTCTCTCCCTAAGGGTGGACAACCCTAACTCTCCTGTAGGTTTGCTAGCAGCCCGGTTAGGTAGATATGGAGTTAGATATTACATTTTGTTGAGATGATAGATTATTTATATATTTAGCATATGAAGAAATGTGAACAGTTAATGTATTATTCTGTATTAAGATAAAAATATATAGATATAGAACCGTGATTAGGTGAGAAAGCTCGTACCCACCTCGTAGTGGAGTATTGGGTTATGTGTTTGGTTTTTGGAAAGTTTTTCTACAGTTTTTCTAATACTTAAATAAGTTTTTAAAGGAAATTTATGGTTTTTAATTGATAATTGATATTATGTTATGAGTTTGGCCCCCAGAGCATGATATTTATATTGCCTGTGTGATTCTGCTCATTTTGGCATGGGGAGCCCATGATTATATTGCCCGTGTTGTGAGCTACGGTATTTAGAGCAGAATTCCGTATGCTTATTGTGTTTCGGGGCAGAAATTTCAGGGAAAACTCTGCCAAAATTTTATTTGAAATATACCTATCTTAGTTTATGTTTAAAGTGATGTGGAAATTGAAAGATTTGATTTTGGTAGTTAAAAAGAAAAAAAAATGGGGTGTTACAGTTGGTATCAGAGCCTAGATTAACTAGAAATTTTTGTTAATCCTAGTTATCCTGTCATGTGTGTATGGGTTCATTATTGCTTAGTCGGAGATAGGAAGTTTGTTTAATGTTTTGCGGGTGTTTTGTTAAGTACGGATTATATTATGGAATGGTGTGATCCCTATTAGACACTTGTCTGACTTTGGGTCAGCATTACCTTTCATAGCCCTGCCTATATTTTGTCCTCTTTAGAAACCCCAGTGTGAATTTGTGTACTACTGGAGTGTTCCAGTATATTAATTGTTGTGTGCCGTAAGGGCTATTCCTCGGAGATCTTGTGTAGGTCCTATAGGTGTATGTCCTATAGGTGTATACTTTATAGACTGTGGAGTGATGTGTGGTTATGGTTCTTATTCCATATTGGGGAGATTGATTGGTTATGAAGGGTTGTGAAGGCCAGATGCTTAGTTGGGGTGTGATGCAGTGAGGATTCGGGTGAGACAGCCTGATGAGACCGCGTTTCTGATTGTATGAAATGACCCGGATGATGTAAGAATGACCATTGAGTTCAGTGGTAATACCCAAAGTGGAGATTGAAGTTATTGATGTGGTTTGTAAACTTTCTAATATGTGAGAGAATGGTCCCCTAAGATGGTGTATTGATTATCGCGAAATGAATATGGTGACTAGTAAGAATGAGTATCTATTGCCAAGACTAGAAAAGTTGCTTGATCGGTTGGGGGAAGCTACACTGTTTATACAGCTGGAGATGGCAGACTGAGTACCATCAGAGGAGAATTGAAAGGGAAAGTATCTCAGGGATTGTTTTTCATGCTCGGAAGGATTGTCTGAGTTCTCGGTGATGCCTTTTTGGGTTGACGAATGTCTCTGCATTTTCCAGGATTTGATGAATCAAACTTTTATCCTTATATCAATGGATTGTGATTGTACCTGTAAATGATAATTCGGTATATTTTTACTATATGGTGGAATGCTGATTGATACATTGGGGCCAGAAATGGTATGATAAGTCTGTAAATTGCCATTTTTGGGGGCGAGAAGTGCGAATTTTGGGACACATAGTGTCTATTGAAGGCATAATTGTGGACCCATAGAAAATTTCAACAGGTGAAAAGACGGGAAATAGCCCTCAGATGTGTCGGAAATTCAGAGTTTCTTGGTTTTAACTGACTATTATCGGAGGTTCATTCCACGATTTTCTATTATTGTTGTATCGATGACTCAGTTTATCATAAAGAATGTGCTGTTAGGATGACCCGAACAACGTGGAAGGATATTTTCAAGAGTTAAAGGAAGATTAACGACAACTCCTGTTTTGATTACCCCGAGAAGGGAGTGTATGTAGTACGGGTTCAGGTACAGTTTGATGCGTGAGGGCAAGCTTGTGGTTTATATATCGAGGCAGTTGTGGTCACACGGGGTGCGTGACTTACACAGATTTGGAATTGGTGACTATAAGGCATGTATCGAAGGTGTTAAGACATTAACTGTTCGGAAAACAGTTTTAACTTTTCCGTGACCGTAAGAGTTTGAACACTTGTTCTCGTAAAAGATCTTAGCAGGAGGCAATAAAGGTGGCTCGAGTTCCTTAGTAGCTTTGGTGTGGAAATAAAATATCACCCGGGGAAGCAATAGGGTGACAGATGTCTTAAATGGAAAGAGGATCTTGGCTTCTATTACATCCCAGGAGTAGACGGTGTTAAAATTCATTAGATCAATTTGATTTTATTTTAGTAGCAGAGGGCGACACGACCTTATATGTGGGCAGTTTATCAACTGCCTATCCTATAGTTGATCAATCAAACTTGGATTCAAAAATTTTGCTTGTGACAGAGGATGCATGATCTAATTCTGGAGGAGATTAATGAATGTACTACAGATTGGTCAGTAGGCAGTTGGGGAAGTCCTTGTTATTATCGTAGATTTGGTGTTCTTGATATGGATGGCCTGCGGTAGCGGGTGACGGAGATTGCTGATTATACTCAGTATATTGTCTATCCCGGTGGCATGAAGATGTATCAAAATTCTAAGAGAATATTTAAGTGGCCCGGAATGAGGAAGGATATTAATTATCAGGCGAGAATGGATAAGCCTCTTTTGAGGTGTGTAGTCAACAAAAGAAAAGGTTACGCAGATCAGCGGCAAAAGCCTTTTGAAGATAGAAGTTGGAGATTGAGTATTCTTAAAGGTATCCCTTATCTATGGAGTACGTCGTTATAGGAAACGGGGAAAAGTTAGACCCGAGGTTTGTTGGCCTCTACAGAGTTATGGACAGAATTGGAATCGTGGCATATCGTTTGAAGCTTACCTCTGCGATGCCATGCATTGTTGATGTATTTCCTGTTTTTATGTCGAAAACGTGTGAGAGAGATATCTCAAGTGGTGGAGTCGCCATAGATTGCAGTCTAGTTGGATGGGGCATTGGATGTGACATGTCCTATGAAGCTAGTGGTTATTGTAGATCGATAGTGCGGCGGACCAGACGACAAGTTGTGCAGTTGTTAGAGGTGCAATGAAGGTCTGATGCTAATAATATACTTGAAATTCCTATAAAATAGTGAGAATGAAGTATTTTGAATTTTTTTGAGTTATCTTAACCCTCGTAGCTCGAGTACGAGCTTATTTTGAGGTGTGTACAATGTAACACCTCAAATTTGCAAAATATCCAAAATACCTGTTTTTATATATTCCTGGAGTGGTGTGAATTTTATTTGGTGTATTTTTATTTTTTTAATTTTAAATATTGATGTTTGTGTCAAGATTTGTGTTAGATTGGTATTATTGTTATATTAGAGTTAAGAGTCGAGATTTAATGCGAAGAAATATTGTTTATTTTATTTTATGATTCTGGGGAATTATTATAAGATAATTTTAATGTATTTTGTATTTTTCGTATGATTAAAATATAAAGTTGGGGTCTATTTGAGATATTTTGGAGATGTGGAGGGACTTATTTGTAAATATTCCTTTATAAGAATATATTTATATTATTAAATTTTCCTAAACACCCTTCCCCACCTTTCCTCCTTCCCCTTTCTTTCCTCCTTCTGATCCTGGCCAAACCCACCAAAATCAAATTTTGGCCTCCCCTCCCCCCACCCAAAACTACTCATATTCTTCGTGATTTTCAAATTAATTTGAGGGGTAAGCTAAGTGAAGGGTGCTCTAGCTCATGGAAGTGTCAGTTTTTCGAGAAAGCTTCGAGAAGAAATACAAAACTTGTTATTTGTCTTTTGGATTGTATGCTTTTTATTTCTTTTAGCAATAATTGATGTGGGAGGCTTGTTAGTGTGTGTAGATCATGTTAGAGGTGAGAGATGGAGGGTTTCTTGGTGAAAAGTTGAGTTGTAAATTTTTCATAACCCTCGAGTTAGGGTTTGTAGATTCGGAAAGGGAAATTGGTTCAATTGATGGTAGAAAAATTATTGGATGGTGAAAAATATTATAAGAAGATTAATACGAAATTTTGGTAATTTTTATAGGCTTTAAACTCGATTAAATTGAGTGGAATGGAGTATAGGCGAAAAGTGCATGCCGGGTATTCGGTGGAATGCCCGAGCGAGATTGAGGTGAGAATTTGTTAGGTTCGGAGGTGTAATTGAGTCTTATTATTATTGTTAACCCTAATTTGAGATATTAGGAGAATAACCAGGTCTCAAGCCGATAGCTTGGGCGATAAAACTCCGCACCCCAAACATAGTTTGGGTAATAAACTCCGCACCCCAAGCCGGTCCTTGGGTATTAGGAGGTCTAGCCCAAACCCCCAGGATTGCTGTAGGTACTGGTCAACAAAACCATCTGTTATTAGCATTAATCATTTCATCTTTCCATCTTACTTTATCAACACAAGCATTTCACTTTTGATTCACAAACTAGTCATGTCTTTGACTTTAACCACGTGAATTATTAACACATTTTATTAGCACATACCAACTTATCTTTTATCTTACCATTTTAATGCATACCGATGTCCAGGATATTAATTATCATATCATTATATCACATATATGCATACACTTTGTCATTTAATCATATAACACTGCCATACCATCTTATTGTATAACAAGAATGCACCAAGTTATTTATTTCACCACAACATCACGCATTATGAATACCATGTTATTTATTACCCCATTATATCATATATAGGCATGCTCCAGGTTATATCATGAATAAAAGAATTAAATCATGTTATTCCGGATCGTAAGTGTATCAAAATATATAATTCATCTCATAATAATATCATATTATTGCCCAGGAATTCACTTCGAACATAATTATAATATAACATAAACCCACTGACTAATTTCATCAATTATCACATCACAACTCACTATCATGATATATATATATATATATATATATATATATATATATATATATATATATATATATATATATATATATATATATATATATCACAAACATACACCACATATGCGGATTTCCAAGAAAAGGACCACAATCACTTATTTCGTCTAATTAAATCTCATAACAACCAATTATAGCATGCTAGCTCATACACAATGCCCCACACATACCAAATCACCTATATCGGCTTATATACCCAAAAACATGCACGAAACATGCATGGGGTAAAAATATGCATAAACCGTTTAATAAATTAAATTTGTATTACTTTAACACGTCACACTAATTCATAATATAGGTTTTATATACTTAAAATAGTCAATTTCACCAAATATTACAAAAACCCATTTTCGGGCCCTTAAAAATCCGTATTTTCCTTCAAAATTAATTTTTAGCATAACTTCTACGATATATATCAAAAAGCTACCAAAACTTGACCACAACATAAGATGTATGCAAATACAACATACGCACCTGAGGGATTGAGCAAATGATGTCCCACGTCCACCCGGTAGCCAGTCGAAGTTCAACTTTTTCCACCTAAATGGAAAATTATAGGACTGATTAGCATAAAACTCAAAACTTGACCTACGGACCTCCAAATGTGAATCCGTCTTCACCCAGACGTCAAAAATGACATAAGTAGACAAGCTACATCGACGGATTTCAAATTTGGATGCCGATGCAAAAACTCACACATTAATCGGAGGCATTCTAATAAGAAAATCCCCTATTTCCTAATTTCTTTAACCCCCTTCCCCACCTTTCCTCCTTCCCCTTTCTTTCCTCCTTTTGATCCCGGCCAAACCCACCAAAATCAAATTTCGGCCTCCCCTCCCTCCACCCAAATCCACTCCTATTCTTCGTGATTTTCAAATTAATTTGAGGGGTAAGCTAAGTGAAGGGTGCTCTAGCTCATGGCAGTGTCGGTTTTTTGAGAAAGCTTCGAGAAGGGATACAAAACTTGTTATTTATCTTTTGGATTGTATGCTTTTTATTTCTTTTAGCAATAATTGATGTGGAAGGCTTGTTAGTGTGTGTAGATCATGTTAGAAGTGAGATATGGAGGGTTTCTTGGTGAAAAGTTGATTTGTAAATTTTTCATAACCCTCGAGTTAGGGTTTGTAGATTTGGAAAGGGAAATTGGTTCAATTGATGGTAGAAAAATTATTGGATGGTGAAAAATGTTATAAGAAGATTAATACGAAATTTTGGTTATTCTCTCGATGACAACTGTCACGAGGAAGTACCCAGTTTACCTGGGGTGCAGAGTTTTCCCTCTTGGCTTCGGCTGAGAGGAAGTACCCAGTTTACCTGGGGTGCGGAGTTTTTCTTCTTTGGCTTCGGCTGAGAGGAAGTACCCAGTTTATCTGGGGTGCGGAGTTCCCTCCCTGGCATAGGCTGGGAGGAAGACGTAGCCTCTGACGTGTAAGACTGTGTGAGCATCGGTCCGCATGTTTTACTTGGCTGTCGGCTTTCAGTATATTGGGATACCGTGGCTCGCTGGTCGACAAACTAATAAAACAAATAAGTGTAAATAAGAATGAGAAAGTAAAGAAAGTGAAATGTGAAGTGAAGCAAGTGAAATTGTGAATGTGAAAGAAAGTGGTTGTGAATGAAAATAAATATGAAGGAATACGAGTTATGAGTTTGTGAATGGAAAGAAATGATAAATGCAGTATGCGGTTAATTTAAAATGAAAAAGTAAAAGAGACATGTGTTAATATGAATAGTATGAAGTAATCGTATTATGAAAGTGATTATTAAAGTAAAATACAGTATGATATGAGTTGATACACCTTGGAATTGTGTCGAGGAACTACCCGCCCGCTATTTCTGTGGAAATGGTGGGAACTACCTGCCTTGGCATAATTCGCAGGGTGAGTTGGCATAAAATTGGTAATGAATAATGGAAATGAAAAATAAAATAAAGTGAAGATGAAAAGTAATTGAAGTGAATTAATGACCAAACTATCGGCTTGGGATGTGATGTGATATTACCCATGTTTTACTTGGGGTGCGGTGATTATTACCCAAGCTATCGGCTTTGAGGTGTGATATGTTATTGCCCAAACTATGTTTGGGATATGGAGGATATTGTGATGAGAATGAAAGTGAAATTAATGGCAATTTGAGATATAAGTGAAGATGAAAGTAAGATTAATTCTCAATAAGTTTGAGTAGTAACTAAAGTGATATAACGGGATGAGAGTGAGTTATAAAACATGCTTTTGATGCAATAAGAATGAGCATTCACATAAGTGATACGGTGATGATGTGATGAATTGCAAGCAAGTCATAATGGGTAATGAGATGTTACGTTTGTATTATATGACATGAATGAATGTGGTATTATGGGCATATATTTATGACGCGATATGTGATGTAATACAATAAAATTAATATCTGTACGATGAGAGGTTATGAAAATGGTTATTAAAGAAATTATGTTGTGATATGAGTTTGTGTGCCTTGGAAGTGTGTCTGGGAACTACCTGCCTTGGCACAACTTCTAGGGTGAATGGGTGAGTTGATGATATGATACATGTATATGAAGCACATGGCTAAATAAAGATGAAGAAGAGATGTAGTAACATCATGTGATTACATATATAAATAAAGAAATGTTGATGTGATGATAATTGTGGAAAGATGAATGTTTGTGTTAGAGAATTTAAATTGAAAAGTAATGGATTGTATGTGATTTTGTATTCTGCAAATGTAAAATAAGGATATATATGTGATTAGTGTGATGTATATAGCGAACTGTATGGAGTTATGGATATGTATACAGTTGGATGCAGAGTTGAAGAGTACTTTGATATAAAGTCGTATTGGTGATATTTTTATGTTCAGGCTCCTGGTTAAATCTTCTTAACTTTATGTTTGTAAGTTCAATTCATTTTCTTTGTACAATTAATTTATTTATTAGATTAATAATTATACTCACGCCAAAAATGGCTAACCCCTATTGTTTTCTGGGGGTTAGGGGGGTCCCTCCCTGAGGGTGGACAACCCTAACTCTCCTGCAGGTTTACTTGCAGCCCGGTGAGGTAGATATAGAGTTAGATATTACATTTTGTTGAGATGATAGATTATTTATGTATTTAGCATATGAAGAAATGTGAACAGTTAATGTATTATTCTGTATTAAGATAAAAATATATAGATATAGTACTGTGATGAGGTGAGAAAGCTCGTACCCACCTCGTAGTGGAGTATTGGGTTATGTGTTTGGTTTTTGGAAAGTTTTTCTACAGTTTTTCTAATACTTAAATAAGTTTTTAAAGGAAATTTATGGTTTTTAATTGATAATTGATATTATGTTATGAGTTTGGCCCCCAGAGCATGATATTTAAATTACCTGTGTGATTTTGCTCATTTTGGCTTGGGGAAGCCCATGATTATATTGCCTATGTTGTGAGCTACGGAATTTAAAGCAGAATTTCGTAAGGTTTTTGTGTTTCGGGGCAGAAATTTCAGGGAAAACTCTGCCAAAATTTTATTTGAAATATACCTATCTTAGTTTATGTTTAAAGTGATGTAGAAATTGAAAGATTTGATTTTGGTAGTTTAAAAAAAAAATGGGGTGTTACAAGTTCTTTATCATAATAGAAACCATAAAACAACAATACTAAATGGGTTCTTTGGTATGCATCAACTAGAACCACCTACTTAGTAACTTGATCTTTTACTCATAACAAACATAGTAGTCTTCTACTCAACCGAGAAACAAAATAAACGTGCTACTAATAAAAACTGGTCTTTTATACATAGAAGTAACATAGAAGTCTTCAAACAACCTAGAAGCAAAATAAACGTGCTACTAATATAAACTTGATCTTTTACCCATTGAAGCAACATAGAATATTTCTAACAACCTAGAAGCAATTATAGAAGTCTTCTAATCAATCTAGAAGCAAAATAAACATGCTACTAATAAAAACTTGATCTTTTATGCATAGAAACAACATAGAAGTCTCTTAACCAAGAAGCAAATAAACGTTATACTTACTAACCAACATGTTAAATAAAAGCACAACTATTTTTCCAACCTAAAACATGCTATGACATATGTTTATAAGAATCTAGAAACACATCGAAGTCCTTAACAAGGGCTTGAATAGGGGGGAAAAACCATATATTCCAAATGGCAAATTTGCCAAAGTTCATTAACTGCTAAATCTTAAGAAATTCACAGTAATTTCTACGCTTGTCGGAATCCAACAAAATTGGAATTTTCGGAATGCTAAGAACGTCTACTACAACTCTCTAGTTGACAACTTTCTCAAGTTCAATCAACAAGAGGTCGAAAACTCCTAATCTTTCCAAACAGAAACTCAGCAAAGTAGGTTGCTGCTGGAATGTTGTAAAGATCATAATCGGTGCTATACTTATCATAATCTAACAAAATTGGGCTCTTTGGAAAGCTAAGAACATCTAAAACAACTCTCTAGTTGACAACTTTCTCCAGTTCAGTCAACAAGAGGTCGAAAACCCATGATCTTTCCAAACAGAAACTCAGTAAGAGGAAATTACTGCTGTAATTTTGTAAAGATCATAATCGGTGCTTTACTTACTGGAATCTAACAAAATTGGGCTTTTTAGAAAGCTAAGATCATCAATTACAACTCTCTAGCTGACTACTTTTTCAAGTTAAGTCAACAAGAAGTCGAAAACTCCTAATCTCTCCAAACAGAAACTCAGCAAAGAAGGTTGTTGCTGGAATTTTGTAAAGATCATAACCGGTGTTATACTTAACGAAATCTAACAAAATTGGGCTTTTTGGAAAGCTAAGAACATCTACTACAACTCTCTAGTTGACAACGTTCTCAAGTTCAGTCAACAAGAGGTCGAAAACTGCTAATCTTTTCAAACAGAAACTCAGGAAGAGAAAGTTGTTGCTGTAATTTTGTAAAGATCATAACCGGTGCTAAATTTATCAGAATCTAACAAAATTGAGCATTTTGGAAAGCTAAGAACATCTACTACAACTTTCTAGTTGACAACTTTCTCAAGTTCAGTCAACAAGAGGTCGAAAACTCCTAATCTTTCCAAACAGAAACTCAGCAAGAGAAAGTTGCTGCTGTAATTTTGTAAAGATCATAACCGGTACTATACTTATTGGAATCTAACAAAATCAGGCTTGTTAGAAAGCTAAGAACATCTACTACAACTCTCTAGTTGACAACTTTCTCAGGTTCAGTCAACAAGAGGTCGGAAACTCTTAATCTTTCTAAACAAAAACTCAACAAAGAAGGTTGCTGTTGGAATTTGTAAAGATCATAAATGGTGCTATAATTATTGGAATATAACAAAATTGGAATTTTTGGAAAGCTAAGAACATCTACTATAGCTCTCTAGTTGACAACTTTCTCAAGTTCAGTCAACAAGAGGTCGAAAACTCCTAATCTTTCCAAACAGAAACTCAACAAGAGAAAGTTGCTGCTGTAATTTTGTAAAGATCGTAACCGGTGCTATACTTATCGGAATCTAACAAAATTGGGCTTTTTGGAAAGGTATGAACCTCTACTACAATTCCCTATATGACAACTTTCTCAAATTCTTTATAGAACTCAAGTTTCCTGATTTTAAACACATGCCAAAATCAACCAACAACAACAGCTTTTTTGATGCTGCTGTTTTGGGGAAACATTTTGTTTGACCTATCAAACTAACTCAGAAAAATCTACAAAAATTAGAGCATAGTAATACCATATATGATAACCTCTCATATTAATTTGGAGTAAAAATTCCAACTTTAGCACAAGTAATTAATTCCTAACCATCAAAATTACATACTAGTTATTAAAGATTGGAACTTTAGGGTTTTATTTGAGTTCTACCACTTCAGTCTTTGTATGCAATTTATTCTAGTCCACAATCATCCATATGCACATGAAATTAGTCCAAGTTCTTCACTTATTTATATCTAACAAAAATAAATAAAAATAACAAGCATAAGATAAGAAACCCCCACCTCTAGTTACTAATAGGAAGGACTTGCTAGCTTCCTTCTCCTTCCTTGATCTTGCTCCTCTTCAAGAACAATTTCAAGCAAAGTAACCCATTCTATTTTTGATTTGATCTCTCTTTCTTTTCTTTTCTTTTCTTTTCTTCTCATTTTTTTTTCTAAATTTAAAACAAGTAAAAGATGAAGAAGAAAATATAAGAGAAGAAGAGAAGGAGTGAGAATGGAGGAACAAATAATGAAAAGGGGGCTTGCCCTAGGGTTGGCCGGCCATGGAGGGTCTTTTATAGGAGGAGGAGGGATGAGGATGAGGGTGAGGAGATGTGGATTAGATCCTATGGCTACAATTCAATCAAGTTAATCAAATGGCTTATATTAACTCTGGTCCCGTCAATCTAATCCTAGCCACCGATTTTGATCATGATTGATCAAAATAATAGATATTTTTTCCAAAATCACATACTACATAATTTCATACAAACGTACGAAATCGATACAGTACATATACGTACATACATCTATATATACTGATAATTTTTATTCATCAAACCTAACAATCTGTACAAAAATAATTTATTTCTGAGAAAATAATAATAATAATAATAATTAATTTTATTATCGGCTCGGAAGATTTCAGTACCAATTTGATACAATACAGATATATACAGACTAGTATATATATATATATATATATATATATATATATATATATATATATATATATATATATATATATAATGTTTATTAATTAAACTGGGTAATATCCTCCAAAAATATTTCAATTCTGCAAATAAAAATAAAATAATAATTTTTAATATCAGACCGGGATATTACAAATATTTTCTCAAAAATGCGTATTACCTGATTTTGTACAAGTGCACAAAATCAATCCAATACAGATATATACATACTAGTATATATATACTGATAGATTTTTTATTATTAAAACTAATTAATTTCTATAAGAAATATTTTAATTTTAAAAATAATAATAATACAAATATAATATCCGACCGGGATTTTACACCCATGGTGAAGCATTAGGCCTGGTGAATCCTTTCTGTAGTAGTTCTTCAATCTGCTTCTTGACCTCGTCTTGCCCTACAGGTGCCATCCTGTAAGGCACTTTGAATATTGGAGCACTTCCCAGCTGTATGTTGATGCTGAACTCTAAATCTCGATGATGTGGTAATCCCGGTAGGGCGCCGAAAAATACTATCGGAAAGTCTCGGACCACCGGAATCACCTTGACTTCTCTAGGAATCTCCCTCTCAAGTAGAGCTGCTACTTTCCCTTTGTGTTCCTTCTTTCATTAGGATGCCACTTATGGTCCTCCCAGTCTTTCACTACTACCTTCCTACTTTTACACTCGATGATTGCATTACAGATCACATCCAATCTATACCAATGATCACGTCCACCCCCACAATTTCCAGCTCTATAAGGTATATTCCCAAAATTCGTTCTTCGATTTCGATATCACAGTCAGCATGATATCGATCAGTAGACAACGTCTCTCCTGAAAGCGTTGCTACTGCCAGTACCCCGTCAGGAAAAATCTTAGGTTCAACACCTAACTCCTTCGCAAATTTGGGAGAGAAAATATGAGAAGATCTAGTGTCAAATAAAACTTCGACCTTTATTGCATTTATCAATAGATGTCTGGTGATGACATTGTCTGAAATCTCTGCATCTTCCTCTGTCAACGTGAATACTCGCCCTTACCGGTATGGATTCTCCCTTTTCCCAAATTGATCACCATTTGCTCCTTCTTGCTAAAACTTCAGACAATTCGGCCTGCTATGCCCCTCCTTCTCACATTTGTAGCAAGTCCAGCGTTTTTGCTACCTAGAATATTCTGACTTGTAATGACCCAGCTCTCCGCAGCTGTAACATCCTATCTCGTGAGCCATGGTCACTCCATTATTTGGCTTCTTTGCTGGGAAATTCTTCTCATCGGGGGTTGCCACTGCAGGCATTTTGTAGAGTCCCAAATTTCATACAACAGGAAATCTGTGACTTATCCAGAATCTTTTACTTCAATGTAATAAAAACACAGTACAAATTGCAGGAAAAATTTAAAACTTTCATCACATCATCGTTTATTACAATTATAAGAGTATTTCATACAATAAATTACAACTTGTTATAATATTATAGCTACAGTCTTCCAATAAAGTTCACAACAAAACTCAAATCTATACCATCCACTGAAGATAGCTCATGCAAAATCTTCCAAACTATGGGCACATTAGTTGAATTCAACCGACACAATGCAAATAACAATAAAGATCTTCTAATTCTCAACAACCAATGATTTGATGCAAAATAAAGATCAATAAAATAGAGAGTAATCTAATCTAAGTGTATGAGTGTATGCCCTGATCCTGAAATGTAATGCACAAGACAAATGCACATAATGCACATTTCTAATGCATGCTTGTTTGGAATTCTATGCCGCCCATACAACATAGGTTCCGAATACAAGCTTCTAGCATTTCTCCTCATTATAGGGTTAAATCCCTCTCTATGCAATCCTAACTCGTTGATTTGCACTCCATCATGTAATCACATGCAAAACACACCCCTAGGATCTTAGACTTTACCGACCTACCCCTAGCCCATGATCTATGGATTTACCGGGCGTATCCTAGGTCCGAACATTCCTAGGAACCGTTAGCACTGTCACATTTATCCGATACCCGGATCCACCCCGGACCCTACCGGGACCCGGCATTGGACCAGAACCGACTCGATCTATACGGGTCCGAGTCCGGGTCCTAAAAAGACCCGATGCACTTCCAAGTCCGGGTCCTCTCAAAATAGAACCGACCCGGACCCGTTAAAAAATACCCCAAAAAATATGAAATTTGAATAATAGAGTTATAGTAATATACATGTAAATAATATTTGTTGAAGATATATGTGTAAATGTAATATTTATTCATGTACTTAAGTACTAAAATTATTGAAACCATAGGGTATCGAGTGCAAAAATACTTAAGTGTGAATATTTATTATCCGCTACCAGACCCAACTGGTAGATTTTTTTAATTAGGACCCGGACCTGGACCCAGTCCCGATTCGCAAATCCGGGTCCGGGTCCAATTTTTGGACCCGTGAGGTACCGTGTCCGGGTATGGGCAGTGGAGGACCCGACCCGATAGGGCCGATAGAAACTCTAGGAACCATGGCTCTTTACCGTAACTACGAACCATGCCTAACCCTAGCCCACCACCCGTGGATTTACCTGGTGTATCCTGTCAATCCCGAACATTCCTAGGAACCGCAGCTCTTTAACGGACATGTTTGTTGTTGTTTCTATCATAACTCTGTCTAGTTTCGGTCCTTATATTCAAATACAAATAACTACCACCTAGATCTAGCATTACCCTACCGGTCTTAACTTGACAGCCCAACCTGGCCAATCCCCACATCTAAGAATCACAACCTGCCAGTATCATTGTTCTTGCTCAACCTCTAGAAAACCACGTAACTAGGACATCACATCGATTCACATTCTATGGTTTTCTATCACATACCCTAATTTAAAGTAAATCGCAAACATTAAGAGTTATTCACTACTCCGAAATTCTAGGTCGAAACACAATTTAAGCTAGATTCATTCACATCTCAAGTCCATCTTTTAGTCATCAAACATCTAGCAAATCTCGTATAAATATTGATCTCACAGCCAATTAATCCCATCTTTAAATCTTGATTTATTTCCAATTAATATTAGGTTCCATTATTAGATTTTAGTTACTCAATAATCAACACATGTCTATCAATTATTAGTATTAAATGAGCTAGTCTACAACTAGTTCTAATTCAATTTAATTAATCAATCTCTACTCGTATCTAGGCCTATTCATCAACCATAAAAAATAGAAAGCGAACTAGACATTAATCTAGGTTGAATAATCAAATCATTCCTTATTTAGTATTGGTTCTCTTTTCTCAAAATTTAGTCAAGCTTATTACCATATCTGTTTTGATTCAACTATTAACATTAATAGAAAGCGATCTAGGTTAATTAACTAGTTTTAAATTGAAATAATTCAAACTACATCCTAACTCAAATATACCTTGCCTAATTAGATATCCAAACCTTAAATCTAAAAATAATCATATTAAAAATCTGAAACTAATCAATCTAGATTCTGAAATTTATCTAATCCTAAAATTGAGATCACTTAACTCTAATATGAAATTAATTAAACTATAGATCAGAACTTAATCAAAACCATATGAAAACAAAATCATAATCAAAACCAAACCCTACTCCATCTAACCCAATCCCCTATGCAGCCAGACCCGAAACTCCCAAAAACAAATATACACAGACCCATTTACTACTAGACTCAACTAAATCAAACTAAATAAGGGACTAATCCATCTACAACCTGAGCCTCCTCAGGACTCGAACCCACAACTCCCCACTTCCAAACCCGAGACTAACAGCACCCGACCCACCAACACAGCCAGACCCGAAACCAGTAATAACCAGACCCAAAGCCAACCTTACTGGATCTGAACCCGCAATCCATCTGAACTCATACCCTGAAAAAAATAAACAAGGGTTTTGAACCCTAATTTCCCACAATAAACAACTCCATAAAAAAACATTATTAAAACACTAAAAATCTAAGATTTTAATAAACTAAAAATTTAGATTTTGAGCACATAATAAACCCTAAATCTTCATGACAATAATCTTTAACAACTACAAGAGTTTACAATCATTCGTAACATGAAATTAAGAAATAAATATTGGTTCTTGCTTGCATGATATGAGTTCTAACATTATGTATATACTTTCATGAACAACATAATACAACTAGATCTACTTATCTATTTAAAATCATTCGACACAATATAAAGAACATACAAATCATGTTTATTATGCATATATTCCTATTGTCTCTATGATTAGAATAATTGTTTACAAACAACCTAGCATGTTCTCTATATTAATAATAACATCAATAGAAATTAAAAGAAAAGAAGAACACTAACTTCTTAATGTTGAATTCTTGATCAATAGGTCTCCAAAAACCTTTTTCCTCCGAGAATCCAAAAGCACTCCAAACGAAAAACCAACAAAAAGTGTCTCTCTCTCCCTCTCCTACATATTGGCCGACCACCAATAGTTATGTTTAGGGTTTTGGTGTTCTCTTTTGCATTGGAATGGGCTCTTATGGGTCCAATTAGTATTCTCCTGCTCTAATTATTAATTCTAATAAGTATTAATAGCCCAAAATAAAATATTCTTCATCCATATAATAAAATGAATAATAAATTAATAGTAACTGAATAATACCTAGTACTACTATACATTATAATGCACGTGCATTACACGTACAAACCAAAGACAAAAAAATAATAATAAGATTGTTATTTTATTTTTGTGGGGTGTTATATTACTCCCTTCTTAGAATAGTTCTGTTCCCAGAATTACTCTTAGTAAGAGGAAAACAAAATACAAAACTTAAACAAATAACTCCGGAAAATTGATCTTCATCTGGTCTTCAGATTCCCAAGGAGCTTCTTTGAACAGGTGATTTCCTCCACAACACTTTGACCATCGATATTACTTTATTCCTCAACACTTCCTCTCGTTGATCCAAAATTTCTACTTGCTGCTCCTTATAACTCAAGTTCGACTGCAATCTTTCCGGTACCTTGGACAATTTATGAATCTGACCCGGCACATACTTCCTTAGCATAGATACATGAAACACATTATGCACTTAAGACAATTCTTCCGGTAATTCTAACCTGAAAGCCGCCTTTCCAATCCTCTTCGGTATCTTATACATATATATGTATCTTGGTGTTAGTTTACCTCCCTTTCTGAATTTGATCACCCCTTCGTTGGAGACACCTTCAGAAAAATAGAATCTCCTTTTTCGAAATCCAACTCTCTCCGAACATTTGCATAACTTCATTGGAGACACCTTCAGAAAAGCAAAATCTTTTTCTTCGAACTCCAACTCTCTTCCCCGAACATCTGCATAACTCTCCGAAGTCTGTTGTACAATATCCGATCCATATATCTGCCTTTCTCGTACTTCATACCAACAAACAGGCGTTCAACATTTTCTCCCATACATCGCCTCATACAGTGCCATACCAATGCTAGTCTGATAACTGTTGTTATAAGCGAACTTTACCAGTGCTAAGTACTTCTCCCAGTTTCCTCCAATGTTCATAATGCATGATTTGAACATATCTTCTAGTACTCGATTCATCCTTTCAGTTTGTCCATCAGTTTGGGGGTGGAAAGCAGGACCGAAGTTGGTCCTAGTCCCCAAGGCTGCTTGCAGGCTCTTCCAAAATCGTGAAGTGAACCTTACGTCCCTATTCGAGACAATCGATATCAGTACTCCAAGAAGTCTCACAATCCCTTTGATGTATACCACCACCAATTTCTCTAGTGACCAAGTAATATTCATTGCCAAGAAATATGCTGGTTTGGTTAACCGATCCACTACTACCCATATCGAGTCATTACCCTTCAGACTACTAGGCAAACCTGTGATGAAATCCATCCTGATATTCTACCACTTCCATTACAGATAGGCAACAACTGAGTAATCATCCCGGATTTTGATTTTCTGCCTTGACTTGCTGACAAGTGATTGATACACCTTGCTACGAAGTCTGCTACATCCCTCTTCATGTCTGGCCACCAAAAGTGCTGCTCGATATCCATTTACATCTTGGTACTTCCGAAATGTACTGACAACAAAGTGGCGTGTGCTTCCTACTTAATGTTTTCCTTCGAATCCGACCATTCTGGCACACACAACCTTTTTCCCAACAAAAGTAATTTGTCTTCCACCTGAAATTCTGCTAATTTGCCATCAAGAACTTGCTCCTTCATCTTCTGAATCTCTATATCAAACTTCTAGCCTTCGATGATCTATTCTCTCAATGTAGGTTGAAGTCTCAACTGCGCTAATGTTACACCCAACCCCTGCACTACAACTTCAATTCCTGCTTGACCCAATTCTTTTGCTAGTTCTTTCTGTGTGGTGATCAAACAGGACAAACTGATATTCCGACTAAGAGCATCGGTCACCACATATGCCTTCCTTATGTACTTGATTTCAGGATGAATGTCTTCCAATACTTTCAACCACTGCCTCTGTTGTAAATTTAGATCCTTCTGCTTGTAAATGTACTTCAAACTATGGTGGTCGGTGTACATGTTCACCTTCTCTCCATATACATAATGCATTCACTGCTTCAATGCAAATATTATTGCTGCTAGTTCCAGATCGCGAGTCAGATAGTTCTTCTTATGCGGTCATAGCTGCCTTGATCAATAAGTTATAACCTTCCATTCTTGCATTAAGACACAACCGCATCTTTATGAGAAGCATCACTGTAAATATCGTAGTCCATGCATGCCTGTGGTAATACCAATATTGGTGTCGTAATCAACTTCTCTTTTAACTCCTGAAAACCTGCCTCACATTGGTCGTTCCATGTGAAGCTTACATTCTTCTTAGTCATTCTGGTTAACAGTATAACTATTTGCGCATATCCTTGGATAAACCACAGATAGTATGTCGTCAACCCATTGAAACTCCTGATTTACTTCACAGTTGCGGGTCGAGGCCATCCTTTCTCCGCCTCTACCTTCTGCGGATCAGTGGCTACTCGCTCCTTAGAAAGGTTGTGACCCAGAAATGCAACTTCAGACTTCCAGAATTCAAACTTGGATAACTTGGCAAACAATTTATGCTCCAGCAACTTCCTCAACACTTCTGCTAAGTGTTTGGCATGATCCTCTTTCGTCTTTGAGTACAAAAGGATATCGTCGATGAAGACCATGACAAATGAGTCAATGAACGATCGTAGAGTTCGGTTCATCATGTCCATGAATATTGCTGGTGGATTAGTTACTCCAAATGATATGACTAAAAACTCATAGTGTTCATGCTGAATCCTGAAAGCCGTCTTGTGTACATCTTCCTCAATAGGAACTTGGTGATAACCTGACCATAGATCTATCTTGGAGAAAACTGTTGCTCCCTGAAGTTGATAAAACAAATTGCCGATTCAAGGAATTGGATACTTGTTCTGAATCATTACCTTAGTCAGTTCACGATAATCGATGCATATTCTAATCGATCTGTCCTTCTTCTTCATTAGCTATACTGGCGCTCCCCATGGCAAAGCGCTAGGCTTGATGAATCATTTGTGTAGTAACTCTTCAATCTACTTCTTAACCTTGTCTTGCTCTACAGGTGTCATCTTGTAAGGAGCTTTAGATATTGGGGCACTTCCCGGCTGTATGTTGATGCTGAACTCAACATCTCAGTGAGATCGTAATCTCGGTAGGTCATCCAAAAATACTATTGGGAAGTCTCAGGCCACTGGAATCACCTTGACTTCTTCAAGAATCTTCCACTTTGGTAGAGCTGCTATTACCCTCTTCTATTCCTTCTTTCAATAGATATCCTAATACATCAAGAATTACATTGTTAGTCAACCAAGATGGTTTCTCTGAGCTGTCTCGAACTCCGTTTGCAACTCAACCATTTCCTGTTGTAGCTATTCATGATGTCATTTTAGACTTCCTATTCTCTTGTAGCAAATACCGCACTTGAGTGAATTGACATGCCATACGGACTTGGAATTATATGACACTTCTGACCTTGGCTTCCAGAAATGCTATACGTTGCAGGTCTTCCAATCGTTGTTCCTCAGGTTGGCTCATCCTCCACTGGTACTTGACTAATTGACGTCGAAATGTGGCCATCTTGTGCTGGTTGCTGCACGGGGTAGAGAAATAACAGAGGAATCATCTAAAGAACTCACTAGAGGTGGAGTAGGTGGACGTGGCTTAGCATCTGGTAATTCCTAGGGTTCCTCTCCCTCGGGATTGACCTCCTCATGATCCCTCTCTTCCTCGGATTCCGTAAAAAGTTCCTCTTCCTCCAAGTCTTCCATGGGATTTTGGCCATCATAAAAGAGAGAAAATGAAAAAATATCACAAATGCAGGTTCAAACCAACCATAGCATTTGTGACTCTAAAACTAACACACTCATCTAATGTCCACCAGGTTCATTTCCCTTACTATGTTTAGTACTACTAATTGATCTTGGCTCTGATACAACTCTATAGTGCCCCAAATTTCATACACAGGAAATTAGTGACTCATCCAGAATCTTTTACTTCAATGTAATACAAACACAGTAAAAAAATGCAAGAAAAATTTAAAACTTTCATCACATCATCGTTCATTATAATTATCAGAGTATTTCATACAATAAATTACAACTTGTTATAATATTCAAGCTTCGGTCTTCCAATAAAGTTTGTAACGAAACTCAAATTAATACCATCCACTGAAGACAGATCCTACAAAATCTTCCAAACTGTGGGCTGTCGGTTGAATTCAACTTACGCTATGCTTATAACAATAGCGATCTTCACTCAATAACCAAAGATTTGATGCAAAATAAAGATAAATAAAATAGAGAGCAAATCTAATATAAGTGTATCAGTGTATGCCATGATCCTAAAATCTAATGCACAAGAAAAATGCACACAATGCTCATTTCTAATGCATGCTTGTTAGGATTGATTTGGAACGTATGTAGTATAGGATGCATACATTTTCAAAGTCTCACTTGCATTATATTAAGTACATTTGATCTGTGCATCAGATTACTAGGGCATGTCATACACGGACACCTTTAACCCGATTCCACTTTCCTTTCTTTTAGTCACATTTCTATGGCATCAATTCTTGATTGTCTAGTTGGAGATCGCTGCTTTTATCAACATTGCGTCAATAGAATTACTAACGTGCCCACTCTTTTAGGTGCTAGATTGCCGACCCGTGGAGCCCAGGGAGCTTAAGCCAGATGGTGCGTCCGAGTAATAGTATCAAGTGTTCATTATTTACAGTGTTGTGATTTATTTTTGTAAACTTTGATTTGTAATTTCTGAACTTCGTGTATTGTAACACTTGAAATTGTAAATCATGGAATAAAATTTGTTTAATTTTTCCTATATTGTGACTGTTTGAAGGAAAGATTCTGGTTTGTGCCACGAACCAACAGTATAGGGATTCGGGGCGCTACATTGCCGTTGCCGCTGTCCCTCGCCGTGCACGTAGTTGCTTGTGCTGTTGCATTTGCCCACTTGCTGTTGTCGCATTGTTGTTGCTACACATGTTGTTCCGCTCGTTGCACGTGTCGTGTCTTGCACGTGCTGTTGTCGCTCGTGCCATTGTTGTGCTCTTGCTATGTTCGTTGTTCACGTGTGCTGCACATTTTATTATTGTTCCACGTGTTATTCCGTCTCTTGCACATGTTTCCGCCGTCGCTCGTCTCGCATCCGATCATCGTCATCATATTAAGGCAAGTATCCTTGTACAAATCTTTTTGTTTCCCCGTACAAGCATTCTTTGAAATACCACAAGTAGGTTTATCATTATGATCCATTTCTCATGCTTTATACGTTGATGATCTTGACCTCTATCTGTTTTGATTTGTTTCTGTTAATTTTGTATTCGTAAAAGATCATACATATCAATTGTATATTCCTTCCCTACTGTCTGTTCGGACTTGTAATCAAATTTTTACCCAGTTACATTTCAAATGAGTTAGAACTTTACAAACATGAAATGTAGGCCCCTGTTTCTAGTTTCCAGAAATTTTAATGAATCTGAAATTTGATGTCTAGATTGCAAGATATGCCATTTTTAGTACTATGATGTTTTCAATTCTAGATTACTATTTTGAAGTATATATTCTCGATTAACTAATTTAAATATCATGTTGAAAGTATAATAAAGACCTAATAAATTCAAGTATGTTGCTTAACATGATTAAAACCTGATTATAAATTTTATAGAATTTTTAAATGAATTTCTTACTGTTTCATGAACATAAGAATTGTACCCTAAGTTTCTGCCTGAACATAATATCTATAAAGAATTGACTGTTTGACCTAGCTATTATATTTTTAATATATCGTGTGTATATGCGTTGGAACCGGCATGAAGTCTACTTTCTGGAACCTCTGACGGTACCTGATTCGCTTTTCTGTAGCAACGGAAAGTGAGTTTTTGTACAGCAAAGTATAGCTGTCTAGAATTGTAACCTCATATCCTTAATTGTAAATATGTTTATATTTTGTATTTAATTAATCAAACTCATATATCATGCGTTACATAGCTTTGATACTCCTTGATCCTGTCCTGATACTAGTACTCATTATGCATGTTCAAGTTAATGATTGCAAAAAGAATAACAAGCCGGGGTAATAAGGGAAAGAATCTAGTAGTGGACAATATAGGATAATGTACTCGGAAGGAGGCCCGTGTTTCTCGTGACAGTGACTCCTGATTACATGATTACCTATTTTCCTGTTTACAAGTTATATGAAACTAAGTGCCACGTCCAGAGCCAACGGGAGCCACCTCTAGAATTCATTACCTGATTACATGACATGATATGATTCCTGGTTACATGATATGATATGATTCCTGTTAAAGTCACTGCAAGACCTCGAGTACATATCCCTATAGAATCCACCATTAGAGTCTAAATGTTAACTTGTTTGTATGCAGCAACCATGTAGTATGGGACGCATGAGTGATGCATTAGATAGGATTAAATAAAAGACTTAAGAATAATATGTTTCACCTGCATATTCTTATCACATATTTCACATGTTTATCTGTTACCTGTTATATGTTACATGTTACCTGTTACATGTTACATGTTACCTGTTACCTGTTACCTGTTACCTATTACCCGTTACCTGTTACCTGTTACTATTTCACATGACTCCCGTTACAAGTTTGCATGACTTTTGTTTATATGTCCTATTTCCTATTACATTATTCCTCGTTCCCGATTAGTTATATTTTGTGGAATGTTCCAGTTGCTACCTGCATTACCTTGATCATGTTATATTACATTTGCATCGCTAGTTCTAGTTTTTCTGTTTGTTAGTCCTTATTTCTTTCTTGTTATACATTTCGTTTCTTGTTATCTTGTTTGTTCCGTATTTGAATTCCCAGTTCTTTTGTTTGCCTGCATATCTTGTCTCTTGTTCATATTTTGCTTGTACTAGTTGTGGTCTGTAACTTGCTCTAACGGGTACTCCACCTATCTTTCTTTGAGTTATGTTATACAGGTAGAGACGATGGGTTACTTAAAGAACTCGTTGAGCTATTATTGCATGCATATTCTCTTACTATTTGGTAAGTTCTTGTATCTCAGATATTGATTATTGTATTATATTCTCATTTATGTGATTATTATTGCATTATTGAGTTTACTGGCATTGTACAGCTTAGGGATGATATGAGTTGGTATACTTATATCATTCGTCGGGCTTCAGTTACGTGTATGTGTTCCCGTATAATGGGAAGCGGGGCGTGACAGTTCTGTTTAATTTATTTCTCCACATGAATTCATTTTATAAGATTACATAAGTTTGGAGGTTTCCGGGCGGAATTGTTTTCTATACCTACTTTGATGGCTAAATTTGGGTAGGATGGGGTCCGAATTTAGAAATATGGGTCAAATACAGATCTAAGGAAATTGTCTTAGCTTTCAAATGCAAAAAGAATCAGGCAATTTGGACATCTACAACTCAAGATATCACTAAAACAATGAATGTCACTCATCCAAAATTTTGACATGAATCGAGGAAGCAATTCTTAACTTTTCTCATTCTTTTTTCTTTTTTTCTTCTTCTTTTCCCATTGAGGACCATGTGATATTTAAGTTTGGGGAAAGGGGAATAAAATGAATTTTAAATTATGTTTTTTGTTCTTAAAAAATGACTTAATTAGGATTACCATTACACTTATAGGTTCTTTATTGTGCTAAGAATTGCATTTTTTTGACTTAGCATAGGCAATATTTTAGGATTATTGAAGTTCAAAATTCCTAACAAAGTTGTGTGAGTCATGCGACTATGCATAAAAGATGTGTGTGATGTTTTTCTTGTGACTATCCCCTTTGATCTAGTCCTAAACAGGGTGTAAGTAAATATAGTGATAATGATTAAATAATTGAATAAATAAATTTTTATCTACTCTAATGTTTTGAGTTACTTAGTAACTAGGGATATTCATCATCAAACTTTACGTCAAACAGCAACTTGAAATATGAGTATGCAAAAGCAAGTGTGTGACTTGTTGAGTAACTAGGTGAAACCATAAAAAATATTTGCATTCGCGTCAAAAGGCAAGTGACAACTTAGAGAGATAGAGAGAGGAAAAAAAATCTAGTTTACTACCCGATTTGTAGTAGTGAGAAGGGGTGATCACAGATTGAGCTGTTACAAGATTCGGTTGCGTTAATTGCTTGATAACTATGATTGAGTTTGGAATTATGTAAGAATAATTGCACTGGAGAAAGTGATTATGCTTAGTTTTCCTTTATTTTCTATTGTTTATATATTAAGTTTAAGATTTGATGCTTGCATGATAAGTCATTTGGTTGCGGTGAGTTGAGCCTAACCATGATTATTATCCTTTGATTTCTGATTTTTCTTTTTGCTCGAGGACAAGCAAAATCTTAATTTTGGGGGTATTTGATAAGTGTAACTTTTACATGATTTTTATTACTCTATTTATGTATTACAGTTGTTGTCACGCCCTGCTTCCCAAAATACGGGAATACGAGCATGTAACGAAGGCCCAGCGAATGATAAGAATACCGTCCATAGCTGTAACAGATTAACTCAACAATATACAAGAGAATACAACCACGCAAGAAAATAATAACCACATAAACAATGAATAAACTCCAAAATAATTATGAAATAAATTCACCAAATAATATTCAACATCTAGGAAAAAGTAAACTTCGGGACACACAAGCACGGAATACAAAGCATAATAAAAGAGATAAAATAAAAAAATAACATGAGATAACTATAATAGTCTAATAGTCCAGCTCCGATCTTCAGAGAGTTTGCCCACCAAGTTCTTCTGGTATTGCTCCTACAGTACCAATGAATTCATGATCCAAAAATAGAGAAAATAATGTCCTTAGAGCAAGTCACGAACAGCAAGTAGTGAGAAACAGAGAACAATAAAAAGCATAGTATATCAAGAATGAAGGACTGGATCAAAGTCAAGAACAAAGACAAAGATTGGCAATAATGTCAATGGTCTATGTTTAATCATGCAATAATCAATAATTTCAATTCAAGTTCAATATCGATGACAATATACGGGATCAAGCATGAGATGTCAAAAGAGGGTTATTATTCATTTTATTAACCTATCTAATGCACGTAGTACTGTGTCTCATTCCACAGGTTCGATGCATACAATCAAGTTATCTTTTACACTCTAGTGGTGAATTCTATAGGTTCACGTACTCGGGTCTTGCAATAAGAATGCCCGATGACCGATGCGCGATGCCCGATGACCAATGACCGATGACCAATATAATCGGGATACTGTAGTCAGTAATTCATAATCAATCGATGACCAATAATTAATAACATGTCCAATGATAACGAACAATACGGGAAACATGGGCCCCCTTCCGAGTACACTCTTTAATGTTGTCCACTACTAGGTCTTTCCCGTATTACCCCAGCTTGTTAATATTTTATTACATCCTAACGTAAGCATGCAAGAAGGCGTCAAGATTATGTAATGCAAGGTGTGACTAATTCTACTCATTACATGCAAGGCAAGAAACATTTATACTAAATTAATACAATTCACACAATCTGGACAGCAGGACGACAAAAATAGGTATTCCCGCTGTTACAGAAAAGAAAATCTGGATCCGTCTGAAGTTCTAGAAACTAGACTCTCTTCCAATTCCAACGCATATACACAAGACATATAGAAATCACAGAAACTAGGTTCAAATTCTTATTCTTTACAGATTCTATGTTCACACAGAATCTTAGAGTCATCTTTACAGGTACATATCGGGTCTGCATAATCATCAAATAATTCCAAAAAAAATCAGGGTGATTCCTAATCATGTCTAGTCTCAACCAGATTAATTTCAGATTTTAATTCTACTGTTAATATTTTCTTTTAATTAACAATTCAGGTTGATACACATGTAATGGAGAATCTAGACCTAATGGCATTACAAGTCTGATATCTTGCAAATTATAACACGAAATTCATATCCATCAAATGTTCTGAAAAGTAGACTCACAGAACTACAATTGTTATTTACAAAGTTCTACTTAATTCTTATAGTAACTGGTTCAAATATTTAATGCAAAATGAGACAGATAGCAAGCCATAGAATAATTTAACATGAATCGACAATAATTTCAACACACAAGCATGCAATTTCATGGCAATTGATTAACAAAACTATTTAGTAATTAGCATGCAATTTAAACATTAACGAGGCATTTCATAATCATGGTAATTAATTCATGAAAAAAAAACATATTCAATCAGGAACTTTCAAGTCATCAATCAATTCTATAGCATAGATCTAATTATTTTTATGTATTACGTGCATATGCAATGTGCAATAATGCATGGGTTTGAATCAAAGATAACGGCATGAAAAGAGAATTATCACTTCGTTTCGCCGATGAATTTGTGATAATCTCTTGAATAAATATCAAGCAAATATATAAGATAATTGGAATGTGAACTACTTGCGGAAATCAAAGAAATCTTGAACAAGAACAATAAAACTAGTTCAAGATAGACTTGCCTTTTAGACTGTTAATCTGAATACAATAGAATAACGAGATGGGAATCCCGACGGCGACACATGCATGACAAATACAATGCACGTACCCACGAAAGCACGTGCACACTAGATGCAAAGAACCACAGTAGCAAGAGCACACAACAGCGGACAGCAATCAAAATAGTAAACAGCGAGTTCGGCCAACACAGCAAATGGAAACAACCCACCCGAACAGCAAACAGCGAGTTCCCCACACAACAGCAGACAGCAAAACCCTCCACTGGCCAAATAGAAAATTTGCAGCTCTGGCTCGGCTTTGCTAGCGGCGGACGGTGCACACGAGGGGTGCTTGGGGATCAACGGGGAGGACAGCAACAGTGGAGTTAACGGTGGTGCACAGTCGCAGTGGCGGTCGGAGGGGGTGCAGCAGGTGGTTGAGGAGGCGATGGCGGTTGGATTTTGGGGCCAAAATAGGGGAGAAGGAGAACGATGGCAATGGCAAAGGGTGGCGGTGGCTGACGAGGTTGAGGGTGGCGTCAAGGCTGGAAGGCAACGGGAGGTGGGGTGGGTGGTGCTCGAGTTGGTGGGTTGACGAGGACGCGAGTGATGGGTTCGGTGGTGACGAAACAGGGGAGAAGAAGTTCAGGGGGTATGGGATGACTGTGGTGGAGGTGGTTGACAGAGGCGAGCAGAATAGGGTGATAGCGATGGTGAGCGGAATGTAGTCGAGGGCTGAGAAGGGGAAACAAGGTGGAGACGTGGGCAGGTTGCGGAGAGAGACAGAGGAGATAGAAGCGGCGGGATAGAGAATAGAAGGGGGTTGCATAGTGGTTTTATAGGGTTAGGGTTAGGGTTAGGGCTAGGGGTTAAGGGTAGGGATGTTGGGTTAGCGGGTCTCGGGTCGGAATCCAATAGGAAAATAATAGGGTTTTGGGTTAGATCCAATAGGGGAAAAGAATAAATAAATAAATATAGGATTTAGATTAAAATTTTGAACAAATCAATCAATAGTAATATAATATAACAATTAGATCAATAATATGCATTACATTAATACTTAACTACTAATAAATACAATATAATGTATGGACTCACAAAATAAATATAATTGGATTTATTTGGCTAAAATATAATAAATAGCAATATAGTAGTACATATTAATTCATTAAATCAAATAGTATACATAAAATTCATACTCCAATGATAATAAAATATAGATCAAGATTAATAGGCTTTCACAAGTTAATAAATAACAAAAATGAATTGTCATGCAGTTAACAAACAATCAAGAAATAATAATAATAATAATAAGATTACATAATAAAATAAGATTTGGTTTTAACAAATTTATACAAATAATCCAAATAGTAATAATACATTTGATTTGGGCTCAATATAAATAGTCGATCAATAAGGATTATAAAAACAAAGTTAAAGTACACAACTTTTTGAAAATAAATATAATTGTCAATTAGAAGATACTTTAATATAAAATCAAAACCGAATTTAACACATAATGAATTTGTAAAAAATTTGAAATACAGAAAACATTCAGGAAATATGTATTTGCAGGAACGGGAGTTACAGTTGCAAGTTCTCTTTTATTTCTTTGAATTTTATCTACTTTCTACTTATTTTTATTTATCTGTTTGTTTTTTAAGGAATGAGATGGATAAGTGCAAAATGTGGGCATTTTGGTAAAGTCAAGGAATAAAACAAGGATAAATATTCCAAAATTCAAATTGGTTCTATGTGAACAATTCTTGGAAAATTCAAGCACTCAAATGCATGTTTTTACAAATTAGCCCTTTGAAGAATCAATCAAAAATATTATGGTCAACTAGGGGTGGAATGAAACTTTTTTATTAAAAATATATTTTAAAAAAATAGCACATAATTGAATTAAATGTGAGTATATAAGGATTGGTTGATAATCTTTAGATTTTAACTAATTAATTAACTACTCTAATCCTTATTTAATCTTCACCTCAATTCCTTCAAGCCGGACCTAAGACTTCTTCCAAAATCCCGAGATCCTTTTTCCTGGAAAAATCCGACTTTGATTGTAATTTCCCACAAAATAGTATATAATTATTTTGTACATTAATCCGGGCATGTTTGAGTTTCACATTTTTCTCAAATTTAATTGAGTACGTATTTAAATATATAATGTTTTGAACCCAACAAAGGTGTATTCTTTGAACCGGAGTTGTAATATTTTCTCAATTAAATTATGTGGTTGTCTCAATCATAATTAAGATAGAATGTATAATATCCCCAAAATAATTAACAATTACTTTGTATAATAATATTTAATATATGAATATGAATATGATTTCACATGTTAGTGAAATTTTCTTAATTAATTATGTGTGTTGCTACAATTGTTTTGATATTGAATGAACACCAACTTGAGTTGTAGGTTTGAGTTCAAACCTAGCTCACATGGGTTACACATTTGGGCTCTAACCATGTCTCACATAAGCATGAACCTAACATGTCATGTACACATATAATTATATATTTTGCATACTACATTATGTACAAAACAAAACAAAACAAAACAAACAACCAAAACTACGGGCTAGGGTTTGGGGTGTGGCCGGTTTGATTTTGAATTGGACATCATGACGAATATGAGAGTTCCCAAAAGCATATTGTAGAACCCTAAGTGTTTTGGACACTCTAACACTCCACCTCACTCTCCTACCTACCCAAATGGCCGGCCACATATATGAAAGGCATGCATAAGAGCCAAGTTCAGTTGCTTCATTCTCCCTCATTCTCTTTCACTCTTACACTCTCTTACATTCTCATATACACCCAAACCCTCATATCTATTGAATTGGAGCAAGAAGAAGGAGCCAAGGAGAAGAACAAGGAGACAAGGAGCTATGAAGCTAGCTAGGAGGAGGAGCTTGGAGCTAGTCTTCACTTCAAGGTGGGTGTTCCCATCCCTTATGATTGTTAAAATGTTTGTAGTGTGTTTTTCTATTTCTTAGTATGAATGGCATGAAATGGCATGATGCATATTGATGTATGTTTGCTTATGTATGAGATTATGATAGTATAACTTAGAAATGTTTCTCTAGATACTGCCCTAAACATTTGACTCTAGTCTGGAGACTGTAACTCCGTAAATAAAAGGAATTTAGGAATGAGATTTTTATGAACTAAACTTGTGCACGTCTAGCACATTTCCACCAAATTTCATAATTTTTATATTTTATTTGCTATGTTAATAAAATAATTATTGGTCATAAAAGAAAACAAAGTGAATACATGTTCTGTCCTATTATTTACAATTATTATATCCCTCTCATTACATGGAATATTTATTTAAAATTTTAATATGTAGTGAAACTCTGTGTCTAGATCACCTCTACCAAATTTCAAAATTTTTGGACAATATTTGTTTTTCTAATAAAATCTGAAACCACTAACTGGTTAAGAAGTAAATCAGAGCATAAGCTGTGATCTGTCCTATTCATAAACATACTTCAAGAAATCATATCCATCTGAATACATGGTAGATTTAGCTAAAAAAAATTATGTGTTCTGTTGTTATGTGTCCAGGACTTGATCACCAAATTTTGTGAATATTGGACACAAATTGTTATTTTTAAAAAGTTTTAACTTGCAATTGGTTGACAGTTCTGTTGTGTTTCCAGAAATTTACATGCATGTTATATCTTGAACATTTTAACCTCTTAAACGAAATAATTTGAAGGAACTTCCAACTAAGAACTTGTAGTAGACTCATAGACCTTTCTATAAAGCTTGAGAACTTGAAATTCCAAGTAGTATTTGATTTATGGTGATTTTTACAACTAACAGAAACTGCATGTGGAAATCTCAGCTTACTGTTTTGATGTATACAAGTTGTCATGAACTTAAGGCCTTTAAATTGACATAAAAATGCATGTTTAATGACTTCTAAATCATAACATGAATTGTAGATGAGCATATGCCACAACAGATAATAAATTGTATGCGGTTAAGTTGATTCCTAGATCATTTGTGCAACTAGTTACTATTTGCTCACTGTTTAGAAATGTAGCTTAAGATGATTGTTGTATGAGGTTATGATAGTTGCATGGGGTTGACAATATACTCAATTTGTGATCTAATTTGCTTTCTATGATGTGTGAAACGTTGGGGGTTCATTTAGGCATGTTTCACCCGTGAAACTGGTCCGAAAAGAACCCTATAACGGTAGATTTTGCCTTGCTGTGCTTGTTGTTTGAAAATGTAAATTCATTGTTTTGAGGCTTGTAAACACCACTTTTCCATGAATATCATGTAGAGCATAGCCCCATAGTATTGTACTAATTTTTAGGTTTCGATGGTAATCTCAGATTAAATACATAGAGGAAAAATTACAAAAAAAAAATATATCGAGACCTAGCCATGATCCATGCGAAAACCATAAAGCGTGTTTAGGAGTTATACCATGAAGATGGATCTGTTGTCTCCACATTATGCCGATCACAGCACTACAATATTGCGGTGCTTTTACAGTATCCACACGAACGGATCAAATCAAGCTTTCCCTCACGCCGCGGTGCTAGCTGCAGGAAAGGGATGTTCCTCACGATCTTTCTCTCTTTCATAATTTCTATGACGGCTAGGGTTTTCTCATATGTCACTTTTCCACAGATACGTATCATATATATAGGTGCAGAAAATCAACCCTAAAAGAGTAATGAGGCTGTTGGACTCACAATCTGAGCTAGTTCAGATTCGTGTGTAGGCCTTTGAATTTTAGTCAGCCCATTTAATCTAATTAAATATCCAACCAATGTCAAGAGTCCAAGTCTTACTTGGATCCCCAATTAAATTCATGTTATGAATTTAAATCCCAATTTCGATCCATTCTAAGTGTGTGACCCGGTAGGTTCCCATTTCATTGACAGTAATACTAAAATCATATTATACTATTACAAATAGTGAGCTGTATCTAGCAATACATCACTGCTACTCAAGTAACGGAAATGTCATTGATTAGACATAACCTATCTGTGACCAATGTTACCATGTAGTCTAGTCCATTTGTCCAGATATGTTAATTGACCACAAGGTATAGAGCGTATCACCCTTTTATAGTTCAATCTTTGGTTTCTTGATGTTCGAGTAGACTTACTAAAACAAATGAGCTCAATATCTCATATTGACTCATTTGAGTACGGCCATGCATTTTGTAGTCTCACTCAATTAAGGGGCCTATAGATATCGCTCATGTTATGTAAGAGGGACAAATCCTATCTAAGTCACTCACATTCCTCCGCATGATTTGTAGTGTATCCAATAGTCGACTTTATAATCACCTTATTACAGGAAATATTTGACAACATTAAAACATATAACTTCTCATGTAGGGAACCGTAGTGAGTTCAAGTCGAAAGACTACATACACCATGTTCACTATGAGAACCGCTTATGTAACAACCCAAAATTTCACCCTTTTTTTATTATTATTATTTTTTTTAACTACTTAACTAAAGTTATTTCTAATATCTTATTATGGGCTTCAATAAAAATTTCGGTAGAGTCTCCCCTAAAATATTAGCCATTTTACAGCAGTTTCTTACAAAAATCTGCATTTCAAAATTCACAGCATAACACAGGCAATAAAATTACAATCTCCCCAAGCCAAGTCATAGAACTCATCACAACAATCATAAATATATGCTTTGGGGGATAAATAGATGCATAACTATCAAGATACTGAATTTAAACCAGAAATTTCAAAGGAAAACGATATAAAATATCACACAGAACCCAGTACGCCACTACCAAGTGTGTACAGGTAATATACATCACTACAGATATAGTTATAAATCTATAGACGCAACCCAACTACAAGCACCCGATACAAAATTAGCATACTTCCAAAAATACTTATTATACAGCTTTTTACTTAAAACACAAAAATAGAGCTACATATAACATATAAAGAAATCTAACTACTCCCCTAGCCGATAGAGCTACATACCTGCAAAACGGGGCTACTGGCATCCACCCTCAGGGTATGACTCCACTAACCCCCAAACAACAAGGGGTCAGCTATACAGTGTGAGTACAATTTCAAATTTTAAACATAATAAAAACATAGGTAAATATCTTAAAATAAATTAAAAGAACATAAACCATAACTTTAAATGAAAGAAATAAAAAGATAACTAATACATTAATTATTTTGCTAACAAAACTATCTCTTCTGTACAAATCATAAGCCTTTGATATGTGCCCAGGCGGGTAGTTCTCCTCATTTCCATTGAAATGGGAGCAATAGTTCCTAAGCACTACTGAAGGCTTTTACCACACATTATAATTTAATTTTACCTCTTATATCAGATATCACCGCTTTATATACATAACCACCTCTATTACATCACATTAAGTATTCATATAAATATCAAACTCCATTACCATATATTTTTACACTTAACTCCCACCATACCACATACAAACACACACTCCATCATTATCATAAAAGCAAAGCTCCGGTAATATCACATAATCTACTTTATATTCACCACAATACAAACAAATCGGATTTCTTCCATTCAATAAATATTCTCACAAGCATCATATAAATACTTAACTCTTTTCTTAATACGAGTAACTCCATATATATATATATATATATATATATATATATATATATATATATATATATATATATATATTCTTTATACTCCTTTATTATACACTTACTTTATTTTACACTTACTTTATTTTACTCCTTTCAGTGCCCACACAACTGACCTTCTCGTACAACATATGGATCTCTGTGCCTCCCCCCATACGCTTCAATCCTGCTAACCCACCATTCCACCCAGATCTAGATGTCCTACAAATCTATCTTAGTGGGCTGGATTTAAAGTACGGTTACGCGCATGTCCAACCAAGACTAAAAACCAGAAGGCTAGTCAAAAATAAATATAATACGCAGATTGACGCTCCATAGGAGTCTTACACATCCGAGGCTACGTCTTCCTCCTGGCCCTATACCAGCGAGGGAAAACTCATGTTCCCCAACTATAATATGGGGCATATATATAACTCATGTTCCCCAAATATAAATTTGGGGTATATATATAACTCATGTTCCCGGGTATATTCCGGGTCTGTGGGGTCTAGCCCAAACCCCTGGGAGATTGTGCGGCACTGAAAACAACAAAATTAACTCCTTTTATAATTTTTCCTAAAATAAAATTTCTCATTTTTATATATATTACCTCCTTTATATATATTATCTCCTTTATAATTTTTCCTTACAATCTCCTTATTATAAAATTTCTCCTTTATTATATATTTTCTCCTTTATAATACAAATTTCTCCTTTTCATTACCGTATATGCATATATCAATTAATTACCATAAACAGGTGTATATATGCACCTCAGTTCATTCTCCATATTCTCATTATACCAGTAATATCATAACTCCCCAAATCTCAATATTACAACACTTTATCATATGTATCATATGTATATATAAATACATACTCAAATATCAACACACTCCCATACACATATATTAATTTTCTTACACCCCATAATTTACTCTGTATCATAATTATTAATTTCTATACTCGATGCACTTAACACACATAGCAAGTCATAACTTAAAATTTTCATCGTACATCATATACATAAAATAAAAGAAATCATACTCACCTGAAGAAACGCGAAGACCGGCTGTGTAAGCTCTCCGCTATTTCTCCCCGAACTCGTCTCTTCTTCCTATTACTAAGTTTTAACACTAATTAGGGTTAAAGATATTCAAATCACTCACAACTAACAATTAAAATCATTGTAATCTCTCGCAGGCATTTCAGCGAACGCCTGGCGTGCACACGATACATGCATGCACTCACAATTCTATTAACGAAGTCTTAAGTCTATAAATTTCTCCCAAAGATTATTCTAAATTGTTTCTTATAATTTATAACAAGTCCTATTGCCAATCCTGACTTTGAGGCATAAGCTCTTTTTAATTTCAAACCCAAAATCCTAACTCTTTTCAAATTTACTCCGCCCTTATCAATTAAAGAACTAATCACTTCTAAAACAAAGATAATGTACTAATCTCCCTACTACCTTAATTCTCTTTGCCAAAAATTGAAAACATACACCCCTATAAAATTTAATGAAATAAATTTTCACCTTCCAAGAAATCAATCCAAAAACCAACACCGGGATGTTGAGAGAACCCTCCAATTAGCTAAAACCCTAAAAAATTTCTCGAAATAACTCGGAATTTAATGGGAATTAAAAACCCTAAAACAAAAGAAAATGAGATAGAGGGCGTTGGGCGAAATGGGTTTCGGTCAGGCGATTAGGACAGAAATGAGAAGGAGGATGGGGGAGGAGGAAATAAAGGGGAAAATTTGTTATATGCCCCTCTTTGACCAAACATTTATTATAATGCCCTCCAAGTTCATTATTTGCAATATTTCATATAAAATCACTCCACGGTATAGCTAAATAACACCAAAGTATAAAGGAAAATAAAATTCCATATTTAAGCACAATTATCATAATAATAAAAAATAATTACTCAAAAGATAAATATAAACGAATAATTTGATGTTATAAAATAAACAGATATTACATTATACACACCTCAAAAGAAGCTCGTCCTCGAGCTATGAGTGTTGAGGAACTCCTACAAACAACTCCGGATATTTTCTCCTCACCAACTCCTCTGCTTCCTAGGTATAATCGTTGGGATTTGAACTCCATTGGATCTTCACCAACTGCACCGTCTGATGTCGAGTCTGACGTACAAATCTATCCATAATGGTCACAGGCCTCACCTGATAAGTCATATCAGGCTGAACTTCTATTTGTGGTGGCTCCATGGTTTGAGACAGGTCTCTAACACATCTCCTTAACATCGAAACATGAAATACATCATGAATGCTTGACATCACCGGGGTAAGCTCCAACCGATATGCCACTGAGCCAATCCTCTCCATAATTTTAAAAGGACCAACAAATCTCGGGTCTAACTTCCCACGACTCCTGAAGTGACGTACTCCATGCATAAGAGAAACTTTAAGGAATACAAAGTCCCCGACTCCAAACTCCAATGGTCGTCATCGTCTATCAGCATAACTCTTCTGTCGACTTTGAGCAGAGCAGTCCTATCAGAGGGGTCAGAGGACAATTTCAGGGGCAATCTCAGGAGGCCAAAAATGGAGATTTGGAAGGCGATTTTAGCCATATGCAGGTAAAGATGGACAAGGAAAAGGAGATAAAAATAAGGGTGTACGATGTCAGAGACCCCCAAGTAGAGGTGGCGCTTATAGTCAGCAGTCCAAATCAGAGTATGTTCAGCAGCCATGAACGAATTCAGGACGACAGAGATTTGGTGTCGGTGGCCGCCAAGGAATCTCAAACGAGTCCATAAAGTGTTATAATTGTGGTAAGATGGGTCATTTGGCTGGAGATTGTTCAGACGCACCCGCCACTAGATGTTATATTTGTGGAAGAATAAACCATTTGGCTAGACATTGTAGATTTCTTGGAGGTGGAGCATATAAAGGCCCAGTGGCAGGTTTTAGAGATGTAAGATCACAGACAGACTCCCAACAACAGCAGTCGTAGTATCTATAACGCCCCTTACCCAACTCGTACGCACACAAATAATTCCTAATCCACTGCCCACCACAGGCTAGCCTTACAAAAGTTGTCCGGACTATTAGGTAAACTTTTATCATTGGCCAATTCTATTTAACCTCTCTTTCTCTCTCTCATGGGCGATATGGGACTAACCCACGCCACAAGCCACGTCACCCCTCCAGGCACACAGCCACTGCCACTCCCCTCCTTCTCTCTCTTTCATTTTTACTTTTCTTCATTAATACCTAAGCCCCATACTCTTTCTATAGGCCTCCTAATTAATCCACTTTAATCCATATAGCCCATAGAAATCTTTATAGGTCACTCTAATACTTTCATATATATCTCTTTTATTATTTCTCTTAATATTTCTCCTTTATATATTCTACAAATATGGGGTGTTACATTCACCCCCTCTTAAGAATTCTGTGTTCTCGCTGAATACGGAACGTTCAAACTAGCACAGGATCACATTTATAGTCGAATGTAGACTGTGCCCTGACCAACTTTTAGTGTTCAATCTGGTTTCTCCTCTTTTACCAGCGTAATACCCTTAGTACTTTTACAGGCGTATATTTCACCAAGATCTACATTCAGTGTCGAAAGTTGGCTCTGATACCATCTGTAACGCCCCGTACCCAACTCGTACGCACACAAATAAATCCTAATCTACTGCCTACCATAGGCTGGCCTCACAAAAGGTGTCTGAACTATTAGGTACCCTCTTAGGTACTCTCTCTCTCTCTCTCTCTCTCTCTCTCTCTTTCTCTCTCTCTCTCATGGGCGATATGGGACTATCCCATGCCACAAGCCACGTCACCCCCGCTAGGAACACAGCCACTGCCACTCCACTCCTTCTCTCTCTTTCATTTTTATTTTTATTCATTAATACCTAAGCCCACACTCTTTCTATAGGCCTCCTAATTAATCCACTTTAATCCATATAGCCCATAGAAATCTTTATAGGTCACTCTAATACTTTCATATATATCTCTTTTATTATTTCTCTTAATATTTCTCCTTTATATACTCTACAAATACCGGGTGTTACAACTTATGACACTCACATAACGATCCATGCAGCGTTATCATGGTGGGTCAGTCCAGTATATTATTACTCTAATATGTACTCATGTGAAGACTTGATATCTCATATCCATGACCCATAAATTTTGGTCATCAGTCTACACACATATTTGTCTCTATGTATTATTGTTGTCCTAATTCACAATAATACTTGACTAGGAACATTTAAAAATAATGTTCTGATTACAACCAATAGGATCTCACAATCAAGTCATGCACTTAATATCCCATGGTATTGAATCTACTATTCTAAGGACTTTATTATGTTCATTTAATCACAATAAACAACACAATAAATGAAATACCTCATATATGAAATAAACATTATGATACAATGTAAGCTAGTAATGTCAATACATAACTGGCTTCTATGGCACACACCAACACTAATGTACGGTCACTTGATAGAGATTTGGATGCCAAAACAAGCTCAATTTGACGATTTATTCACCCGTTTTGGGCTGTCATTATTGGCTGCCCTTTTCCACTGTTTTGAGCACTTTTGCACACCCAAACGGTGGCCAAAAGATACTCGTAAGGCCATTAACTTGCTGATTAAAAAAGTGGTAATATGAACCCTATGCCCTAATTGATTGTACATTGTTAATTGGGGTAGAATAGGATCTCGTATCGCCTCGAACGTGTCGGTAGTTGACTGTTGTCACATTCCGACTTATTCGCTGTCCATGGAAGACTTCACTCACTATTTTAGGAGCTACAGCTAGATGGGAGGACCATGGAGGAGTTTGGAGATCAGTGGGACTCAAGGAGAGCTTAGTCGTAGCCCGGAGACGTGTTCGGAAATTCAAGCAAAGAAGGCGAACGACGATCGAGGGGAGCTCGACTCGCTGTTCTCGTGGGCCGGAGTTGGGCCGAGTTGGGCCAACTCTTGGGCCTGAGTTGGAGGCCAAGTTGGACCCTATTTTGGGTTGGGCTATATCTTAACTAAAAAAACTAAGATTACTTAACAAGTAGGAACTAGGTAAAAGTCATCTAGTGATAGGTGTTGACTTGATCTGATAGAGAAATTTAGCTAGTTGCCTTACTTGGAATAGATGAATAAATTCTAAGTTAGGATTGTATAATTAGAATGGTAGATTGATTGATGATGGGATTTACAAGTGGATTAATAAGAAGTAGGGCTTGAATCACTAATTGGATAAAACAAGTAGATCACCTAATATTTGAATTTGATCAATTGAACCTATGGATTAATTAAAGGCTAGAGTTGTAATAGCAAGAGCCAGTAGAATCTGGTAACTAGTTGATAGAATTAACCGATCTAGTCATTGTGAAATTAACTAATCTTGCTTGTTCTAGTGCTTCTTGTATGTTGTGTTGCAGTAGGGATGTCTTTAGTATGTAGATTACATCTTAAACTAATTGTGTGTATCCAGAGGCTAGACATGACCCAATTCACCGGCAGTGTGATGAATTGTGCCCTTCAGGGAAGAGATGACGGATTTATTGGTAAGATTTATCTTTGTGAAGTAAGGCCGGTATGGTACACTAGCTCTAGGTCGCATCATTATTGTTTGTAAGGACAGGCATTAGTTGGGTGTTGTGCTCACCTATTAGGAGGACATATGCTGTGCCATCTCACCTAGCCAAGGGACACGGGTGGCATTGTTCGACCGTTAATTTATGGGTCTAGTGTAAGGACGAGTGGAGCGGAGGTTAAGGAGTGATCTGTAAGTATCCGCCAAGTCCTATGTTGTTCAATGCGGGCAGGGGGATTAGAGTAAGACTCTATGTCTTCGGCGTACGGGGTTACCATGGGGTGACTTTATGTTCATATAACAGCTTTTGATGAGGTCCAGGGCGGTGAGATTGCCATGACACCACTACTGACTGCAGCAGTGGGAGTGAACTGTATGACTGCAACCTCGGGCATAGTGAAAAACATAAACGGGGGTACCACGACACCACTACTGACTACAGTAGTGGGAGTGAATCGTACGACTGCAACCTCCTCAGTCACTGGAAATGTCAGATTCAGGAAGAGCACAAGAGTATGATGCATGGTGAGGGATCGAACCTTATTAACTGAAGAACGTGAGCTTAATTGGGAAGTATGTAATATGGGATGCATATGTTTCCAATCAAGTGTGCATTAGAGTAAAAGTTTTCGTGTACATTTGAGTTCGTGCATTAGATTCTAGATCATGGCATACACTGACACGTGTGATTTGACTTTCACATTTTTCTTCTACATCAAATAATGATTCGCCACCGAGGAGCTAATGAGAGAAGCTTCGCCACCGAGGAGCTTAGAAGATGAGCTTAAAACCATTGGCTCCCTACAATGAGTTTGGCCTCCTTAGGACTACCCCCACAACTTGCCAACTCAAAAACACTGGGAAAATCCTTATCAACCTTCTAGTACAGGCGCAAAGTTTCTCGAGAGAAAAACTCATCTTCTAAGATCCTCGGTGGCGAAGAACTTATTATCTGATTGCTCCTACACCAGAAAAAAGCAGTAATAGTAGGCAATTTAGTTTGGAATTATGAAGGTAATAATTTGGAGGTGTTTTTGTGGAAATATTAGGAAGAGAAGTAAATTGAAGCAGAGGTGAAAGCTACAGTGGGAGAGAGAGAGGTGGAGATGGCATGAAAGAGGTAAATATGAGAAGATTTCTCATAATGTTGGTGAATGGGGAAGGATAGGGGTCCTCATATTAGCCAAAATGACATACACATGTGCTTAAGGGCATGTGACGTGTCTCGAGAGAAAAAGATCACCCTCCACCATTATGGGCACTAATCTGAAGGTCATCAAATGGATTGTAATATGTTGGACTTCTCTAGTAAGGCTTAGGCTAAAATTTGGGCATGATAATGGGCGTAAATTGGGCTTCAAAAAATATTATTAAACAACAATTAAACTAAATGTTTATAGTCTGACATCCTAGCATGCATCTTAAGAGCATTCACAGTGATCTAAGGTAAAAAATAGCAAAATGCATAAAATAGATACAGCAAAGTAGATTTTTTCTGCAATCATCAAATTCTATAAAATTGTGAAGTTGTAACAAAATTTGATCAGATGAAACTTGAAGTTTCGTCCCGAGAAAAAAAAATTAAATTTTTTTTTTGGCTGAATTGAATATTTTAATAATTTAAATTAGCAGACGAAACCTGAAGCTTTGTTGGAGCGAATATATATATATATATATATAATAAAAAATTAAATTTTTTTTTTTGGCTGAATTGAATATTTTAATAATTTAAATTGGCAGACGAAACCTGAAGCTTTGTTGGAGCGAATATATATATATATATTTCTGCCATGGACAAGTTTTGTCCGATGGGAGAGCTGTCACTTTCAAACACTAATAACCCACTTAACCCCCCTAATTAATTAGTTAAGTGTATTTAACTAAGCCTAATTATTTATTAAATGAACTAATAATAAATAACCTAATTAGTATACTAAATATAATTAACTAATTAATTATTAAATTAATTAAGTAACTTAGTAAATATCCTAAATCTACAAAGAAACTTCCCAGCGTTTTTCATATTTTCGGGGTTTTATTAATTTAAAAAATTCCTCTATTTTGATCGGGGTTTAAAAAAAATTATATATATTGGACGAAACTTGAAGTTTTGTCCTGTATAATATGCATATTGGTATATCTTCTCTCCTATATAGCAATCTACTGTAGTGAAAATTGAAAAATATGGATAAATAGCAAACGAGTGCAGCTTCCTCAGATCTAAAATTTGCATATTTGCATAATATAGCAAACGACTGTGGATGCTCCGAGGCTTTTCATATTTCAATGCTACAATTATAGAAATAAAAACCTGCACATTCTAATGTTTATATCATTTTACAGGTGTTACATCCCTCGCCTTAGCTCTAAAATATAATTTTTTATTTTTTTTTCCCTAACATCTTTTTTAATTTTCCATAGAGTCAATGCTTGATCAGGTAAAATTTTATAATAATTAGATTGATGCAAATTTTATTATTCAATTCATTTTATGTGATTAAAATATACAATACTTTATAATATAATTTATGCAATTCATTAAAAATATTAAAGCTGAAAGAAAAATACTTTAGAAAATTTACATTTTGACGTTACAATTAAATGTTCCAACTTTTACTAGCAAGGAATCTTTATAATCTCCCGACAATTTTATAAAAAATACTTTATTAAGCAGTTATTTATCAAAAATCAGTTTTGTTATTCCAATAGCAGTTTTACAATTGTTGTTACGAAACAGTTTTCATTTCTGAAAAACATTGTTCATTGCACTTTTGGCCCATAACTCTTTCGATCCTTAGCACAGCTGGCCCACGATAAAGTCAAACAGAGCATATAACTTGCCGGTATGGAGGCATAGAGGCATGTACAAGATAATGGAAGCCTTTTAAATGTGAGAAATGACATGTAATGTACAAGATAATGGAAGCCTTTTGAAGGTGAGAAATGACAACATGTCAAACGAAATGGTCAGTACATTTCTTTTTTTTTTTAATAGAAAAACTGATAGCATGTTAATCCAAATGTGCAACTCCATTTGCAACTCTATAATTGGTACAATTACAAAAAATAAGTGGTCCAAACTAACCACACTTCTATTTTTCTATTTAAAAATTGTATTTGAACCAATCATGTTAGAAAGTTAAAAATAAAGTTGCTCATAAAAATAAAATAGTTGGCTGAGACCACTTACTCTTTGTAAATGGACCAATCAAAGATGTGCAAATAGAGTTATACATTCGGAGTGACATGTTATCATTTTTCTTTGATATGTTATCAAAGAGCGCAAGTTACTATATTAATGGGAGCAAGCAAAGCCCAAAATTGATCATATAATCCCATCAACCTGAATCATTGCTAAATTTTCAACTCCATCAACAGTACCCACCATAAAATTATTTAGTAAGCCCCAATCGTTGTTTCATCACATTTTTGCATCTTACAAACTCGAGGGTGCTTCTGTATATAATATTGTCCATAATTCAATCTGTATCTACACTCCTCTGACATGAGAAAAGTCCATATAAAATGCATTAAAAAATCCTTACAATTTTGCCATACCTGACCCCGAAGGTAAATGTTTTGCATGGTAATCTACTAAACTACTCAAGGTCAGAATCAGATTCAATATCCCTATTATTTCCCCACTCTTCTTCGGAGCTCTCATCATGGCCTTCCCTAGAAGGAATTCTCAATTCATTCAGAGGCACAGGTAGAGGCTCCTCCGCAAAATAACTCTCACGCAGCAACTCCATTGCAGTAGCTCTTTTCTCAGGGTCATAGCAAAGCAATTTCTTCACAATATTAACCTCTGCAGGGAGTCGGTTAAGCAAGCACGACTCAAGGCCAAATGGATTCTCAATCTTATTGAAAGAGATCTTGTTATAGTCTGGTAACTTGGAAAAACCTGGCCAGGACTCTTCAGTCATGTCACCTAAGACGGTGATAATTTTAGAGAGCTGATCAAGGTCTGAAGTGCCAGGGAAGAGAGGCTCTAAACTGAGAAGCTCTGCAAAAATACAGCCTAATGACCATAGGTCTACATGTACTCCATAACTAGTGCAACCATAGAGTAGCTCAGGAGCTCGGAACCACCGAGTACCAACACAAGAAGTGAAGGAACCTGATGATTCATCCTCTTCTCCTCCAACTTTAGCTGCTTTATATGAATACGTGCCCGGGTCATCTTCCATATCAGCAGTGCTACAAGTAGCAAGGAAGGATACATCACCATCTTGAATACTGGTTTCCTGATCAGTGTTGTCATCCATTACAGGGTATTTTGCCTTAAGGCCATCTACCTCCCGAAGATACACTTCGTCGTATAAAGGTTTTAGTTCTTGGGCATTCTGGTCCTCCACAACAACTTGAAATGAAGTAGTAAGCGATGGGGCAATTGGGCGCTCTTGGGATATCCAAGTCTCATTCTCTGAAGAGCCTTGCTCAGGTGGGCAGTCTAAGGAGATAAATGTTGACTCTTGAAGTATCCTCGCCTGAAAAAGACAACAATAAATATAATTCAAAAAAATATCAGAGTTGATTTGAACTCATGATATGAAAAAGGCATAGCATTATATACAATTTTAAAAACACCAGCAGAGATGATTTGAACCGTCACCTAAAACTCACCCACGATGTCCAATTTCAAAAAAAAGACATAACATTAGATACAATTTCAAAAACAAGATTCAACAGTCGGCCAAAACTCTGACCGACAATGAGCAGCAGCTGCAGCGTTATTCAATACATAATAAGATGCATTCAGGGGACTCTCTTGGCATTTCTAATATTTAACTTAATATACCCATTATGCAAACGTTTTAAACCCAGATTTGAACTGACGTGACAGATGCAGGTGATTCACTTAGGGTAGCTAACTGTGTTACCTTGAACCGCTCATGATGCAAATGTTTAAAACCCTGATACAGGTGATACATATATGGGTAATTCAAGTTAACAAAGTGCTAGGCAAGGTGAAGTACGGGTGACCTCCAATGTTGAATTAGATCCTACTTGAGGTAATGGAAGAATTTAATAATAACTTGATCAGTGGATCTATAATATACAGTTCAACACATGCTATTACATGGATCCAGGATATGATTGGTTCTGAAGGATGAAACAGAATTGGGGAGTTCAAAGAAATCATTCCGGAACAACAATCCATTTTTAGATTTATTCCAAATATTCCAGAAAACAAAAAGGGGTGACGGTAAGAATTCTGACATGAATAAACCAGAGAAAAATCTGAATTTGGTGGAATTGCCAAAACAAAAAAATAAAATAGAATAACAGAAGCTAAACTGTCTAATAAATACTGACGTAGCTCCCTAGCAAAAGAGCATGTCAAGGTCAAGACTATTGTTGCCGCTGATTTCGGAGTGGGGGCAATCAGATGAATTTGTGGATTTGCAGGAACTCGAACGGGTCAAATCTGACATCTTCCCTTGTTGATAGGCTGATTCCTTGGTGCTCTTGTGGTCCTGCACAAACGTTCGAAACACCGGGATGGATCCCGGCGACGAACCCACCGACGCTCATGTCAATACTCAGAAAAGAAAAGAAAAGAAAAGAAAAGGACTTTAGGTAGACAAAGAGTGATCACCTTATAACGGTAGGAGGTAGAGGGTACTTATAGTCGCCGTGGGGATCTGCTTCGGGATAAGAACGAATCCCTACTTCCTGGTGTGACTGGATAGAAGTGGTTAAAACCACCTCCAGTAGATAAGGACGAGCCAGGATTTCCTCATATCCTGTTGAACTGGACCTTAACGGGTTGAAACCCGCTCTCGGTTGAACAGATCCGTTCACGGGTTATTGGACCCAAAAGAGGAGACCCGGCTTCCATTTCGGACCCGTCTGTAGGTGAAATTACCGTTTTGATCCTGCGAACTTTAAGATTCGTGCCCAATTTGAACGGTTCCGATTTAATCCCCTTTTTAGCCATATCAACTATTATCACAAATCTAAACAAAAGCAACATTGCATGTAAACCAGCAAATAGTTAAGTTGCTCAAGGAACTCAAGATACGTGGATATAATTACAGTCTCACTTTTAAGCAATCAAAGTGAAGATTTAACTTGTTTCCTATCAAATTCAAATCGTTACATAAATTTGACCTTAGTTTTGATAGTTTCAATAAAGTTTCGGTTTTGGCTCACATATAGTTGATCAAAATTTGAATCTTGGTTTAGTTTGAGAAATAGTAATAAACTTTATATTAGTATATATGTCAAATTAACTAAACTTGGCAATTAAACTTCAAGTATAAGAAAAAGTTCATAAGTTGGTAGTATCATTTTACTAAAAAGTGATACAGATGAAACGTGATTTAAAATGAAATTTACTGTAGTCAATTTCGTTTCTTTAAAATGCAAGTGTAAAATATTCCAAAAATATGGGACTATAAGAAGAGAATTCACTTGATATTAGTAAAAATCGCAGCAAATCAGGGTTGTACAATATGGGCGCGCATTTTTAAACTCCCGGGAGCAGAACGGTAAGTTCACAGCAACTGCAAGCCCACTAGAACAACTTGGACAGCTTCCAGGCCCATCAACTCAACCAAGCCAGCCCTCCAGGCTCATTTACAGTCCAAGCACGAGGGGCGTTTCAGCCTGTCAGGATTGTCATTCAGAACCCCCCAAGAGTCACAAACTCTATCTTTACACCAAGATAAGGGTAACCGACTATATCCTTTCAACAAGAGAAGAGCAACTAACTCTATATCTTCATGAAGCTAAGAGAAACTAACTTTATCTCTTCACAAGAGGAATCAGGAGAAGATGTCATGTTAAACGTCTATCTCTTGAAACTGAACTCATGACTATAAATACCCTCCACCTCCACCAGGCTCAACAAACAAATATTCCGCAACTAAAACTCTCCTATTATTCCGAGTTACTAACTTGGATGTCGGAGGGTCTATCGTCCGAGCCAACCTCGGTATTTTAGGTTTCTTGCATGTTTGCAGGCTACATCTCAGCACCTCAAGTCCAGGAAAATAAGCAGTCAACTATCACGAACTTAGATCTGATCAAAGATTAGGTTTCCTGTTTTTCCGTTAAGAGAACTCTTCTATCTGTTTGCTCCCACATAAAAAAGCAGCAACAGATTAGCGCCGTCTATGGGAAAAGCACAGATCTAACTTTCCGATCAGATCTTGCCAACTAGCAACCTCTTCCAGCCATGCCTGTCAGGGGGACGAAAGCGACAGCCACCAGTCATCAACCCGAAGTTCGTTTCCCTCCTCCTGGGCAACCTCCGCGCCCACAATCGCAGACCCCTTGTCCGCCATCGCAACCTCCCCCAGCAACGCTGCATCGACAGACCCCAACGACGTCGCTCTACACCACTCTGAACCTCGCCCCGAACCTCACTTGATTACGAACCGATTCTCCATCCACATAGCTTCTCTCCCACGATGCCCCCTGCGGTGGCCCTGACTCGACCTAATCTTCGTGTCCTCATCAACAACCGACAACAAAGGAAGGACCACTGTTAAAAGAAAAGCGTACCCAACACCCCCACGCTCAAAGAACCACGGAAGCAGGGTAATTTCCTTCTGATAGAAGTCCCAACAATCGCCCTCACCATATGGACGAAGAAACCATAGGAGCCCAACTCCAGTGAGTCGACAAGCTGTCAAGCACCGCAAAGAATAGGAGGTGCCCATCACCAAGGCGAAATTCCGAGACTTCAAAGAGAACTCTTCAGGCACTCTGAGTCGCCCCAAAGAGTGGTCGACAAACAAGCAGTCGCCACCTCACCACTGTGCATGAAGCAGGGTCTCACAAGCCGACTAGATCGAAGGAGAGGAAAATCTAGTTCTCTGTCGCCTCCAAGAGATAGAAGACTGCCTTACTAGACAGAAGTTATCGCCCCAGCCGACCCCCCTTCTCCAGGGCAATCCTTGAAGCCCGCATCCCAAAGATCTTCAAGCCAACTTTCAAAACTTACAACAGCAAAACCCACCCAGCTGATCACATTGAAAGTTTCAAAATTCTCATGATGATTCATCAAACCTCTGAAGCGCTCCTCTGTAGAACATTCCCTGCCACACTGAAAGAGGCAACACGGGAATGATACATCTCTCTCCAAGCTCCATCTTCTCCTTCGATCAACTCGAGAAGCTCTTTCTCACCCACTTCGTCACTAGCCACAAGACTAAAAAGACAAGTATTTCCTTGCTCGAGTTAAAGCTAAAGGATGTGGAGTCGCTCAAAGACTTCGTCAGACGTTTCAGGACCGAGGCCAAGTCTATCCCCTCCGGCAATAGCAATTGCTGCCTTCCTCCACCTCCACCAGGCTCAGGTAATGAATATTTTTGTGACTAAAATTCCTATTAATCCGATTTACGGACTTGGGGGTCAGAGAGTATCATCGGGGCCAACTCCGAAGTTTTAAGCTCCTTGCAAGTCCGTGTAGTCTACGTCTCGGCACCTTAAGTGAGCAGTCAACCGTCACAGACTTGGATCCGGTCAAAGGTTAGGTCTCTTGCTTTCCAATTAAGCGAACTCATCTATTTGTTTGCTCCCACACAAAAAATAAGCAGCAACAGATTGGCGCCGTCTGGGAACTTCTTGGGTCCTTCATTAGTGTTCTTCCGTTTATTTGCAGAGGAGGCTTTCTTTCTTTCCAAGGGATGGAGGGCATTTTCAGCCAGGATATACTTCTCGCTCCTCTGCAGCAATTCAAATAAGTCTCGAAGAGGCCTCTTGGCGAGGGAAGCTTTAAGGTTTTCGTTGCAAGTGTTGTAGAGGAAGGCACAGCTGCTACTGCCAAGTCGAGGGGATCGAGGCTCTAATTCAACGAGGTCACCTCTCCAGATTCGTTTAGAAAGACACGGTCGAGCCCCTTCCCACTCAGGAGGCTAACAAGGGCGCTGAAAGGAATTGCGAGTCCCAAGACTCAAAACATAGGGCGATGCTCCACTCCATCCACGGAGGACCCATGGGAGGAAGATGGACAATCAAACTCCTCCAAGAAGGTATTTGTCCGAGAAGTAAATTCAGTGCATAACTTCCCCTCAGTCAAGAGCATGGGGATTTCAATGACATTCGAATGCCCCATTGCGACGCACTTATAATTAGCCTCTGCATGGTAAATCATATGAGGTATGCCGCATCCTAGTGGACAACGGCAACTCTGTTAACATCCTCTTCTTGAAAGCCTTTGAGGGCTTCAAGCTCTCCAGGGACCATCTCAAACCCACCGAGTACACTCTCCACGGGTTCTCTGGGATCCCCGTCTAGATAGAAGGGATAGTCACCCTTGACGTGACTGTAGGGAAAATCCCCGGCTACCCGGACAGAGGCCATGACTTCATGATTGTCAACGTGAAGGCCTCCTACAATGCCATTCTCGGCCGCCCTGACCTAGCAGTTCTTCATGTCGTGTCTTCAATCTTCCACATGAAGATGAAGTTTCCAACAGCCGCCAGGTAGAAGAAGTGAAAGGAAGTCAAGAAGCGGCTCGGTGGTGTTACACGACTACAATGAGGGGCTCAGTCCCACTTGAAGCATTAGAGCTCCACCAAGGAAAGAGTCAAGATGTTTTCGAGCCTGTTGATGAACTCGCAGGAGTCCCCATCTCTCGTGAAGACCTACCCGAGTGATTTCAAGTTAGTCAAGAAATCTCCTACCAAGTCCGAGAATAACTTATTACAAGGTCTCTAAAGTCGTCCGTCCAAGGGCTTACAGACTTGAAGACTTGGGGGAGCAAGGAGGTATCGATAGAGCATTTGAGGAAGTTCAACGAGAGTATTGAACACCCTCTAATAGACTCCAGATTTGTAACAAGACCAACATATATAACGGCAGAGCATGTAATAAAGGCTAGCCTCCCATACAGCTATTTAGTTTGATTTTTGAATAAATTCAGCATTTCCATCTTAAATTCTTGTACAACTCTCTGGATGCAATGAGTTCGGTGCACAGCTCCTCTTCCAAGCAACACCAAAAACTCATCAATTCAAAGCAATGAGTTCGGTGCACAACTCCTCTTCCGAGCTACACCAGTAACTCATCAACCCATGAAAGTGAGTTCGTTACCCAGCTTCATTCAGGTTACCCCCAACCACTCACTAACCTCAAACAACAAGTTTGGAGTCCAACAAATGGCTCAACGTCGCTTTAGCAACTTGCCAGCAAGCAAATGCGAAACAGGGCTCACTATTCGGAATTGCTCCTGCAACTCGTTAATTTTTTAATAACAAGTTTGGGGTCCAACACGTTGCTCGACGCCGCTTTAGCAACTGGCAAGCAAGCAAGTTCGGAGCATGGCTCGCCATTAAGAATTGCCCCTGCAACTTATTAAACTTTAAAAATAGGTTCAAAGTTTATAATCATTGTTCAAAATCACCTCCATAACTTGCAAACATGTGAACTCAGGGCTCAAAGCGACCATTCGAACTACTCTTGAAACTCGTTAATTTGTTAACAAACAAGCATGGAGCACAGCTCTCCCATGAGGCTACTCACACAACTTACTCCAAGCAATAACATCACAACACAAAGAAGGCAAGAGTCAAGACAAGTATACTTGGAAGATCTTTACTTTTATATCAATTTCCTACTACAAGCAATAACATCACAACACAAAGAAGGCAAGAGTCAAGACAAGTATACTTGGAAGATCTTTACTTTTATATCAATTTCCTACTACAAGCTAGGGAAACACACAACAGAATCCTCGTTCATCTCGGCACAAGTCTAAGGGCTAAAGTACATTAGATCACCCTACAACTCCTCTCCACTCCAATCACTCTCTGTTCCACTTGAGACGCCTCTTCACCATCGAATAGCCACTTCGGCCACCTGAGTTGCCCAAGAGGGGTTCCAACCTCGCAAAGTCCCAGACTCAAAAACATTAGCGCCCCCACCTTTTCGCTAGGAGCCGTGCTTGAAGTCCTGGCCACTCCAATTTAGGCATCCCCAGGTTTCCTCTGAGCCACTCGAGCATCCAAGGTTTCTTCTCTTGTTATTAGTCCCAGACCAGTACTACTGGGGCGAGCGGTAAATCATGTGCAACCCTGCAAGTCTCGCCTCCAAGCGATAGATTTACAATTTTCTCACTCCATAACCCTCAAAAGGCAAGATAGCAGTCTAGTTAGAGCTGCTCCCACAACTAGCCACTCTCAAAGGTGACTTCGGAGTCCAGCTAAGAGTTGCTCCCACTACTCGCTAACCCGAAAGGTAAGTGTGGAGTCTATCTAGAGCCGCTCCTACAACTCGCTAATTGAAATGCATAGAACCCAGAGTCCCAGCTTCCCCTAAAGATGCTCTTGTGACTCAACATGACTCGAGGGGGCCTCACGGTCATTGGATGCATCATCTCCAAGTCAAGGGAGAAATGCCTCACATTCTTTAAAGCTCTTCGATGAGCAAAAGGCTTTGAATGAGAGCAAGCACAGCAAGAAGCCTTTGAACAACTCAAGGCATATCTCGTCAATCCTCCACAAGCCCGAGCTGAGAGAGATGCTCTATCTCTATTTTGTCACTTCAGATCAAACCCTCAAAACTATCTTGGTGAAAGAAAAAGACATAATCAAAAGGCCAATCTACTGGTTGAGCAAGTCCTTCATGACGCCGAGCTTCTCTATTCCAAGACGGAGAAGATAGTCTATGCTCTGATCAAGGCTGCTTGTAAGACTCCACCCATACTTCCAAGCACAACCTATCTTGGTCTTCACCGACCAACCCCTTAAATAAGTGCTCACAAGCCAGAAAACTCCGGGCGGCTTATGAAGTGGTCCATCGAGACAAGCCTTCCTTAAATAGACGAACTCCCAAGTCTTTCCTAACTAACACTGCCTTTAGGCGAGTGACTCCCAACTTCGTCTCATGCAATCATTGTGCAAACGGACAAGCCCCAACTCCATCATATGCAACTTGTTGCGAAGACAAACAAACTCGACATTCCGAGGGTTTTCTCCAATACACACAACAATTTGTCAAAAGAGAAGGATGGAGTCACCACAATGTTGGCAAATACAAAGGACTTCGCTTGAATGTTAAGAAGACTAGGAACACCAACAACTCATCAACTCAAGGCAATGAGTTTGATGCTCAGCTCCTCTTTCAGGCCCCTCCAACAACTCATTGACTCCCTACAATGAGTCTGGTGCTCCACTTGTCGCTCGAGCCCCTCCAACAACTCATTAGGTGCTCCGCTCGAGCCTCTCCAATAGCTCATTGACTCTATACAATGAGTTCAGTACTCCACTCCTCTCTCGAGTAGAACCAACTATTCAACTCCCGACAATGAGTTTGGGGCTCCGTTCGTCGCTCGAGCCCCTCCAACTCATTGGCTCCCTACAATGAGTGCTCCGCTTGTCTCTCGAGCCCCTCCAACTGATTGGCTCCCGACAATCCGCTCGAGCCCCTCTAACAGCTTATTGACTTCGTACAATAACTTCTCTACTCTGCTCGCCGCTCAAGCTACTCTAAAAACTCATTGGCTCCCTACAATGAGTCTGGCCGCCTTAGAACTACCCCTAACTTGCCAACTCAAAAACACTTGGGAAATCCTTATCAACCTTCTAGTACAGGCGCGAAGTTTTTCGGGAGAAAAGCTCATCTTCTAAGCTCCTCTGTGGCGAAGCACCTCTCATTAGCTCCTCTAGGGAAAAACTCCTCTAGAGGAAGCTCCTCTTGTAGCTGCCATGCGCGAAGGTTCTCTTCAAAACTCCCCGATGGCAAAGCTCTTCTTAGCCCCTTGGGAGCGAAGCCCCTCTACGTAGCTCCTAGGGGGAAAAGTTTCTTTTCTTAGCTCCTTAATGCTCCTTGGTAGCGAAGCTTCTCAATAGCAGAGCTCCTTTTCCAAGTTACTTGGTAGTGAAGCCCCTCTTCTAAGCTCCTCATTAAAGAAGTCTCTTCTTAGCTCATCAACGCACAAACAACTAGAGCCGCCCGCCTATTCAAACTTCCGTGATCACCTCCTCGGCCAACAAGAAGAGCAATAAAGATGCCAAAAAGGAGCCAAGAAACAGCAAAGCAGAAGCCAAAAATATGACGTGGCAGTTGACCGATCAAGGCACTAACATGGCTGGGGACCCTTGCTGACGTGGAGCCTCATCGAGCCCCAACCCTCCCTGGTCCGCATAACGTCGTCCGAGGAGGCAGGTTGCATTGGACGCTCTCGATTGTCCGATCATTCCAAGATTCATGCTAAGGTTTGGTTTTTAATTAAAATTTAATTTATTAGCTTAAATTTTGGAAAATTAATTTAAATTCAAAGAAAAAAATTATAAAATCAGAAAATAAAAAAATCTAAAAATAATTATAGTTTTAGAAATTTTAATTAAAAATTCTGATTCATTAATTAAAACTCTGAAACATGATTAAAAAATGGAAATTTTTAATTAAAAATTGTAGAAAAATCTGGAAAAACCCAGGAACGTGCTTGCTGCCCCATAAGCTCCGAACAAGGTTCCCATAATCTCTAATCGTTCCTAAAAGTCAAACCAACTCTCCAAAACATCCGGAACAGCGATACTCCTTGAAGGCTGAGAAATCTACCCTTCAGGAATGGGGGCTTGTGATATTGGTAAAAATCGCAGCAAATTAGGGTTGTTCGATTCAAGTGCACATCTTAAATCTCCTAGGGGCAGAACAGTAATTTCACAACAACTACAGACCCATACAAGAACTTGGGCCACTTCCATGCCCATCAACTCAACCAGGCCAGTCATCCAGACTCATTTATAGCCTAAGCATGAGGGGGTTTAAGCCTGTCAGGGTTGTCATTCAAAACCCCCCAAGAGTAACAAACTTTATATTTACACCAAGAAAAGGATGTAACTAATATTTTCGCAACTCAAATTCTCATATTATTCCTAGTTATGGACTTGGACGTCGGAAGATCTATCGTCGAGGCAAACCCCGGTGTTTTAGGCTTCTTGCAGGTCCGCAAGCTACGTCTCAGCACCTCAAGTCTAGGAAAATGAGCAGTCAACTGTCACGAACTTGGATCCGATCAAATGTTAGGTCTCTTGCTTTTCCATTAAGAGAACTTATCTATATATTTGCTCTCACACAGAAGAAAAAAAACTAGCAACGAGCACTTTAAATAATCATAAAGGCCAAAACTTTCCAAAAAGATGGGACATAAGAATAAGATGCACTCTAATCAATCAAGACGACTTATCTTTTTTTACTATCAATGCCAAGTTCAAAAATAATTCAGTTAGTAGGTTTGGAATTCATCTGTACATACTTATCATTACAATTTCCATGTTCAACTTTATCAAGCTGATGAGTTTGTGACCTCGACCCAATCAATTTACTATGAGTACTCTTAACAGACACTGAATCTGCTCGGTAACTCGGAACTTAGAAGTCAACAACAAGTCGGGACTCGGAACTGAACTAAGGTTCCACGAAGATATCAATGTGTGGTAGTGGATAGATTTCTTTTCTTATGATTAGAGGGAAAGATCACTCCATGCACGTCTGTAAAACCCATGTATTCTTTATGCAAAAGATCATTATAGAAGCGTGAGCCGTTAAGTCCTTTAGGGAAGGAGGAAAAGAAACCAAAAATGAAGAGAAAGGCAGCAATAGAAATGAAAGCACAAGTGACAACAGTGATGACTATGGACTAATTTAAGTAAAACAATTTTCTAGTCACATTGGTCCTAAATTAATGCAACGCTCCGGGCCCGCTCAGCTGCGTACATGCCGACGAATATAATATCCCTAAACTTTGAATGGGCTTAAAATTATAAATGGACTTGTAGAAATTATTGATTCTGAACTTAAGCTTGGACGTAGTTATCAGGCTTAAGGAGTTGAGTTATATATATATAGTGAGTAGTATAGAAAATGAGTGTGAATGTGAGATATTTAGTCCCACATTGGATAGGAGAAGTGCAAAAGTGTAGTATAGAAATTGCTAATGAACAAGGTACCTACTATGCTAACTCTTTTGGGTGAGGCAATGCCCTGTGTGTTGGGTTCCTTCATTAATTGAGAATAATATGGAATTCTCTAGAGATGTGGAGTATCCTAGAGCTTCATGGAAGAGTGTGGAAGGAAGTTGAAAAGTATAGTTTCATGGAGATCTCTAGAAATGGAGAATTCTAGAGAGTTGGTATAGTTTCATGGAGATCTCTAGAAATGGAGAATTCTAGAGAGTTAATCTCCACCCTTGGATCAAATTAATCTCCACCGTTCATTGTGGGTGTGGAGTAGTATAAATAGGGGTGGAAGTCTTCATTCCTACTCACTCAAAAAACAAGTTCTTGTAATCCAAAGTGAGAGTTAGAGAGCCACTTTGAGAGAAAGCAAGATAACTTGAGAAGTTCTAATTCTCAAGCTTGAGTGAGCCACAAAATTGTGAGAGTGTGTTATAGAGAGTCAAATTCTTGTAATCCTACTACTCTTTGTATAGTAGAAGAATCTCCATTTGAGTTGTAAATCTCTCTTGCATCTATTTCTATCTATATCTTTAAGTGCCCATCTTAACTTCACCAAGCGGGAAAATACCGAGTTTTTCCCAACAGTGGTATCAGAGTCAGGTTCACACACCATCGTCATCATCTCATGCGGTTTAAGATGGAGGACATCGTCACCTATGATGGAGATATGTTCAAACTCACCGCCAACAACTACTCGTATTGGAAGCCGATGATGGAAGATCATCTATATTGCAAAGACTTGCATGAGCCCATCATCCACAATACCAAGGTGGGAGGAAAGAGCGATGCAGAATGGGAGTTGCTCAATCGAAAAGCCGTTGCCATGATCCGTAAGTACATCGACCGATCTCTCTTCGAGCATGTCTCTACGTATACAAATGCTTATGAATTATGGACAAAGCTTGAGTCCATGATTCAAAAGAAGACGCCTCGTAACAAAGCCAATTTAGTTCGACGGTTGGTGAAGTTGGAGTATAAGGATGGTCAAAGCATGATTGAGCACTCGAATAATTTCAAGGGGCTCGTAAATCAGCTAATGAAAACTGAATTGAAGATTGAAGATGAGTTGCAAGCCATTTTACTCCTTAGCTCATTGCCTGAAAGTTGGGATACACTCGTGATTACACTTAGTAACTCAACTCCTGAAGAAAAGCTCACCATGGATACCGTCAATGATAGCCTTCTTGGTGAAGAAGCAAGGAGGAAGGAACGAGGTGATTCTGTCTTTTCCGAGGCAAATGTTTTCGAAAATCGGGTAAAGAATGATGGTCGTGGACGTAGCAAGGGCCGAGAATCAAACCAATCCCGAGGTAGATCCAAATCACGATCAAAGATTACATGCTACTACTGTGGAAGGACGGGCCACAAGAAAGCAGAGTATAGATCCTTCAAGAGAGATCAAAAGGCGGGTGATGTGAAGCCAGACCAAATCAAGAAGCAAGAAGAGAAGAGTACTACCGCTTTTGCTGCAAAAAAAGGAACTGATTTATCTCATTGGAGAAGGCAATATCCTAAACATTGCCTATGATGATAGTTCTTGGATTATCGATTCTGGTGCTTCCTTCCATGTCACTCCCCATGGAAGTTTCTTCTCATCCTACCAAAGCGGTGACTTTGGTACGGTGCAAATGGGAAATCAAGATAGGAGCAAAATTGTCGGGATAGGTGACATCATCCTTACAACAAGCACTGGATGCAAGCTTGTCCTAAAAGATGTGAGACATGTCCCAGCTATGCGTCTCAATTTTATCTCTGTTGGAAAGCTTGATGATGTGGGTCTGGTGAATTACTTTGGTGAAGGAAAGTGGAAGCTCACCAAAGAAAGTTTAGTCGTGGCTCCAGGAAAGGAGGGGTCATTGTATGTGATGCAAGCCAAGCTCTGCAAAGGGGAGGTGAATATCACCACCGATGATATGGATATATGGCATAGACGACTTGGACACATAAGCGAGAAAGGTCTTCACATACTCGCTCGTAACCAAGTTCTTCCTGATGTGAAAGGTAAAACACTTGATCGTTGTGCTTATTGCTTGGCTGGAAAATAACATAAAGTTGCTTTCAAAAGATCTTCTCCACCCACAAGGAGAAAGAATATCTTAGATCTTGTACACACCGATGTGTGCTCAATGTCCGAGACGTTCATTGGCGGTGCATCATATTTTGTCACCTTCATCGATGACCATTCAAGGAAGGTGTGGTTGCACTTATTAAAAACAAAGGATCAAGTGCTTGATGCATTCAAGGAGTTTCATGCCCGAGTGGAACGCGAGACAGGAAGGAAGATCAAATGTGTCCGATCAGACAATGGAGGTGAATATAAAGGTCCCTTTGAAGCCTATTGCAAGAAATATGGGATAAGACTAGAGAAGACTCCACCCAAGACACCGCAGTTAAATGGATTAGCTGAGAGAATGAATCGAACTATCGAGGAAAGAGTTCGATGTGTGCTCTCTCATGCCAAATTGCCTAAGTCATTCTGGGGGGGAGCTGTGATGACCGTTGTTGACGTCATCAACCTTTCACCATCGGTACCTTTGGACGGAGCTATCCCAGAGGAAGTTTGGTCAGGCAAAAATGCTACCTACAATCATCTCAAGGTGTTCGGATGCAGAGCATTTGTTCACATACCCAAAGACGAGAGAGCCAAGCTGGATGTAAAGACAAAGGAATGCATCTACCTTCGCTCGCCAAAGGATGAGTTTGGATACCGACTTTGGGATCCAATCAACAAGAAGATTGTTCGTAGCCGAGATGTGGTATCTTCGAGGACCAAACAATTGAAGATATCCAGAAATCGGAGAGGCCAAGATTGAGAAGCAACTGTAATATAGACCTTACACCGGCTCATCAAGAGGAGAATGTCACACCAGAAAATAATGAAGCTGAAGATCTCGAGCCTATCCTAGAGCCAAATAATCTAGAGACTCAAGATGAGTCAAGCTCTCCACTAGAGTTGAGACGATCTTCGAGAGACCGAAGACCATCTACTCGTTATCCGCGGAGGAGTTTGTGACGGTCACCGATGAGGGGGAGCCTCAAAGTTATAAGGAAGCCATAACTGACACTCATAAAGAAAAATGGATAAAAACCATGCAAGAGGAGATGCAATCCTTGCATGAGAATCATACTTACGAACTAATGGAGCTTCCAAAAGGAAAAAGAGCCTTGAAGAATAAGTGGGTATATCGAATCAAGACCGAAGATAGTAGCTCGAAGCCTCACTACAAAGCTCGGTTGGTTGTTAAGGAATTCAGTCAAGAGAAAGGTATTGACTTTGAAGAAATATTTTCTCCGGTGGTAAAAATGTTATCCATCCGTATTGTTCTTGGCCTAGCAACGGTACAAGACTTGGAGATCGAACAACTCGATGTCAAGACAGCATTCCTCCATGGAGATCTCGAGGAAGAGATCTACATGGAGTAGCCGGAGGGGTTCATAGTTCCTGGCAAAGAGAATTTGGTGTGCCGGCTAACAAAGAGTCTATATGGCCTTAAGCAAGCACCAAGACAATGGTACAAGAAGTTCGAGTCCTTCATGGCAGAACATGACTTCAAGAAGACGGAAAGCGATCATTGTGTCTTCATAAAGAGGTATGGAGGTGGCGATTTCCTCATACTCTTACTCTATGTTGATGATATGTTGATTGTTGGACTAGATCGCACAAAAATTGATGCTTTGAAAAAGGATCTAAGCAAGAGCTTCGCCATGAAAGATTTGGGACCGGCTAGACAAATCCTTGGAATGAGGATCACTCGTGATAGATCAAGAAAGTTATTGTGGCTATCACAAGAGAAGTACAGTGAGAAAGTGTTGGAAAGATTCAACATGCACAAAGCAAAGCCGGTCAACATACCACTTGCTGGACACTTCAAGTTGAGTATAGAGCAAAGTCCAACAAGTGAGGAAGAAAAGAAGAAAATGAAGACGATTCCTTATTCATCCGCGGTAGACAGTCTTATGTATGCAATGATATGCACAAGACCCGAAATCGCTATGCAGTTGGTGTTGTTAGTCGCTTCTTGGCCAATCCGGGAAAAGAGCATTGGGATGCAGTCAAATGGATCTTTCGGTATCTACGAAGTACTTCCAAAAAGGTGTTTATGTTTTGGAAATGGAAAATCTGTGTTAGAAGGATACACAGATGCAGATTTAGCTGGCGACGTTGATTCTAGGAAATCAACATCGGGATACCTAACTACTCTAGCAGGGGGAGCTGTTTCTTGGCAATCGAAGTTGCAAAAGTGTGTTGCTTTGTCCACTACCAAAGCTGAGTACATCGCAGCTACTGAAGCTTGCAAGGAGATATTGTGGATGAAGAATTTGTTGCTAGAGCTAGGAGTAGTCCAAGACAAGTATGTCTTGAAGTGCGACAATCAAAGTGTAATTTACTTAGCAAAGAACTCTACCTTTCATTCTCGCACAAAGCACATTGATACACGGTATCATTGGAACCGAGAAGCTCTCGAAGAAAGGCGCATACACCTTGAGAAAGTTCACACGGAAGAAAACTGGTCCGACATGATGACCAAGGTAATACCGACAAATAAATTTGAGGATTGTTGTCAAGGTGCCAGTTTGCTACTACCTCCCAATTAAGTCAGGAGGGGGAGATTTGTTGGATTCCTTCCTTAATTGAGAATAATAAGGAATTCTCTAAAGATGTGGAGTATCCTAGAGCTTCATGGAAGAGTGTGAAAGGAAGTTGAAAGGTATAGTTTCATGGAGATCTCTAGATTTGGAGAATTATAGAGAGTTGGTATAGTTTCATGAAGATCTCTAGAAATGGAGAATTCTAGAGAGTTAGGGTGCGTTTGGCCTAGCTTTTTTTAGCTTTAAAGCTACTTCAGAAGGAGAAGCTAGAAATTACAGCTTTGAAATTAAAAGCTGAAGCTGTTTGGATAGTCAGCTTTTTTTTTAACTTTAAAGCTACTTTTAAGCTAGAAGTTATTTGGCATATATCAATTAAAAGCTACTTTTATACATCATCTTCACCAAATCCCTAATCCCTAATCTCCACCAAATCCCTAATCCCTAATCCCTAATTCCTAATCCTCCTCAAGTGATTCCATTCGAACTACGATTCCAGATCCATGAAAACAAAAACAAAAAATGCTACCAGAATATGAATGTAAGAGATAATGAAAGCAACATCGACATTATTGAGATTTGAGAACATACAGTCTTTATTCTTTGATACTTGAGCAACAGAACAGAAATAAAAACCATGGAGGATTAGGAATTAGGGGATGGGTTCTGATGACGATGACCATGGAGGATTAGGAATTAGGGGATGGGTTCTGATGACGATGACCATGGAGGATTAGGAATTAGGGGATGGGTTCGGTGGCCTTTGTGGTGGCGATGGGTTCTGATGACGATGGAGGAAGAAGAAGGGGATAGTTGGGTTTTGATCTGTTTTTTTCTTTGTTGGTTTTGATCTAGAAGCTAGAAGTAGGTTTTGGGAGCTTCTTTTAGAGCTCCTTTTCTTCATAAAAAAAAGCTACTTTTTTTTTGTAGAGCTTTTCAAAATGTGTGTTTGGCCCAGCTTCTCCTTCTAAAGGAGAAGCTAAGCTAATTTTAAGCTGGGCCAAACACTACCTTAATCTCCACCCTTGGATCAAATTAATCTCCATCGTTCATTATGGGTGTGGAGTAGTATAAATAGGAGTGGAAGTCTTCATTCCTATCTCACTCAAAAAACAAGTTCTTGTAATCCAAAGTGAGAGTTAGAGAGCCACTATGAGAGAAAGCAAGATAACTTGAGAAGTTCTAATTCTCAAGCTTGAGTGGGCCACAAAATTGTGAGAGTGTGTTATAGAGAGTCAAATTCTTGTAATCCTACTACTCTTTGTATAGTAGAAGAATCTCCATTTGAGTTGTAAATCTCTCTTGCATCTATTTCTATCTATATCTTTAAGTGCCCATCTTAACTTCACGAAGCGGGAAAAGTACCGAGTTTTTCCTAACACTGTGGTGGGGCTGTGGTTAGGTTTTTAGGTGTGTAGGCGCGTAGACGTGTAGGCGAGTAAGCAGTTGAACATGCTCGGAACGTTACAATTAATACCTTCACAAACTCTAGCAAACATAGGCCTGCAACTAACTTCGCTCGCCACAACTAACGAGAAAGAGCTCAAGCTTCTAGCAGGAAAGGGCACAGGGATGTGGAGTTTTTTTCGGTATGGCGCTCCTAGTAGTGGTAAGCCTCTTAGCTAGTGAGTAACATGTAAGGTGTTTGAGCCATACTTGCAACAATCCCCTCATTACGGGAGTGAGTGAGTGTGTGCGTGTGGACAATGCCTAGTCCAAAAAAACAAATCACAAACCTGCCCCTCGCATTCTTGATTTATAAAACTTCACTTTGAAAGTGTAGTTTTTTCCAAGATGGACTATAATCAACTAAAACTCCAAGCTTTTCCGCACTTTTTGAAAAAATTTGGTGGCTCAAGCAAGGAATTTTTGTAGATATACACCTTGTCAACGCCCTTAATGTTATTCCAAATTTGTTTCTACCTATCCAAAAAAAAAAATCCCTTAATACATTGGAAAACAGTCACCAACCAAGATCTACATCCTCTGTTGCTCGCCCCCTCTAACCCCTCAACAATGTAAACCCCCCCCCCCTCCCCCTCCGCTCCTCTTAACTCCACAAAATCAAGCTTTCCAGATCCTTCCCAATGTCTTTAGAAGCTTAAGATCGACCAAAACTGTAGTAGAAATGGAGACTAAATAGACAGAATTAAAATTTATCACTAAGAAGAAGCCAATGTAAATTTTACCTTTCATTTGACACTAGGAAGTGGAAATAGAAGAGGTGAACATATGTTCGGGCCTTTTGGTTTTCTATGCTTCTAGCTTAGAAACTAAAAAAAAGAAAGATACAGAACAAGCATAAAGTTTAGGACAATTACAAAAAAAAACTAATAAACTTGCTTTATTATGCGTAACTTTCATACCTTCGTCTGACAAAAAAAATAAAACCAAACTAAAAAAAATCCATACAACAGATGTGGCTTGTCCAACTTGCCCTACATATTGTTGTTGTCTACAAAATAGGCCAACTCTGCTATGATTAGAGCTAGTATCCCTATCTATTCATGGAAACTTAAATCAAGAATTATGGGTTAGAGAACTAGCATGACTAACATCTTACTGAGTGCTTCAAAGAATGATGAAAACATGCATTTAAAAGTTATTTGATATGTAGTGTATAAGAAAGATCCAAACACTTAGAATTGTACAATTCGGTGGTTTCTTGGCAAAAGATGCAAGTCAGTGCAAGGAGTACGATACAAGAGAACGCAAGAGGAGATAGACAGTGACAAGAGAGAGCCGCATAAGAGAAATACCACCATTTATCTCCACCAAACCCTCTCATACCATATCTCACCACTTTAAAACTCATGCTTTAACTCACTACGTTAAGCGTATACTTCCAAGTAAAGCCAAAATCAATATGAAGCTTTTAACCATTCAATATTCAGAAATGCGCGAGAAAAGAGACTGAAAGTGCAATGTTACAGCAACCAATGTCTTCAGGTTATATATATCCATCCTCCAACCCGAACTCTCCTTTAACTTTGATCACCAATGACTAGGTGAAGGAATCCATATTAAATTTATATTCTCTTAATCTCCTCCTACGGAAACAAGGATCAGACTGAATTCATAATCAAATTATAATTTTCAATAAAATCAAACAGAGACAGAAAAATACACTTTACAACACATGAAGCAGCAGTCGGGAAAGATTGTTCTCCACCTTTGTCAGTACAGTTTCTTTAATCATACAAATCAAAAGATAATTCAAGAGAAGAGTTGCAACATATGTGGATCATATTGGAAGCTAAGGTGCTCTAGTACTTGTTTGTATGCTCTAAAATCTCAAAAAGTAAGACATATCCCAAACTAATGAAATTAAACTGATGCTATAATGATGAGGTTCACAATCTAATCGGAGGGAGGATAAATTTATAATAGTTGTCTTTCTTTCAATAAATGCAAATGGATCATTATAGTAGTAATGCATATGAAAATACCAATATCTAACTTAAAGATTATATGCTGTCAGTTGTTGTCTAACTAACAGTCACATCTCTTTTTATCAAGAATCCAATGTGTAATGCACTAGGGCAACCCTTCTCAGTAGTGCTTGTCATGTTTATAGAAATGTTGAATATATAAATTTATTAGGCAGAAGGGTAAATCACATCTAACCCTATAGGAATAAGAGACTCCACATGCAGACTAACATTGTTTTTACAACAGTAATAAGCCATAGAAATCATTTGAAGTGCATTACACACAATGTCGACCGGATTTGACTGGAGCCGGCTACTTAACCAGTCTGGTTCAGAATTAAACCGCAAAATCTCTAAAGACAGGGCAAATAGGAATAAACCACCCGTTTTATCCACAACTGTATGAACTTTTCTTTCTTTCTTTCTTTAAAGAAGAAACTAAGTGCACATACCAAGTTATAAACATGGCACACCAACATTGTTATCACACCAACTAACAAAGAAGCTATCGAAGACCCACTCCTATATATCGATAGAAAGATCTTCATCCAATACTAACTTTAGCGAACTCTTCGGCAAGCTGCTCATCAAAGGATGGAGAACAGTCATGATTTGCTCTCTACTTCTAGCGCACCTTCAACGTAAAAGAACTTAAAATAAATATAATCAAAACACATCATCAATGCTCCATCATATGTACATAAATCTAGCTGGGGGGGCGCCCCCCCCCCCCCCCCCCCCCTCGCGGCAACACGAAAAAAACAGAAACAAAAACAAAAACAAAAAAAGACACAAAATAAAATAAAATTGTAAAAAAACAACAACGACGACGATAATTTTTAATAGAATAGTAGTATTAGTAAGAATGAGCAATCTTTCCTTGAGAAGTGTAACAAGCAAAAGCCCACATGGTACAATAAACTTTATACATTAACGAGATTAAATTGTGGGCATCTGCCCTAACAAGACGTAGTTAAGGGGCCATTCGGATTGATGTAGAAGTTGGAATACTTTGAAATTTTTCAGGAAAATTTATTTTCACTATATTTGTTAGGTTGTGTTAAGAGACTTAGAAGAAGGAAAGAAATTGTGAAATGCTTGAGTGATTTGCACTCAGCTCATCCGCTATTTATATACACTCTAGGAATAAATACAATTTACATTTATAAGGAGATTATTAATAATGCTACTTCCTAGGTGCATGTATGATATTTCCTAGATACATGACTATCTAGGTACATGAATATGAATATAAATGCTACAACTCTCAATACTAATTGCTTCTAATTCCAACACTCCCCCTCAAGCTGGAGCATATAAGTCGAACGCTCCAAGCTTGGAACAAATATATTGAATCCTCGGTCCTCTGAGGGATTTTGTGAAGACGTCTGCCAGTTGATCATTAGAGGTAACAGATTCAGTGATAACTTCTTTAGAAAGAATTTTCTCACGGACAAAATGACAATCAATCTCGATATGTTTAGTTCTCTCATGGAATAGCGGATTGGAAGCTATATGCAGAGCTGCCTGATTATCACAACATAGTTTCATTTGTTGAGTATCCCCAAACTTCAACTCTTGAAGAAGTTGTTTAATCCAAATGAGTTCACAAGTGGCTGTAGCCATAGCTCTATATTCAGCCTCCGACTGGATCTTGCAACAACATTTTGCTTTTTACTCTTCCAAGAGACAAGATTTTGACCAATAGAAACACAATATCCTGAGGTGGAACGCCTATCAATAGGCGAACCTGCCCAATCCGCATCACAAAAGCCAACTATTTGAGTGTCTCCTTTGTCTTCATAGAGTAGTCCTTGTCCCGGTGCCTTTTTAATGTACCTCAGAATTCGAATTGCTGCATCTTAATGATCATTATGAGGAGATTGCATGAATTGGCTTACTACCCCAACTGCAAAGGAGATATCCGATCTTGTGATAGTGAGATAGATGAGTTTTCCAACCAATCTCCAATATCTCTCGGGATCAGAATAAGGCTCCCCCTGACTGGGTAATAATTTTAGATTCGGATCCATGGGACTATCGACTGGTTTAGAATCCAACATACCAATTTCTTTAAGTATGTCTAATGCATACTTCCTTTGTGAAATGATAATCCCATTCTTTGACTGAGCAACTTCAATTCCCAAAAAATATTTTAGCTTCCCCAAGTCCTTAGTCTGAAAGGGACTAAATAAATGTTCCTTCAACTGAGAAATTCTCCTGGTCACTTCCCGTGATGACTATTTCATCTACATAAACCACCAAGTAAACACATTTATTTGGAGAGGTGTGACAATAAATAACTGAATGATCCGCTTCACTACGTTTCATTCCAAAAGCCTGAACAACTGAACTGAATTTTCCAAACCAGGCTCGTGGGGACTGTTTAAGCCCATAGAGAGACCGTCGTAGCCTGCAAACCAAGCCAGACTCCCCCTGAGCAACAAATCCAGGTGGTTGCTCCATATAAATCTCCTATTCTAATTCTCCATGCAGGAATGCATGTTTAATATCCAACTGATACAATGGCCAATGACAAATGGCAACTGAGGCAAGAAAAAGTCGAACAGATGTACTTTTGGCCACAGGGGAGAAAGTATCTCCATAATCCAGACCGTAGATCTGGGTATAACCTTTGGCTACCAATCAAGCTTTAAGACGATCAATCTGTCCATTGGCCCCAACTTTAATAGCGTATACCCACCGACAGCCAACAGGTTTCTTGCCCGGATGAAGGGGAACTAACTCCCAGGTATCGTTATGCTCCAAAGCCTGCATTTCATCAATCATGGCTTGTCGCCATCCTGGATGATCAAGTGCTTCACAAAGATTTTTAGGAAGAGAAACAGAAGATAAAAGAGGACACAAAGGAGTGATCAGAAGGAGAGAGACGATAACTTAAGAAATTATAAATAGGATGAGGATTACGTGTGGACCAAGTACCTTTCCTAAGAGCAATGGGAAAATCAAGATTCTCTTCAGGTAGGTCCGTAGTCGGGTTGTCTGCTGGAGTAGGACATGATTCAGCTGGTCTTTCAGTGCCTTCAAATTCTGTAGTGGGAATTTGTGGGCGACACCGGTATACGATGGGTGATCTTTGAGTCTGCCAAGTGGAGGATTGTCGGGAACATCTGTAGTAGCATCGACAGTTGACCCTGATTCCTGAAAAGAAGGTGATGGACCAAGGTAGGGAATAGGAAAAACTTCGTGAAGAGTATTAGACTCAACTGTGGAGGGTGAGAAATATGGTTTTTCTTCAAAGAACGTTAAATCTGCAGACATATAATAACGATTGTGAACAGGAGAGTAACATCGGTAACATTTCTGTAGCCTAGAATATCCAAGGAAGACACATTTGATGGCTCGAGCAGAAAGTTTATCAAGACCTGAAGACAAGTCATGCACAAAACAAGTGCATCCAAAAATACGTGGAGCAATATGAATTAGTGGTTTTTTAGGAAATAAAATAGAATGCGGTATTTTATTTCCAATTGAGGAAGAGGGCATCAGATTTATCAAAAAACAGGTCGTCAAAATTGCATCACCCCAATGTCGGACAGGTACATTTGCATGAATTAATAATGTTCGAGCAGTCTCAACAAAATGTTTATTTTTCCTTTCGGCTATGCCATTCTGTTGAGGGATATGAGGAAAAAGAGGATTGATGGAAAATGCCCTGCGATGACAAAAAAGAAGACATAGCAGAAGAAAAATATTCTTTTGCATTATCAGTTCTAAGGATCTTAATTGTCTTACCAAATTGGGTTTTAATTTCATTAACAAAAGAAGTGAGAATGGACAAAATTTCAGATCGGTCTTTCATTAAGAAAACCCAAGTACATCAAGAAAATTCATCAATAAAGGTGATAAAATATCTATAACCCATAGAAGACACATGACTAGGACCCCATACATCTGAATGAATAACTGACAAAGGGGAATCAACACGACTTTCAACATGTCTAAAAGAAGAACGGACATGTTTTCCTAGTTGACATGACTCACAGGTGAAGGTCGTTATTTTCCAAGACTTGGAACCATTATTTTTAGTTTGGACAAATGTGGATGTCCCAAACGTTCATGAAGAAGTTTTGGTGATGCAGTAACACTACAAATCCAAGAAGAATCAGTCTTGAGATAGTAAAGACCATGAGATTCATGTCCTACGCCAATCGTCTGACCAGTACCATGTTCCTGTATAACAAATGAGTCAGCATCAAATGTTACTGAACAATTATGAGAACGAGTTAGTTGGCTCAAAGAGATTAAATTGAAAGGACAACCAGGTATAAACAGAACAGAGTCCAAAGACAGAGAATAAGTGAGTGATACATGACCGATTCCTTTTGCTGCAACTCTAGAACCATCAGCTAGAGTAATGAAATGAGGAATTTTTGGAGAAGAAATGAATGAAAATAAAGAACCATTACTAGCAATGTGATCAGAGGCACCTGAATCCATTATCCATGGATTTTGATCATTACCAGATTGACAAATACAAGCAGTAGAGTGATGAGCACCTATAGCAGACGATGTTTGAGATTCCTTGGCAGCTTTTAACAGGAGGTACTCTTGATAATCAGCTTTTGAAAACTTTATCTCCGATGTTTCAGACTTGGAAATATTCACAGAATTTCCGGGGAATCCGTGAAGAGAGTAGCAAGTGTCTTGTGTGTGGCCAGTTCTTTTGCAATAAGAACATTGAGGGCGGCCTCCTTTTCCACCTCGTCCTCCTTGGTTTCCACGATCTCCTCGTCCCCTTCGATTGGAAACCATGACAGAAGTATCAATAGTGTCAACTGAATTTCCTCCTATTTTTGATGAGGGGATCCGAAGGAGTCGAGTGATTAAATTTTCTAATAAAGGAACTTCTTGGCCAGTTAAGACTTGATCGCGAACATGATCAAAATCTGGATGCATTCCTCGTAAAACCAACACCATATACATATTATCCAGTTTCTTCTTCATATCTTCGAGATTATCAGCTTCCAGAGACAATTTTAACTCTTCTACTGCTGATTGGGCTTTCGAAACATAAGCAACTAGGGATGGGCATTGGTCGGTATCCGACCTAATATGGATCATCCACCACCGATCCAAAGAAGATCGGTTTTTTAATTTTCTCATCCGCAACCAATCCGAACCTTAATTGGATCGGTTTCCATCCAAGCCGATTAAGCTCGGTTTGGATTGGATTGGATGGTCGGTTTGGCATGCTACTTTTCACCTTCAACATCATTCATAATTTTGTTGAAATTTAAAAGATCAACTTCATTCAAACTTAAGAAACAACCTGCTATTTGTTATTCAGAAATGAATTTAAAATGAAGATTCATAAAACCACAAGTTGTTAATAAATTTTGCACTAATTGTTTGAGATTATGACATTTAAATGAGTGAGATAAACTACTTTTTCACTTGCATACTTCTGTAATCTTAGTTTATTATCATAAAAAAATATTAAATAACCATAGCTAATTGAATTTCAGGTACAATAAAAAAAGATTTATATTACAATTTCTACTTGACTTGATTAAAGTAACTACTAAATGTTACATCAACTTTATGATTCTATTAAGTTGGGCCACACTGTAAATCAAGCATTTCTCAACAACATAACACACAGGATTATGGAGAATCAAAACATAGGTAGAACAATTGCTCGGTTTGTATTAAAAAAATTAAAGAAGACAGTTTGTATCTCCAAGAAAATGAGAAATGACTATTTTTATATTCAAAAAATTAAAGGAGAACTATATTTTTTATGGACTTATGCATAGATGTACGGTCGGTTCGGTTTCATCGGTTATTTGAAAGCCCCTTCCAACAACCGAACCGGTCTAGTTGGTTATTGAAGATCAAGAACCGAGCCAATCCAAACCCCGAATTGGTTCGGTTAAAAACCGGTCGATTTGGGTTGGACGGTTCGGATTGGTCGGTTCGGATAATAGTTATCCACCCCTATAAGCAACCATGTCATGATCAGTATGTTTAAGAGTGGCCAATTTTTGTGCAGTATCATATAATTGTTGAATGTCATTAGCAAAGACACTTTGAGCCTTTGTCCAGAAAGAGTGGCCAGTTTTGAAGGCTCTAAAGTTTGTCAGGATGGTTGGTTCAACTGATTGCCACAAGAGAGCACAAAGCTGATAATCAAGTTCTTCCATTGATCGCATTTTTCTTCTGAAATCTCTCCCGGGGATTTTTCCAGATGTTCATGATATCCTTGAACAAGAAACCAAAATTCCACAGAGGCAGACCATGCTAAATAATTTTTACCATTCAATTTTTTCGAAGTAATAGTGGGGGTTCCAGAAATAGAGAAAGCTGGACCATCATTTTTCTGAGAACCAGAGGCCATCTGAACAACTGCAAGGGCAAGGAAACAACGAGCAAGAAGCAGCAGCAGGAAGCAGTAACAAAGGAAAAGAGAACTTTGATAAACAGGGACTGAAGGTACTGCTGACCAGATGCAGAATCCTTCAAAATGTGAACGAACCTGCTCTAGATACCATGTTAAGAGACTTAGAAGAAGGAAAGAAATTGTGAAATGCTTGAGTGATTTGCACTCGGCTGGTCCTCTATTTATATACACTCTAGAAATAAATACAATTTACATTTACAAGGAGATTATTAATAATGCTACTTCCTAGGTGTATGTATGATATTTCCTAGATACATGACTATCTAAGTACATGAATATGATTATAAATGTTACAACTCTCAATACTAATTGCTTCTAATTCCAACAGGTTGCTTCTAATGAAAAATGATTTTCCGAAAAGAGTTTTGTTTGGATGGAAGAAAAAGTTTGTTGTAGAAGTAAGAAATGAAAGAGAGCATAAAATAAAATAAACAATAATAATTAAAAAGGTATTAAATGAGTTTTCATGAGTTTTCCATTGTATTCCGCACTTTTTTAGGAAAAAACATTTAAATCAAAAAAGGGATGTCACGTCATGCGGTGGAAAAGATTTCCACTGTTTTTTTCGTCCATCCAAACACATTGATAAGCATGAAAACACCTCCTTAATGGGCCGCAAAACACATCAACTTTAGAGGACTTTGCAAGCTTGAGTTTCTTTCCTCATCATATTCATCACTGTATGACACATTGGCACATCCAACAAAATCTCCTATTACCTAAAACATCGCAACGCAACAAGTCGATCACAAAGATAATAGATATGTTGAATTTTTCTCAAAACTTCATAATTCATAAACAAATTAACCACGACCAAGGAGTCAAATGGATAACATGTGTACAGTATGCACTAAGGAACCTTATATTCAATTACCATTAATATTGTTGAAATTAGCGAGGCATAAGCGAGCATGTGCGTAAATTATTAATGAGCTTGGGCCGCTTGACGTTATCCTAAAGTAACTAACTTGCCTGAGTATTTTTACATGCTATATCCATCTGATGAGGGTCAAATTTGACACCGCATAAACCGATGACACGTGTAATGATACGTAGGGGCAAAATCCCCAGAACCCAAAGTAAGTAGATTCAAAACCCAAAAAGGATAAATTTAGTAGTTGATTAAGGGATAAAGTCAAATAATATACCTTATCCTTTAACTATTGGAGATCTTATCCTTTAACCAATGGTTTAGCACCGTCTAGCTGTGATGCACGGGTACTCCAAAAACACCCCCGTACCAGTATTGGGTGCGTATCGGGTGCGGATACGCTCGGATACGCTCCGGATATGCACCCGATACGTATCCGGGGTATTCTTAATTTAAAAAGGGGGAAAAAGTCAGATACGGTATCGGGTATGCCCAGGTGCGCCCGGGTACGCCCATTAAGAGGAAAAAAGTACAAAACCATTACATCTGCCTCTCTCTCTCCATCTCTCTCCTATCTCAAAACTACAGATCGAAACCCCCTCAAATCTCTTCGAAACCCTAAATCCCCAAAATAAAAATTCTCTCCCCAAAATCTAGACCTGCCTCTCCCCAAAATCGAAACCCTAAATCCCCAACATATCGAAACCCTAAATCCCCAACAGATCGAAACTCGTCTCTCCCCAAAATCGATCGACGTCCTCGACACTGTCTCTTTCACCGACGTCGACCTCATCCTCGATGCTCGACGACCTTATCTTCGACGTCGCTGGCTCTCCTCCTGTCTCTCCTCGACGTCTGCCTTGGCTAAGACCTCGACTTCACTTCGTCACAGTCGCGCGTGTTCGTCACAGTCGCGCGTCTCTCCTCGACGTCACAGTTGCGCATGTTCGTCGATCTTCACTTCTTCAGTTCTCACAGTCGCGCGTCAAATTCCTCCAAGGTTCGATCTTCACTTCTTCAGTTCTTCTCTCTCTCAAAATACAGATTAGTTGAAAATAAATTAGATTGAGAAATATGAAATTAGATTGAGAAATATGCAAATAAAGATTAGTTCTTCAGTCACTGTTAATGTTAATGTTAGTTTTTGTTAGTTTTTGACATATTTCTTCTGTCAATGTTAATGTTAATGACATATTTCCAAAGATTAGTTCCTCTCCCCACAAAATACAGATCACTTCTTCAGTCACTGTTAATGTTAGTTTTTGTTAGACGAAATGCTTCTAAAGAAATTATATTGTATTTCCAAAGATTAGTTCCTCTCTCTACAAAATTTTTGTAGTGAACTAGTGATATTTTATATTTCTATTGAACTTTGAAATTGTAATGAATGAATTATTTTGTAATGTGTTGATTTTGGTAATGATATTGAAATATTCGCTATTAAGTTGCTTACTATTATCATATTATGTAAGTTAAATTTCTACTTATTATTATGTTCTTCAATGTCTTTAATTGCTAATCTATTTTTTGTTTTTAGGACTTTTTGATTTCCATCTTTGAAGCTCCCACCAATGAAAAGTAAAAATGTCGTTCTTCTAGTAAAATGTGTTGATTTAGGACTTTTTAGGACTTACAATTTCTAGTTTACAATCATTCTTCTAGTTATTATAATTTTTTGGAATTTTATATTTTTTAACATAATGTATAATAAATTTATTATTTTAATATTCAACGTACCCGTATCCTAAATTTTTGAGAAATCACGTATTCGCGTACCCGAGTCGTGTCGTACCTGTATCCCGTACCCGTGTCCGTGCTACATAGCCGTCTAGAAACCCAAGCCTCGCCACAGTAACACGGTAATCAATCAATCCCTCTCTTTCTCTCTAATTATCATTCTCTTGAGCGTCGAAGAGCCTTCCGCCGGAGTCAACTTCGGCATTTTACTTTTTGCAGGTAATCGGAGGTGACCATGTGATCAGGACCCACAGGCACTGATTCTACTCTTCCCACCTTCATCAACTTCGAACTCATATTTGTTATATCCAAACCAATTTTTGCAGCAACACTAACAACAATTCTTCATTAGGCTCGTGTACCATCAAAACAAACTCACTCAATAGATTGAGCATATAGTGTCTCAAACACTTTGCTAATTACCAAAGCCCAGCCGAAGAAACCACCATGAAGCTAAAATCATATTCACATCAAGGGAACCGTGACCTCCACCAAAGTCGCACTAAACCACTAGTTGTGCATTCCATCTTAAGCTTTAATCCATGTTATCAATACCAAGGGTCAACACAATAATTTTGAGGTGATTAGTCTATCTTGATTCAGTAATTTGAACCATGATATCAAATCCCAGCCAAAGTGGAGATGCATCAGTCAAGTTGAATTGAAAATTTATATATTTGACAACTGAAATTATCAATAAATGACAGCCAATCCACAATACTGATATCGAGATTAAAACCATGATTTCAACACCCAACTGTCAAATCTCAAATGTGCTTACTAATGGCTAATTCGATTCAAAAGAATTTACCCCTTTAAGTTATACCAGTGTTACCCGGTTCGCATTTTGTTTTGGTTTGTGGTACAGGTACGGGATCGCGGTACGACACGCTTAGCGGTAAGTAGTACGTAGGGGGAAGGATTAGTTGGGGAACTCATTTAAGTAATATATATAAATATGTAGAAATAGAGACAGACAGAAAATTAGATTGTACATACATTTGTTACTTGCATAACTAAATACTAGTGTACCCCCATGTGCAATAATGCACATGCCTCTTTTTTTATCCCTCATAAGAAAAAAGAAAAGAAACAATAAACACATTTAATTCAAAATATAGTATCCTAATATTAACAATTCAAAATTATAAATCCAAAAAACTAGGCTAACAATTAATAGAATTATATAAACCCACAATAATATACACTAATAATTATAGTAATAAATTAAATCTCATTAACATAAACTAATAAATATAGAAATGAATAGCAATCTCAATCTCACCCTTTTTTTTTCTTTCATCTTCTTCCAAACTTGCACAAACAAATATAGAAATAAATAAACCCCTCAATAATAGTGTATGTTAAGAGTATTAGTTGAGCGTGTTTTCATCTTTTCTATGGTACATTTGTGTGCACACACTAAAAGTCTATTTCCCTAGTTATATAGTAGATAAGAGTAACAATCAAATTAAAACCTATGTGGAATTAAGGAAAATTTGAAGAAAAATTGATGGATTAATAAATAAAGGTGTTCACTTTAAAGATAGAAAAAAAAGTTGTATCTGGATCAGTAATTTAAGATATCCGGATCGCTAACCCACCATAAATCTGATCGCAAGATCCGTATCGTAGTTGGGATGGGAGGTGGGAGAACCCGGTAATAGTGAGTTATACTAGAACTCACAAGTCCAAAGTTATTTTACCTTAAATTTCTTATTTCAATCGTTTTAATTGGGCTAAAATTTAAAAAACTCCCCTCCACTATCAACATTCTGAAAGAAAAAAAAAACTATATTTGATTCTTTTTAAAAGACCCCTTTCAACTTTTTCTCCCAGTTTGGTTCACCAGAATCCTTTAAAAAACTACATTGAACTTTACTCATGATATAGAAAACACCAACGAACTTTCGTTTATGTTATAAAAAAGAAACCTGAACTTTGTACATTCATTTATCATTAATTCATTATATAGCATTGGACAACACATATTGAAAATAAATTACTTGTATAGTTATTCAAGTCAATATTACTAACATGTCGTGTTTAACATGGCATATCACCCATACTACTCGATGAGTCATCCGAATATGACATTTTGTTGCAAATTCAATTTTTCCGATCATTTTAAACTTTATAATATTTCAATGTCAAATGGCGAAAAACACCCCTGATCTATGAGGCAAAAGCCTTTAACCCCCTAAACTTTCAGTAAAAGCCCCCAAACTCAAAATCCAAATCAAAATCCCAAATCCCAAATCCAAGTTTTAAAAAAACACAAAAATTTCTCTCTATCTCCAGTGTAGTCGAAGGCGAAATGCGTAAAGCAACTTCACTACCCCATAAAAAGCCTAAGGTGCAAGACGCAATTTGAAGCACAAGCCCCACTAACCGAAGCGCACTATTACCTTTTGGGGTTTTTTAAATTTACAAATAAGATTATATATCATGATAACATGGATCGCCCATTAGGTGACCAATCGATAATGATCAATCTAAATGAGAGAATTTTCTCACATATTATGAGGCCATTTTTCCATATACTATAATATTATGTGCAGTAATTATATCTTTTCCTTAATCATTGAAAGAATACTCTTACAAAAAATGATGAGCATAACTTGAACCCATGACCTTTCATATTCTGAAGACTGAAACTCACGCCTCAGTGCGCCTTAGTGCACCTTGCAAGGATGAGGCGCAATAGTCTAGGCGCCTGCACCTCGCATCTCAGGCGCACCTTCGATTACACTGTCTATCTCCCCCCCAAAATCGACAACCACCCACCACCATCATCATCACCACCACCGACCTCCATCATCATCACCACCACCGACCTCCATCATCATCGTCATCACCACCACCGCCAGCCCCGACCACCACCACCGACAGCCACGACATCAACCCCATCTCAAATCAAAATCAAAATCCTAATTTTCGGATTGTGGGGTTTAATGGGTTTAATAAAAAGGTTGATAGTAAGTTGGGTTTAATTTTTAGTTTAATTTAAGATGGTTACGATGGGTTTAATTTTAAGTTTAAGATGGGTTTGATGAGTTTAATAAGATGGGTTTAATTTTCGGAAGATGATGAAGATGATGATGGTGATGGAATTCAGGGTCGATGGTAGTGGTGATGATGGTGGTGGTGGTCGGGGCCGACGGTGATGATGGTGGTGGTGGAGGTCGGTGGTGATGATGATGGTGGTGGTGGAGATCGGTGATGATGATGAGGAGATGATCGGGATTTGAATTGGATTTGAATTTTGATTTGGATTTGGATTTGATTTTGATTGGAATCTGAAAAAAATTCATTTTTGGTTTTTTATGGTATATTGAAATAAGGGCAATTTGAACATTTCACATACATTTTTAGGGTTTCCGTACAGTAGTTGATTGTGTTTCGTAGTTAGGGGGGTTTATCGCTTTGACCAATAGTTTACGGAGTTGAAGGCTTTTGCCTTATAGATGATCAGGGGTGTTTTTCACCATTTACCATTTAATGTCTTATGTCCAAGCCAAATATCATTGGTTTTACTATTGCACAAGAACTTCAATTAAGAGAATTATGTGTGGATTGTTTTGAACAATTCGCTTTATTATACATGGTTTCCATGTCTTCGTATTTAGGTAGAATATTGACATTTTTAATATTGTTAGACTTAACAATATCAATATGTGTATATTTTGGTGCTAACTAATTACTTTATGTCACTGGATATATGACCAATATCCCTTTCAATATGATACGAAATCCCTTGGCCAAAATGAAACATCTCCAATTTAAGAACTTATTTTTCACTTACTAGAATTGTGTGTAGCCCAAACCAACTTAAAATTGGAATCCGGACATGCAGGCTTGAACCAATAGAACATTTGGTAAGGTGTGGAATTTATGTGAAACATATTCGACTTGAACCCGACTATAACTGAACTTTGAACCCATTTAATAAACCAATCTAGACACGATAAACTTACTAGTAATTTGCCTTGTGCACAAGTTAACTTAAATCATTGTAATGGAACTTTTCTTGAGTCATGGGAAATCAAAAAGTGTCTTCGCCACATTGGCAAATAAAAAGATTGTTGAGTAGACTTTTTATGAATCAATCGAAGAAAATATTAGTAGAATAAATGGTGAATATAGTCTGTAGCAGTACGTATGATTATAATGATTTTAAACAAGGCTAAATTTTTAAAAAGATACACCCTTCAATTGTAGGCCTTTTATTTAGAACACCCATCAACTATATTTTTTTTTCTAAATCTCCCTAAACTCAGTTTCCCACTTTACCCCCACCAAACTGAATTAATTTTCGTTAGCTTTTTTGGTCATACGACTCGCATATGACCATATTTTGACAAAATTATCCTACTTTATAACTTATTCCTTTATTTAGTGATGAAAATGAATTGAGAAATGAGAAATGAGAAGTAAGTTAGAAAAATGGGTATTTTCGTCACAAAATAGTCACGTGCAAGTCATAGTTGATTTTGTTTTGTGGGCTAAATTGAGAAACTGGGTTTGTGTGTGTGTGTGTGGGAGGGGGGGGGGGGGGGGCAGGGGGTGGGTTATATACAAAAAATTAGTTAAGGGGAGTTATAAATAAAAGGTCGATAGTTCAGGGGTGTTTTAAAAATTTAGCCTTCAAATAAATTTCTCTCTCATAAAGTAAGTTCTTTGAGGTTGGCTTCAATATAAAGACACGTCAAATGAATGACTTACATATAAATCTGAATAGTTACATACTTTCTTTGCTGAAACAATTATATAATCATTAGATATGATACTCCCTCTGTTCCATAATATGACATTCTAGCCTTTTTTTGTCGCTTTAAGTTCCCAAAACAATCTTTAGACTTTCAAGTGCTCATCAATTAACTTTTTTACTTCACTACCAATTATAGCACTACAAGCAACGTTGTTAAAATTGAACCGGGCCGGCAGGTCCGACCGAGTTCGACCAGAGTAGAACCATGATCCAGTTCGGTTAGATAAAGAACAGTAATTCTCCTAAAAACTGTTGAACCTGAATGAAATGGCTAGTTCAGGAGTGAACCGTCCGAATCAGTTCAGTTTGAACTGAACGGTTTTGGTGATTTTAAATGTCTTGACAAAAAAAAGAGTTAAAGCAGGATTTGAACCTGAGTTCAAGTTGGAAACTACCTGAACTCTCTTTGCCAGTATGCCAAATGCACTACTTATGTTACACAACATAAGTATGAAGGAGGTATTTAGTTTATAAAGACCCTCTCCACACTAAACTCGGTCACACTAAACTCGGTCCGACCGACGCTGAACCCAGTTAAACCGTAGAAAGAACGAACAAGCCATCTCTCCAGTTCGAAGGCCGATTTGGATTTTACAACATTGCTTAAGAGTTTTACTTATTAATTACTCAAAGAGGAGGGCATTTTTGTAACTATACTATTAAATGCAAATTAATAGGTTTGATTAAAGATGACTTTTATTTTCCATTACAATAATCTAGGTTGTTTCTTAATAAGAGTGAAACAACATAGAACAACATATAGTATGGAACTGAGGGAGTAAATGGCTAGGCAACTTTGTTAAAAAGATGTGCATTCATTCATTATGAAAAGTAATATTTATGAAGAACATTATATATGCAAGTAAAAAGGTGCACACACATAACAATGTTTGTAAGCTCACATACTTTGTGGGTTGCTTCACGCACCACACAACTTTGCTTTCACACTTGAATTTGGAATATAATAGTTTCACACTTGAATTTGGAATATAATAGTAAAAATATATGTGAGCGGGTGTACCAAATATTAATCTTAGCCTTCCATCTCTACTTATGAACTTAATATTCAAAGTCTTGCTCTTTATAACCTCTCCCCACTCCCTAGTTGTTCCTAGTATGACTAGTTGTATATGCAATAATGAATTCCTCATTTCTCTTTACCCTTCTTCTTTTCTATAATCTACTTATTGATCTTCTTCAGTTCCTTTTGTTCTTCTTCAACTCTTCTCCTCGCTCTTCATGGAGGCTAATAGCTAAAGCACCTAAGTTCCAACTAATCCACTTCTTTACTTTAACTTCTTAAATAGGTGAACTCTTCCTTTTTTTCTTTTTAAAAAAAATACGACAGATAAATATACTTTTGTCATGTCAAGCCGACTAAGCCAAGCAAGCCTAAAAACCACCAGGACCCAATCCGAATTCGTCGTGGCCAGATTTTTTATTTAAAATACTAAACATGTCGTGTTTGGGTGGTTGTTCCTAGTAGGTTATTGTTCAGGTCAGGTTTTAGTCAAGACTAACCTCAAACTCACTATCAAATCCAAGTTCAGTCATAAAGGTTTATTAGCAGAGAGCATCATAGAGAAGGTTTATCCATAATATAGTTACGCTATAATGAGACAACTTCAACGGGTAGTGAACATCAAATTTTAGTACAACCAAAAGCTTATGCAATTAAAAAGATCAATTATACTGAATTGAAACACCACTTCTTCCAAAGATAGATGGTGCATTCTCTATTAACGGCAAAAACATCTTGAGGAAGGTTTATACATGATAGAGTTATGTTGTAATTTGACGACTACCACGGATAGTGAACACCAAATTTTAGTACGAGCAAGGTTTACACAATTAAAAGATCAATTATGTTGAACTGAAATACTATATATTGCAAAGGATGGGTGGTGCATTTTCTACTATAAAGGCAGTTGTATACTGCTCTAATCGAGACCTACCCAGCTTGTTCTTATGCATCCAATTTGCATGAAACTCCTTGTGGTTGTTGCAACCTGAGTTAAAAAAAGGTTAATATCTACTAGAAGAAGATGATTATCCAACAACCTTCTTGCTTGATTTATCTTAACTTGCACATTGTCTTGTCCACGCTTATCCCTCTACCTTCACTCAAAGCTTTTCATTTACCGAGAGAGGTTCCTTTCATTTATCAAAAACTATAGCTTTATCTTAATATATGCTCAAATGTACTCAATTATATCTACAGCTGTACAAAGCATGTGCTTTTAATTGGTAGGATTTAGACTTTAGATTATATTTTTTTGTATAATAAGGGAAGCTTTAAGTTAACAATGCTAATTGACTGGCACATGCACTGCATGTTCTCTTTGTGTAACCTCACACATGTAATCATACACCCCAGGCAAAACACATATGAGACCACGCAACCAATGTCCACACAGCCAAAACCCCATTTAATAGTAAGGAAATAAGAGGACAATCTATCAATGTCTCGTTAAAAAAAACATAGTGCAACAGCTTTTAAGAGATAAGCGAAGTTATGAGACGAGACCATGACCTGTCCAAAATCGGCTAGCTTAAGCACCCCACTCTCCGAAACCAACAGATTGGAGGGCTTGAGATCCCTATGCACAACCAAAATCCGATGACAATCATCAAGCCCTCTCAACATCTGCAACATCCACTGCTTCACTTGACCAACTCCAATCCCACCGCTCCTCTTCCCATCTTTAATTACCGCCTCCAAATCCGTCAGCAGAAACTCAAGAACCAAAACAGCGTCCTCCTCCTCGCTCCAGAAGTACTCGATGAGGTCGACCACGTTGGGGGAGTGACGTAGGGTTTGCAAAGCTTCGATTTCACGGAAGGAGCTCTGGTAGTCGTGGATCTCTTTGAGGGCGACCATCAGGTGATCGGATTTCCGCCGGGCGCGGTAAACGTCGGAGTATGCTCCGGATCCGATGCGGTTGAGGATCTCGTAGCGATCGGTGATTTCCGACCGACCGTAGATGCTCCAGCTGCGAGTTTGAGGCGGAGGCGGATCCATTTCGGGATTCGCATTTAATACCCGAGACGAAATAAGGAGAAGAAAAGTTTTTGTTGGACGGACTGACGGAGGGGTGCCAGAGGGTTTTTGGATTTTCAAAAAGAGTAAGAGCATCTGGTGAATGTAAAAATCTACTACTATCTATCTACTATCTACTACTACTATAATGGGAGAAGGTCTTAGTGTAATTTGTTCTTAATTCAACCCGTGCAACGCACGTGCTGGTGGATTTTTTTTTTGTCCTTTTCATTCCCCCAATTTTCTCCACGTGCACAGCACGTATATAATACTAGTATAGATATGTGGATAAATATAAATAGAAATCAAACTTTTGCTGCAATCGTTTAAAGCTATTTTTTAGCTTTCTATGTTAAAATATCTACTACTACTATAATGGGAGAAGGCCTTAGTGTAATTTGTCCTTAACCCAACCCGTGCAACGCACGTGCTGGTAGATTTTTTTTTTTTGCCCTTTTCATTCCCTCAATTTTCTCCACGTGCACAGCACGTGTATAATACTAGTATAGATATATATGGATAAATATAAATAGAAATCAAACTTTTGCTGCAATCGTTTAAAGCTATTTTTTAGTTTTCTATGTTAAAATAATAAGCAACGGCACTTCTAAAAAAAAAATTTAAAAAAACAATAAATTTTGTGGGACGACACTCGAAGTGTCGTCAGAGCACGGAAATAAAAAATTATTAATAATAATTGGTACGATGGCTCATGAAGTGCCGTCGGAGATGGAAAAAAAAAAATAATAAAATAAAATAAAATCAAACTGAAAGGAGGAACAGCACATGAAGTGCCGTCCAACTGGGTGGATTTTTTTTTGTCATTTTCCACTTTTCCGAAAATTACAAAAACATTTCAGTAATTACAAAAAAATTACAAAAAATTGCAAAAACATTTCAGAAACTGCAAAAAAATTAAAAAATTGCAAATACATTTTTAAAAATTGCAAAAAAAATCCAAAATTACAAAACCCTCCGGACGGCACTTCAAGTGCCGTCCGAGGATTTGGGCCTACGATGGGAATTTTTTAATTGAAAAAAATATAAAAAATCAAAGGACGACACATGAAGTGTCGTCCGACGAAAAAAAATTATGCAAGCATAGTATGCAATGATCATGTTGAAAATTTGTGAACAACTTGTTACCATGCTTTTTTTTAAAAGAAGAGTTCAACTAAGAAATTAATCATATGAAGTGCCGTCGGAGAAAAAATAAATTAAAAAAACAATAAATTTTGTGGGACGGCACTCGAAGTGTCGTCAGAGCGCGAAAATAAAAAATTATTAATAATAATTGGCACGACGGCTCATGAAGTGTCGTCAGAGACGGGAAAAAAATTAAAAATAAATCAAACCGAAAGGAGGGACAGCAGATGAAGTGCCGTCCAACAGGGTGGATTTTTCACTTTTCCGGAAATTACAAAAACATTTCAGTAATTACAAAAAAATTACAAAAAATTGCAAAAACATTTCAGAAATTGTAAAAAAATTAAAAAATTGCAAATACTTTTTTAAAAATTGCAAAAAAAAATTAAAAATTACAAAACCCTCCGGACGGCACTTCAAGTGCCGTCCGAGGATTTGGGCCTGCGATGGGATTTTTTTAATTGAAAAAAAAAATTAAAAAATCAAAGGACGGCACATGAAGTGCCGTCCGACGAAAAAAAATTAATTTTTTTTGTGGGACGGCACTTCGAGTGCCGTCGCTCAAATATGGATAAAAGCTATATCCATTCTCAAATATAGCAATCGACTGTAGCAAATTATCGATAATATGGATATTTGGCAAACGAGTGCAGCGTTTTTTTTAGCCAAATATCCATATTATCGATATTTAGCAAACGACTACAGATGCTCTAATGCGATACTTTTTTTTTAATTTTTTTTTCTTTTTTTTTAAAGGAAAAGATGGAATCTGGTCACTTGTTTCATTAATAAGAGTTTAACGAAATAAACCCAGAGTACAAACTACAGACAGAAAATAAAACATACATGAAGCAATATGACGCGTACAAACAACAAATCATTCCTACAATCCTGGAGTGTAGGCCGACAAACACTCGGTCCAGCAAAATTGTAAGTACGTCAGTTTAGCTTCGTACAGTGCCTCCACGACACATGCACACCCACTTGAAACAAGTCTGATAGATTTTATTACCCGCCGATCCCTGCCTTCACCTCACTGGGGGGACCCTATCTTTGGGCCTAAGCCCCGCAGATCGAATTCTGACCTCACGGCACATGCACAGCATTCGCACCCTCCTACCATCTCCACTACTCATCCTACGAATGCACCAATAGCTCCCACAACCGCTACCAAAGAGATAGCCGTGAAGAAGATACCTTCACCTCTCACACAATAGCGCTTTTTCAGGCGATTTCTCACCAAACAACTATCTCGCTCACTCCACCAAACACCACGCTCCAGGAGAGAGCCGTGGAGAGGATACCTTCACCTCTCCCATGCTCTAGCTCTCTCCTGTGATTTCTCACCACACAGACTTATCTCGACTCATACTCCCAATCCGAGGGAAGAGGTGATGCTGTCACGAGCCAGTGGCCTAAGCTGGAGGAAGCTCAATAGCCTGATAGTAGGCGCTGTAAAGACTGCACCGGCGACATCGTAGGACACTCAAACGCGCACATCATGGAGGGACCCCATCTTCGGGCCCAAGCTCCACAATCATGCAAGACATCGTACTTCGGGAGGGGGCGCACCTCGCCATCGCCCCGATCACACTTGAACCCCAGATCCACGGCGTTCGCAACAACAGGCGCGGGAGGATGCTCTGGTGCGACATAGTCGCTCCGTGACAGTTGAGACAAGCACCCCGAGAGTAGAGACAAGTGAGCGCACACCACGGAGGGACCCCATCTTCGGGCCCAAGGTCCACAATCGTGCAAAACATCATAACCCGCTCATCATAGCGACTCGCAAATAGAGAAGCACATCTGGCTTCTTCACACGCACTACCAACCCTTACAAAAACCAAATCATACCCACAGATCACCGTGATTGGCCCCGAGAGTGTGGACATGGTGACAAGCGCAAAGAACATCCGGGTAAACATCTAGCAAGGGCAACCAACCCCAATCAAACCCAAACCCCATCCCCAATGAAACCACCCCCAAACCCCCAACTCCAAAAGCACCCAGATCTCAGATCTGGAAGCAAAGTCGCAGGCCGAGAGCTCCTCGCCGCTGCACGGTATGGACGCATCGCACGCCGCTTCGTCGCCGCCGCAAGGCTGGACGAAGGCGTCACAGATCCGCCCGTCGGCCCAGAGCTCCAGAGCTCCTCGCGTTGCACGTCGCTTCCTCGCCGCCGCACGTCCTACGCGTCGACACGACGGCATCACAGATCCGCACAGCAAGACGGGGATCCAGGTGGCGCGCCGGAGAAGCTGAAGGAAGGGGGAGGGGACGAAGGTGAGGGGCATCGCTTCCTCGCCGCCGCACAGACGCGGTGTGAGAGGGACGGGTCGTGACGAGGGAGGAGGAAAGGTGGGTGAGGTCTGGGCGTAGCGGATCTCGTCGTTGACCGGCGATCGGGGAGGGGGCGGCGAGATCCCGGCCACCACCCCCTCCAAACAGATTCTAGATCTAGGGTTTTTGTTTTTGGGTTTTTTTGGGGGAACTTCTCTCTCTAGAAAATCTAGAGAGAAACTCTTTTTGAAAAATTATGCGATACTAGTGTTACCGTGTGCAAATTGCACAAACTAAAATACTTTTAACATACTCATAAAATTATATGGAACTTTAACAATACAATGATGATATGCACTGTGTCTTTTTTTCCCAGTTTATCTTATTCAATAACATGTGCTACTCTTGTCTGGAAAACCTAAATAACGATATTTTTATCTATTTTGGTCATATTCTTTGAAACCACTAAGAGAGATTTCATTAGTTCATATTCTTTTATTATCATGTACATGCACAGTAACTTTAGTTCTTAAACAAAAACATAAAAGTCATTAAAGGACGGAGGTGACCATATTCAATACCGACACAACTTTAAGACATAGTTAAACCCTAGATCCCTAAATTTAGAGATGCCCCTTAACTATTTCAATCTATATAATTAAAAGATGAAAAATCTACAAATTATCAAATTCACATTTTCAAATCAACCAACTTCATTCTATATTTCTAAAGCAAATAAAAAAAAGTCGAATAATTAACGAAGTTGAGCTTACAATGCAGTAATAGGTGGGGATGTATCTCTTCTTGGACTCCTCCTTGATGTACTTTGCTATCACCTTCTCCGCAGTGTGCTTCTCAACTGCCTTTCCTCTCAAATCAAGCATTCCATCTTAAATCATTCTCTCTCAAATGAAACATAATCAACATCAGAAGGTGAGTGCTCTGCATTTTCACAAACACCTCGTGTGCACCACAAATGAGAAAATAATTGTAATCAAGATAATCTCGAACCCAAATGTGAACCTTCCCACATCTATAATCATCTTACTGAGCCCTATATTTAGAAGACTGGTGTATAAATCCATCCACTTGAGTTCCATATGCCCTCACCACACAGCAGGCTCCTACAACTAACATATTTCAGTTCATTCATGCATTTGATCAAACAAGATGAGCGCATATAGTAAATAGAGATAAGATTGAAAATTTTAACATGGCAAGATGAAGTCGCACATAATAAACCAAATGATCTTTAGACATTACTCTCAGATTCATGCATCAAATATTTTCATCTATTTAGCAAATAATTATACTATATATACAATTCAAAATAAGAGAGAATGTTACAACTTGATCAATACCTTAATCTCATATTATCAACATTCTAAAAAATAATAAATATATAATCCAAAATAAGAGAGGATCTTACAACTTCCTGAATACCTTAATCTCGGCGAGGATTTGGGGTATAGCGTACGGCTGTTGCTTGGATTTGGGTAGACTGGCGAACGACGAACGATTACGATTGAGTTTTGGGCTTGGGACGACGGTGAGGATAGGCGAACGTGGACAGTGGGTGGATGGCGAACGACGACGATTTAAATTAGAGTGGATTTGCGAACGACGAACTGTGACGGGTGGGTTTTGGGCGAGGATGGATTGGGGGGATTTGGGGAGAGGAAGAGTTTTTTGTGTTTTGTATATTTTTTAATTTTGTTTTATTAAGTTAAATGTGTGGTCTGCACGTGATAAGATAAGTTTGAACTCCTATTTTTGCTCTTCTTTCTTTATTTCAAAATAGAGAAAGGAGGGAGGAGGTAGTCCTATTAGCTTAAGATATAATATAAAATATAATTCACTACCAATTTCGCTGCATTTCTCTTCACTACCTTAGATGGCACACTCCAATAAATGGCGGAAGAGAGAGTAGATGAGGGAACTCTCCAATAGAAGTGTGCCACCTAAGATAGTAAAGAGAATGATATTAAAATTAGTAGTGGATGAAGCATTACTCTTTTCGAAAATCCAAAAACCCTCTGGCACCCCTTCGTCGGTCCGTTTACCAATTTCACTATAGTTCAACTAATATTAGCAATTTGTATTGTTAAACAACATTTTTGTAGAATAGTTTGACCAATTTCTTTATCATTTAATTAATCATTATTGATTGTCACTCAAAAGCTCTAACGTATATCAATTTTCCTTCCCAACGTAGACAACATCGTACTAGTTTGTAAGAACAATAATAACTCTCGGTTTAGCTTCACTATTTTTCTTTCATTTTCTACTAAGAGTCTCATTGTTTGCATTTCTTGTTGCAAGCAATCTCAATCTCCAATTCCTCAATCTCCCCACCAAAATCTTTAGCAGTATGATTTGCCATGTTTTTCTCAAAGTAACAAGAATTAGTTTTAAAAAAATACTTAAGTTGTTTGATCCAGCCGTGATGCTCGAACCAGAACTGAACCTTGCATACCCACTTGTTTTTACAACAATCATGTGTCACAAGCAAATGTCTACTACTTAGAGCATCCACAGTCGTTTGCTTATTTGCCATTTTTGCCACTTGTTTGGTACTGTAGCGCACACACTCGTCAGTTATTTTGTCATTTTTTAGCAATCGGTCTACAGTAGAAAGGGAGAAATAGCAATCGAAATAGCAAAATGCATATTATAGCTGACGAAACATCATGTTTCGTCTGGATTATTTAATTATATTGTTAATTGATCGGACGAAACATCCCGAATTAAAAAAAACATAAAAACCGAATAAAATAACTTTTTAGAATGGGAATAAACATGATGTCATGTTTCGTCCCATTCTTAAAAAAAAAAAAAAAAAAAAATTAAACAAAAACCGATGGACACTTTCACCCTTCATCTCATCCAACCGTTAAATACATGATTCAACGGTGCTTTTGTTTGCAACGGCTCTTTCCAACATACAACGGCTATATTTTTCAAATTTTGCCTATATATTGGCTCTGTTGCTGTGAACCAAAGTCATTGAAAAAAAATACACATCTATCTAACTATATCATCTAGAAAAATTCCAACTCTCTGTCTTCTACAGAATTTACAAGATATTAAGCAATGGCAGGACGTACTGGAAGTGGTGCTAGAGGTACTGGAAGTGGTGCTAGAGGAAGAGCTTACACAACTTAGGAAGATGTGGTGCTCTGTCAAGCGTGGATATGTATAACACAAGATCCCGTAGTTGGTACTGATCAATCTGGTGCCCAGTTTTGGGATCGAGTTTTGACTACTTTCACGACTATATTAGGGATTCCGAACGACCGAACAGTAAGCTCCGGTTCTAGTTGCTTTCATTTAATTTCCAAAGAAGTAGCCCTGTTCATTGCGAAGTTGGGTTCTGTAACAAATAGAGCAGCCAGTGGAAGTACCGAAGCCGATAAGGTATGTACAAATTATCATATATTTAGTAAAACTTTTCTAAAAATTTATCATGTGTTAAAGTATTAATGCAATAAATATTGTCATAGATGCGCGACGCCAGAGTTGAATATTCGCAAATATCCGGAAAACCTTTCAAGTTTGAAGCATGTTACGATATACTAAAGGATCAACCTAAATTTTCCTTGCATACTACACAAATCTTTGATCGATTCATGGCTTCTGGTTCCCCACAAGGTGAATGTGGTAGTAGCCAAAATTCGCCCTCAATGAATATATCAGATTCAGACATCCCGGTTGACACGGAATCGCCTACCCCTCTAACCCGACCACCCGGTAGGAAAGCACAGAAGAGAAAGGGAAAAAGTCTTGCCGAATCATCGACTGAATATTCTCAAATGGTAGTAGAAAGCCAAAATTTCAATGCTATGTATAAAGAAAACACTAATAGGAGGAATACGGCTACCGAAATCAAGATTGCAATTAAGCAGAAAGACCATGACCTTAGACAGCAAGTGGAGGACGATAGCATTATGAAGATTGACCTTAACACTTTACTGGATAGTCAACGTTATTATTTTATTTGTAGACAAAATGATATTTTGCAAAAAAGAGGTTATAATAGGGGGTAAACTACTAGTATTCAAAGTGAAAAGATTAATGTATTGTTCAAGCATATGTATTTTGTTTCACAATTAATGTATTCTATTTTCTGCTTTAATTGTCAATGTGTACGATTCATACATTACATTAATAACATAAATAGAATTACCAACATATTACCATATAAGTAGATGTAGAAACGTAATACATTTCATAAATAGAATTAGCAACATATTACAACATAAGTAGTACCAACAAATTACAATACAAACAAAAAATGAAGAAGATAATGATCCAGTAAATTAAAACTGATAAGCATACAACAATTTCCTACAATTTGAACCTCCAACATTTGGTTTATTCATCATCTCCGAATTGGGCCCAAATATGCTCTACCAAATCTTGACGTAATGCATGATGTTTTTGTCTATCATTCAATATCACATTGCGCATCATTCGGGCTCCCTGATCAATATGTTCACCTCTATTAGGTACAATCATAGTCGTAGCATCCTGTATTTGATCATAATCGTAATCACCAATGTCATCTTCACATTCGTCCTCAACAATCATATTGTGCAGTATTATACATGTTTTCATGATATATGAAAGAGTATCCGCATTCCAAATACGCGATGGGCCTTTCACAATTGCAAACCGTGCCTGTAAAATACCGAAAGCGCGTTCTACATCTTTCCGAGCACCTTCCTGTATTTCTGCAAATTTTTTCTTCTTTTGAGTGTCCGGGGCAGAGTAAGTTTTCACTATAGTCGCCAATGGAGGAGGGTATATACCATCCGCCAGATAGTATCCCATATTGTAATTGTGGTTATTAATTACAAAATTTGCAGGCATAGCACAACCATCAAGAATTTCATCAAATAGAGTAGAACGGTTGAGCACATTCAAATCATTATTGCAACCTGGCATTCCGAAAAATGAATGCGAAAACCAAAGATCATAAGATGCGACAGCTTCAAGAATAATTGTTGGTTCCCTGGTATGTCCTGTATACTGTCCGTGCCACGCAGCTGGACAATTCTTCCATTTGCAATGCATACAGTCTACACTACCCAACATCCCGGGAAAACCCCTGCGTTCATTTTCTTGGAGGAGTCGTGCTACATCGGTGGCAGTCGGTTTTCGCATATACTGGTTCCCAAATAACTGTACAATTGCATAACAAAATCGACGTAAGGTCTTCAACACAGTTGTTTCGCCAATTCGTAAATATTCGTCGACAGTATCCACTGCACCTCCATATGCTAAACATCGTAGCGCAGCTGTTATTTTCTGATGTGGTGTAAATCCAAGATTTTTACACGCATCTTGTTGTTGAGTAAAGTACGCATCATATCTCACAATAGCAGCGAGTATACGGTTGAAAAGCTCTCGCCGCATACGAAACCGTCGACGGAAAATAGTCTCGTTGTATGTTGGATTTTCAGAAAAATAATCATTCCACAAACGAATATTACCTTCTTTTCTTTCCCGATGTATGTATCGCCGGCGAGCAGTTTCTTCGTTGTGTTGCAACCAAATGGCGTATCGTTGCATACGATTGTTGACATGTCTGGCTACTAAATCTTCATGCTCTGCCGAATCATCTGATGAAGTTGAAGAAGAAGAATCATTTAAATTGTGATCCATCGCTCTGTTATCTCTTACTACACGAAGGGAGGAATCTTAGTTTAGGAATAAATGTGATGATGGAGTGAAAGTAAAGTAGTTTCAGATATGAGAACCACGGAGTGCTTAAATAGTATTTGTTGGGTGGGGAAATTTTGAGTTGTGAGTGAATTAATATTCAAAGGAGCATCTGAGTGTATCACATTCCGTGAATGAAGCATATTGAATAATGCACTTCTCATCATATGGGCCAAGACATGATTTGACTAATTTCAAATCAGTACAGATTAGATGCCAACACGTGAATAAAGCATATTGTCATCATATTGTTGAAGACATGAAGATTCTAACTTTTTTTTTGTTTTGTTGTATTCGGTGAAGACATTAACACGTGATTCTAGAGACAAGTGAAGACAAATGAACAAGTTTGGAATAAAGGAAAAGTGGATGTGAAAATATCTAAAACACCCTTTTCATATGATCCACCAAAATAAGTATTAATTGTCATATTAATACATACAAATCTACGTATCTGACATTCATTAACGAGTTGCAAACTCTTCATCCATATCCTGGGTGCACTGGACAATGGATGTATTCGATGTCGATGCTCCCGTGTTGTCTACAGGCTGTCGCAATTCCCTATATCCTGAACTAGATTGTCTGCTATTTGATACAGATCTCCTACCACCAATTGCAACACTCAAAATCGAGTTTCTCAATACCATTTCTGATTGTATAAATCGTCTCAATTGGGCTTCTGAGTTTGTTAGCTGTTGACAAGTCCGGTACAACTCCTCCTGTCAAAAGATAGATTAATATATATACAAAAAATGATATATATGATGAAAATTGGAATGCAATTCTCACATATGTTGGTTCTCCGTGCGGAACAGACTGGAAATTTCCGTAGTCCAAATTCCTAATAACCGTACCGCCCGAAAATAATGGAGCTTCAACTAATGTTTCACCATGCATGACAGGTAAATCGGTCATTGGTAGCGTGTCGTACTCACAAGGAAGCCAAAAAGCCGGGGCCGCATGGGGCAACTGGGTTGATGATCCAGCGATTGTAGCTGCACCGATGAAATCAACATTCGATCCATGCGAGAGTGCTGGCATGATGGGACCAATCGAAACCTTCGCCCAATACTTGTCGTAAGTGCTCTGTTGTACACGAGTGAGGAATTGCGAAGATTCTATTGGATCAACGCAAACATCTGCTGATGTTGGACGCATGACTGGAGGTGGGTCATTTGGTATTGTAACATCCCCAGATAGTTGGCGATGACAACGATCGCCAAGATACCAGATACCCTGTATTAATATCATCTCCTTTAGAAAAATTATTCTTTATTATATATATACACTTAATGTCATTTATAATAAATATACCTGTTCGCAATACATAAATGCATGTCGATGATGAGAAATGAAATTAGCAACTTGAATTTCATACACGTCTTTGTATGCCGAACTATTATTATAGGGTTGCCAAATAATGGATTTCCATGAACGCATCTCCAATTGGTCACGAGCCATCGAAATATTGTACCTTATTTGGTCTGAACGACCCGTATCTAAAAATTCACGATTCCATCGACAAATTCTCGGCCATTTATCGGCATTCTCCATATGTTGCTCTATAGTAAAACTCCTATCAGTTATTGGTACACAACAGCTTGTGTATTCGTATGCCCAATACTACATTTAAAGAAACATATAGGTATAAACTCGAATATTAAACTACTATTTAAACAAATGAACACTGGGCAAATTAGATGCAAAGTTTAGATATACCTCGAGTACTTGCCAAGGCCCGTTAAATGACATCACTTTTAGCCTGCTACAAGTATCTAGAGACAAATGCAGCAGTGCGAAAGCTGGACTACCCCAATCGTATTGGCCCACTGAAATCAGTTCTTCAAATGCAGCTAACCAACCACATCCGACTACTTGAGAACCATTAGGGTAAAGAAACGCCCCTAGGAAGAACATGAAAAAAGCTCTTGCAATCCGTAGCGCTAGTACATTATCTGTTGTAGCTTCCTCAATCATACTGTTGTTAAAATAACGTTTCAGGAACGGACAACGAATACTGTGAGACTTCCAATCATCTATTGTAATCTCCGGAAAAATGCGAGTCTGGATTACTTCGAATGTATACGCCTCGTCGTTACACGGCGGCAAGGGCCCGATACCCATTGAAATTCCCGTTAGCATTACCCAATCTAAAGGAGTGAATCCTAGCTTGTTGGATCATGTAGGCGAGACAACAAACACTAGAGGGGGGGGTGAATAGTGTTAATAAAAAACTGCGGAATTTTCTCGGTGCAGTCGACTTGGTTATGAACCAGTCGACTGATATAACAAAAATAAAACAAAAATAATAACTCTGTGCAGTCGACTGATGGATAAGATTGGCGACTGAAGACACAATGAAACTACAACTAAAAAGACACTGACCAGTCGACTGATAGTGCAAGGAGTCGACTGTCCAGACACTTTTTGCAGAACTTAAATAAACAAGAGTAAATGCAAAATCAAGACAACCAATCACAGAGTACACAAGATATATCCTGGTTCGGTCCTCCCGACCTACATCCAGTCCCCAAGCAACCCACTTGAGATTTCCACTATTCTTGAAAAAGATTACAAGAATAGCCTACGACGTTACGACAACAACCTTGTCTAACCCGTAGTCATTTCTCTCAACCAGAGAAAGCAGACCCACTCTACTACCAAGAGTGAAACAAAACCGACTCTACAACCTAGAGTCAAAAACACTCTCCAACCGAGAGCAAAAGAACAAGAAATATTTTACAGTCAACCTATAGCCTTGTTGGTGTATGTGTTGATGCACATGGCTAAAAGCAAGGTCGACTTCTATACTCAGTCCAGAGCGAATTCGTTGCTATACTGGACTGAATGTAGAGAACCAAAGAGTATGAACTTTGAAAGCTTTATTTCTCAAAAATATCACTTAGAATTTTTCTCAAGGATGCTCGGATTTCAAAGAAAGTTCTGTAGATCTGTTCAGTGAGATCTGAACTCTACTTAAAGAGTTTGATCTCCTGGACGTTGGGAGACAGTTACTCCAACTGTCAACCAACGGATCTAAGCTTTTGATTTTGAAAAATTCGATTTTGAAAAACAGAAAACGGTCAAAAGCTCTCGAACAGTCGACTGGGTTGCCATATGAGTCGACTGATCAGAGTTTGAATAAATTTAAACAGTTTTGTACTGTCAGCCGACTGGCAGAGGCTTAAGTCGACTGGTACTCAAAAGTTAAATTTCTTCAAACTGTTTTGACTCTTTTTAGGGGGTTTTTAAGAGACACACATTATGAAATTTTGAGTGTGTGTGTGTGTGACAAGGCTTTACATCAGACTAAGACTCAATAAAAAGTAAGATACAATGTTTTTACAAGACACTACAACTTTGACACAATTGAGCTAAGGTCTTGAGTCTTGAGTCTTGTCTTGAGTAAAGTCTTGAATCTTGTCTGAGTGAAGTCTTTATCTGTATCCTTTGAGCTTGTTCATTTGTTCAGCTAAAATAGTCTTTTGTATGTACAACCTGAAATGTTAGCTGTAAAACATAGACACATGTTGCACTGTGTTGTGATCATCAAAATCAAGGATCAACATTCTCCCCATTTTTGATGATGACAACACAATAGCTGATAATAACAGATAATATACAAGCATAGTAAAGACATGCTCCCCCTATTAAAAACACAAAATGCATTATCTTAAAAATGTTTCATAAAAACATGTATCAGTCGACTTATCACAATGACAGGCGACTGATCAGGAAACCATACATAGAAAAATCATAAGCAGAAAATAAGTACAGATGCAGCAGCAGCAGTCGACTTATATGCCTTTGGGCAGTCGACTGACCAGAGAGTTTTCTAATACCCAGAAATAGAACAAAGTTAACAAATAAGAGGATATCAAAACATATCAAACACAGATAAGAAAATAATCATTACACAGATATCTCTCCCCCTTTGTTATCATCAAAAAGCTCAAAATAACAATCTTTTGTATTGAAAAGAAACTAAGATAAAGTCGCATACATAAATAAGTGCATTAAAAAGGAAAATTACATAATAGAAAATAAAATAAAAAGTCTTCAATCTTCCTCATCGGAGTCTTCATCGTCACCTTGAGAAGGAGGATGAAATTGAGAGTTGAAGAGATCAGTGAGGTTGTCAAGCTTAGTATCAATGTGGTCTAGTTTGGAATCAAGGTTATGAAGATGGGTATCTACAGTGGCTGAATGCTTCATGAGATAGGAAACACAGTCATATAGAGTACGAGGATCATCATAGTTGGCTTGAAGAATAGGTGGATCAGTAGAGGTAGAAGGTCTAGAGGGTCTAGAAGTAGAACCTAAAGGAGCTTGAGAAAGAGGAGGAGACCTAGGGGCTGATCTAGAAGGAGGATCAAGAAGTTTCATTCGTGCCAAACTAGCACGATCGAAACACTCATAACGAGTAACAACATTGGTCTCGGAATCGAGATCAACACCAAAAGCTACAAAGACTCTAGTAAGAAGACCTCCAAAAGGTAGAAAGTGAGTGTGGTCTTGATTAAATTTAGAAAAGATGACTCGACCCCAATTGACAGCAATTTTACCAAAAATTGCATACACAGCTTTTTGTAATTCTAGAGAATACTGATCATAACTACCCTTTTTGGGAAGGATGTTATATGCTAGTATTCTAGCTACAAGCTTAGCAATTGGTTTAATATTTTTGCTTGTCATTGGAGGGCCATGATTGGGTAAAAATATTTTAGATAAAATAGAGGCATCATCTAAAATAATATCATCAAGAGATAATCCTCCGTCATCTATACCAAGTATTTGATTGATCCTAGTCGGTGTGAGTGTCATTTTGACATTCTTCACAGACGAACGGATTACTACATCCCCATCGTGTTTTTGTACAACTCTCATATTTGTGTAAAACAAATAGATGAGTTTGGGATAATAATTGGGTTGATTAGATAAAGAGAGAAAATCATAAAGACTACTATTTTGGAACAAGGGAATAAGATTAAAACGATCAAGGTCATTGAAGTTAACAAATCTTCCAGGGAAGATTGTAATGGTACAAATAAGGTACCATTGTTCAATGAGATCGTGACTTAAGAGAAATTGAGTGTAGTCTTGAGATGAAGAACTACCCTCATGAGATCTCTTGGATCTTTTAGGTGCCATGAAAAGAGAGGGGAAAGGATTTTACCAAAGGGAAGGAAGGAGCAGGCCAGAGGTGAGAACAAGCAGCAACTTGGGAGTCGACTACCTTCTTCTTCACAAATTAGGGTTTAGGAGTTTGGGTGAAAAATTGAGATCGGTAAAGGTGAGAAAGAGAGGCTGGTAAAGGGGTTTTAACTGAGAATGAATGGCTGAGATCAAAGAGGGAAGAAATCGATGGTAGAGATAAGAGATCACGGGTGAAAAGAGAGGTGAGTTTTATCTCAAAAGACGCGATGAATAGTCGCTGAAGACGATTGAGCTCGCGACAGTCGACTGGTAGGCTATATCAGTCGACTGAGTCGAGAAGAAACTAAAAAAAATGTCTACTAATCAGTTGACTGGTATAGGAACCAGGCGACTGGTCAGATAAAAAAAATAGATATGATTGAAAGTATAGTACAGTCGACTTACTCAAGAATACAGTCGACTTAACAGAAACAATTTTCAACAAATATCAATAAAATCACAAATTCCAAGTTCTCTCCTTAATTTAATAAAAGTATCTTCTTTAAGGGGCTTGGTAAATATATCTGCTACTTGTTTATCAGTAAAGATAAAGTCTAAAGATATATCTCCTTTTAAAGCATGATCACGTAGAAAATGATGTCGAATATCAATATATTTTGTACATGAATGTTGAATCGGATTTTTAGATAAATTAATTGCACTGGTATTATCACACATAATTGAGGGTTTCTCAAATGAAATACCATAATCTAATAAAGTTTGTTTCATCCACAAAATTTGTGCACATGCCAAACTTGCAGCGATATACTCAGCTTCTGTGGTTGATAGGGATACGGAATTTTGCTTTTTACTGCACCAAGAGACTAGGGAATGTCCCAAAAAGTGACATGTACCACTAGTACTCTTGCGATCAGTTTTGCTTCCAGCAAAATCAGCATCGCTATATGACAAAAGTTGAAAATTATCGGTGCGTGGATAAAATAAACCATATTCAGATGTGCCTTTAATATATTTTAAAATTCGTTTCACTGCTTTTAAATGAGACTCTTTAGGACTAGATTGATATCTAGCACATAAACATACGCTGAACATAATATCTCGTCTACTTGCAGTAATATATAAGAGTGAATCAATCATACCTCGATAGAGTTTTTGATCAACACTCTTACCTAATAAGTCTTTGTCAAGAGTAGTAGTAGTAGCCATAGGTGTGGATTTACTACTAGTACTATCCATGTTAAAACGTTTGAGTAGTTCCTTTGCATATTTCCCTTGATTGATAAATATGCCATTTGAGGACTGTTTAATTTGAAGTCCAAGAAATAATTGAGTTCACCCATATGACTCATCTCAAATTCATTTTTCATGATATTAGCAAATTCTTGACATAGATTATTATTAGTAGAACCAAAAATTATATCATCAACATATATTTGTATGATTAAGATATCATTCTTAACTCTTTTAATAAACAAAGTAGTGTCTACTTTACCGATTTCAAATCCTGTTTCTAAAAGAAAAGTTTTCAGACGATCATACCAAGCACGAGGTGCTTGTTTAAGACCGTATAAAGCCTTTTTCAATTTATAAACATGATCTAGAAATTGTTCATGTTCAAAACCTGGTGGTTGTTTAACATAAACATTTTTCTTAATAAACCCATTAAGAAAAGCACTTTTCACATCCATTTGATAAAGTATAAAATTCATGAAACAAGCAAAAGATAATAAAATACGAATAGATTCTAGTCTAGCAACAGGAGCATATGTTTCATCAAAATCTATACCTTCTTCTTGATTATATCCTTGTGCAACTAATCTAGCCTTGTTCCTTACAACTTGTCCTGATTTATCTAACTTATTTTTAAATACCCATTTGGTACCAATAATAGTCTGATCAGGAGGTCTAGGAACTAAATCCCATACATCATTCCTTATAAATTGGTTTAGTTCATCTTGCATGGCATTCATCCAATATTCATTCTCACAAGCTTCTTGTATATTTTTCGGTTCAAAATCCGACAAGAATGCTGTATGAGAGATCATATTAACATGTGATCGTGTCTGAATACCATGGGAGATGTCACCAATTATTAAGTCATGAGGATGATCTTTAACTTCAACAAATGACTTTGGTAAAGTTGAAGATATCACAATAGGATCAGTCGACTTGACTTGTTCTTCAGTCAACTGCTTTACTTCAGTCGACTGGTAGACCTTATCAGTCGACTTATCAGTCAGATTAGTTTGTTCTAAGGTTTTAATCACATTATCTAAAGGTGATGAATCAGTCTCATCATCTTTATTTAAGGTTGATGAAGGTAAAGATTCATCGAATGTAACATGCATCGATTCTTCAATAGTCATTGTAGACTTATTGAAAATTCTATATGCTTTACTCCTATTTGAGTATCCTAAAAAGATACCCTCATTAGATCTAGGATCAAATTTGTCTAAATTATCTTTTGTGTTTAGAATAAAACACTTACAACCAAATGTCTTAAAGTAAAAGACTTTAGGAATTTTATTAAAAAATAATTTATAACAAGTCTTCTTTAGCTTAGGTCTTAGAAGAATTCTATTTAAAACATAACAAGCTGTAGCAACAGCTTCAGCCCAAAAGTGCTTTGGTAAATTGCTTTCAACAAGCATAGTACGTGCGCATTCTTGCAAAGTTCTATTTTTCCTTTCAACCACTCCATTTTGTGGTGAAGCTCTAGGAAATGCAAATGAATGTGTTATACCATTCTTGTTGCAATATTCTGTAAATGTTTCATTTTCAAATTCTCCACCATGATCACTTCTAATAGTGACTATAGTTAGAGATCTTTGATTTTGAACACGTTTACAAAAATGTGCAAATTCATCAAAAGCATCATTTTTATGTTTTAAAAAGAATGTCCAAGTGAATCTTGAAAAATCATCTACTAAAACAAACACATATCTACTTTTATTTAAAGAAGCAACTCTAGTAGGGCCAAATAAATCCATATGAATTAATTCGAGCGGCCTACTAGTAGAAATTACTTCTTTTGTTTTAAAAGTGGATTTGATTTGTTTTCCTAGTTGACATGCATCACATAACTTATCCTTTTTAAAGGATAGTTTTGGCAGTCCTTTAACTAGGTTATATTTAGATAATTTTGAGAGATTTTTCATGTTCACATGTCCAAATCTTCTATGCCATAGCCAAGATTCATTGTTAAAGGCTATTAAACAAAAGTCATTTGAAAAATCAATTGCATTCAAACACAATTCATAAATATTATTTTTACGAAACCCTTGAAAAATAACATTTTGCATAATAGAATCATAAATCAAGCATGCATCTTTTTCAAAAATGATTTTATAACCTTTATCACATAATTGACTAATGCTTAAAAGATTATGCTTTAAACCATTAACTAATAGCACATTTTCTATAGTTGGGTTAGAAGTTTTACCGACCATGCCAATACCTATGACTTTGCCTTTGTTGTTATCTCCAAAGGTGACGGTTCCTCCATCTATGCTTTGAATGGTGGATAGTAGGTTGGCATGTCCTGTCATGTGTTTTGAACATCCGCTGTCTAATATCCAGCGTTCTTTCTTGGGTACCTATAAAAAGTTTAAGGTAAATATGGTACCCTTTTTATTGGGTCCAAAACACATTAGTTTGGGGGAAACCAAACCCATGAAGAGTTTGATCTTCCTCCATAAGCAGGAATATAATAAGTAGAATTACATACAGTTAACATATATGAGTTAATATAAGCAATTCTATCATTCTGATTTAGACTGACTGGAACCCATACTAACTTGTTCTGTCCAGTCGACTTAACAGTGTCCTTCAGTCGACTGTTAGTGTACATCAGTCGACTGGCTGATACACTAGGTCGACTTGTAAGAGGTTTTGATCTCGTTGAATAAGATCCAATTCCTCTGGACAGACGACTGGTTGTATGGTTCAGTCGACTTAACCGAATGGTAGTCTTGCTTTTATCACTAAAATTGTCAACCTTAGGCTTTTCAAAGAAATCATACAACTTGTGTGTAATACTAGAAAATAGATGCTGATTTATTTTTACTAGTGTTTACAATAGGAGATTCTTTTACAGAAGATTTTTTAAAACCAAGTCCATATTTTTGACTAGATTTTACTTGATGATGAAGCATATTATTTAAATTCTCTTTGCCTTTGTTAAACTTAGATACGTTCTTTGAAATCTCTTCATAATTCTTTTTGAGAGTTTCAAGATCAGTATCTAAACTTGCAATGCGAGAATTTAAGGATTTTACTTCCTTATCAAGGTTACGATTTTCTTGATTAAGTGTTTGATTCACTTTCTCAAGATTCTTAACTCTAATCTTTTCTTTTTTTAACTCTTGGAATATTTCATTAAAAGCATCAAGAAGATCTTCTGAATCATAATCATTACTTACATGTTCTTGTGCAGCCATGAAACACACATTTGCCACTTCGTTATTTTCATCCGTTTCTTCTTCGGAAAATGAATCACTATCATCCCATGTAGCTTGATAGGCCTTCTTGTTCTTGGCAAATTTGTTCTTTGAATATTTGTCCTTCTTGAAGTTGGATGATTTTCCCTTGTTCTTTGCATTTTCTAAGGGACAATCCTTCTTCATGTGACCTATTTTGTTGCACCTGAAACATGTAGGAGGGTCATTAGAATCTCTAACTTTAGAATTAAACTTACCCTTCTTTAGGAACTTCTTGAATCTTCGAGTGAACATTGCTATTTCTTCTTCATCTTCTTCCTCATCTTCTGAGTCTGTCATGACTTTGAAAGCCAATGATTTCTTCTTTGCTTGGTGTGATTCTGTATCCTTCTTTCGATCTTCAAGTTGGACCTCATATGCCATGAGATTGCCAACAAGATTCTCGAGAGAAAGTTGTGACAAGTCATTCGCTTCCTCTATTGTTGTGGTCTTCTTCTCCCATTCTGGAGTGAGTGCACGTAGAACTTTTCTAACCATCTCTGCTTGAGTGTAAATCTTTCCAAGCGCCACAAGAGAGTTTGTGATGTCTGTGAATCTGGATATCATCTCGGACACAGTCTCATTGTCCTTCATTATGAACATCTCAAACCTGTGGACAAGAACAGAAATTTTAGACTCTTTTACTTTATTTGTTCCTTCATGTGTTACCTCGAGTGTATGCCAAATTTGATGTGCGGTTGTAGCATTGGATACACGGTTGAATTCTTCCTTTGTGAGTGCACAAAATAAGGCATTCATTGCTTTGGCATTGTTCATAGTCTGATTCTTTTGATCATCATTCCATTGTGCATATGGAATGGTAGGGGCAGTGTATTCCGTCTCTGTCATTTGCCATATCTCGTAGATGATTGATTGGAGGTAGATTCTCATTCGACACTTCCAATAATTGTAGTTTGTTCCATCAAATAGCGGTGGCCGTTGTGTAGATTGGCCTTCATGGTACTGATTTGTATTTGAAGTAGTTGCCATAGCCTGTAACCTTGCTCTGATACCAAGTGTTGGATCCTGTAGGCGAGACAACAAACACTAGGGGGGTGAATAGTGTTAATAAAAAACTGCGGAAATTTTCTCGGTGCAGTCGACTTGGTTATGAACCAGTCGACTGATATAACAAAAATAAAACAAAAATAATAACTCTGTGCAGTCGACTGATGGATAAGATAGGCGACTGAAGACACAATGAAACTACAACTAAAAAGACACTGACCAGTCGACTGATAGTGCAAGGAGTTGACTGTCCAGACACTTTTTGCAGAACTTAAATAAACAAGAGTAAATGCAAAATCAAGACAACCAATCACAGAGTACACAAGATATATCCTGGTTCGGTCCTCCCGACCTACATCCAGTCCCCAAGCAACCCACTTGAGATTTCCACTATTCTTGAAAAAGATTACAAGAATACCCTACGGCGTTACGACAACAACCTTGTCTAACCCGTAGTCCTTTCTCTCAACCAGAGAAAGCAGACCCACTCTACTACCAAGAGTGAAACAAAACCGACTCTACAACCTAGAGTCAAAAACACTCTCCAACCGAGAGCAAAAGAACAAGAAATATTTTACAGCCAACCTATAGCCTTGTTGGTGTATGTGTTGATGCACATGGCTAAAAGCAAGGTCGACTTCTATACTCAGTCCAGAGCGAATTCGTTGCTATACTGGACTGAATGTAGAGAACCAAAGAGTATGAACTTTGAAAGCTTTATTTCTCAAAAATATCACTTAGAATTTTTCTCAAGGATGCTCGGATTTCAAAGAAAGTTCTGTAGACCTGTTCAGTGAGATCTGAACTCTACTAAAGAGTTTGATCTCCTGGACGTTGGGAGACAGTTACTCCAACTGTCAACCAACGGATCTAAGCTTTTGATTTTGAAAAACAGAAAACGGTCAAAAGCTCTCGAACAGTCGACTGGGTTGCCATATGAGTCGACTGATCAGAGTTTGAATAAATTTAAACAGTTTTGTACTGTCAGTCGACTGGCAGAGGCTTAAGTCGACTGGTACTCAAAAGTTAAATTTCTTCAAACTGTTTTGACTCTTTTTAGGGGGTTTTTAAGAGACACACATTATGAAATTTTGAGTGTGTGTGTGTGTGACAAGGCTTTACATCAGACTAAGACTCAATAAAAAGTAAGATACAATGTTTTTACAAGACACTACAACTTTGACACAATTGAGCTAAGGTCTTGAGTCTTGAGTCTTGTCTTGAGTAAAGTCTTGAATCTTGTCTGAGTGAAGTCTTTATCTGTATCCTTTGAGCTTGTTCATTTGTTCAGCTAAAATAGTCTTTTGTATGTACAACCTGAAATGTTAGCTGTAAAATATAGACACATGTTGCACTGTGTTGTGATCATCAAAATCAAGAATCAACATAGCTCGCCGCACGGTAGGTGAAAAGTGTGGGTCGTATCCCACCATCTTTCAACCAAAGCCTTCACAAGTCACATAGACGACTTATCCGTATCTATATGCATCAAACGATGCCAACCCTGGAGCTCCACGTACTGCTTGATAAAAGGGACACGACAACAAAATTTTTTGTACATTTTTATTGGCTCCCTCCAATTTTCCCTAAAATGACAAAATCCACCGTCAGGGTGGGCAGTAATGTGTTTGCACAAATGATTGCGATCATCTACAACAGATTTCCAATTTGATTCATCCGTGTAGTCTACATTCTGCAACTCGCTTCTGGTTGGCTGCTACTTTCTGCTTCAATCGCCGTTGGTTGTTGACGCTTTGGTTTCATCCGGCCGATTAATCTTTTTATTGAAGACATCGATATAACCCGATATTTTTTTTAAAGAAACGGGTAATATTGAACTAATGAAGAAGATAAAATTTTGGAAATATGAGAGAGATGAGAAGAGAGAATATTGAAGGAGTTTAGGCTGTTTAGCTCTCGGTTTGAGAGGCATACTATATAGAAAGATCAAAGGGGTAAACTAGACATTTCCCATGGCAATAATAACTTTAAAAAAAAGAAAAAAGCTAAACCGAATCCCCCCCAAACCCGGACGACACATGATGTGTCGTCCCAACCCTTCTTTCGAATTTTTTTTTTAATGTCGGAATGAACATCATGCTTCGTCTCAGTATCATTTTTAATTTTTTATATTTTTTTTGGGACGAAACATCATGTTTCGTCCCGTATTTTTTATTAATATTTTCTAACTTTCAGCCCGTATAAATTAATTTTTTATTATGAGACGAAACATCATGCTTCGTCTGATTGTTTTTTAACAAACTTATACATTTTATACCATTTGACGCCTGCAGAAAAACGAAGAAATGGATTGCTAAAAAATGCATTTTGCCATTTTGCCCGTTCAACGACTGTGGATGCTCTGATAGGGGTGGCATTCGAGTCGACCAGGTCAGGTCGGGTCGGATCGGACCTGCGCGGGTCGAACCCAATTCAAGCCGGGTTCTAGTCGGGTTGAGGGCTTAACCGGGCTAGGCTGGGCCGAGTTCGAATTCGGTAATGTCGACCCGGTCGACCCGCGAACCCGAACGGGTGAACCCGTTACGGGTCGCGGGTTGGCCCAGTTAAGATATTTGGTTTTTTAATTTTTTTTTCATTTCAAATATATATATATATATATATATATATATATATATATATATATATATATATATATATATATATATATATTGTAATAAGAGTCAAAGAGTGAAAGTGTGAAAGAAAGTTGTATATATAATTCATTCAACTTCTATGATTTTTTTAAAAAAATTTAAATACAATTTGCTAGCTAGATGTTGTTGGTCTTCAATTTGTTATTGTTGTTGTTCTTCTTCGGATATATATATATATATATATATATATATATATATATATATTGTAATAGGAGTCAAAGAGTGAAAGTGTGAAAGGAAGTTGTATATATAATTCATTCAACTTCTATGATTTTTAAAAAAAAATTTAAATACAATTTGCTAGCTAGATGTTGTTGGTCTTCAATTTGTTATTGTTGTTGTTCTTATTCGGGCGAGTTGCTTCCACATGTTACCATGTCGACCCCGATTCCTTGAGTCCTATCTTCAGCCTTCATTCAATCTTCTGTGCACACGAGCATCTCCATTGATTGGGGTTGTAAGCAATTCATGTAATCTGTTAGAACGCTACTGCTTATAGAAAATGCACTTTCTGAAGCAACTGTAGAGACATGAGGAGTTAGTAAATGTTTAGCCATATGTTTAAGAATATTATAAACATGTTCATGTTCTTTCCACCATTGTAGCACTTCAATCTTAGCATTAAAACTCTTACTATTTTGTTAATTATACCAATTTAATTCATTTGGTTGATTAGTCCTAGGTTTTTTTATTTGAATTTGAGCAAGTAAATTAAAAGTGACATCGTCTAATTTACTCTTACCCTTACCTTAGAAGTAGAAGAAGAAGTAAATATACTAGTTGTACTACTAGATACAAAAGTTCTATCATAATAATCATACAAGTTATTCAATGTCGATTCAAAGCTAACTAAAAATTCATCGCAATCAATTCCAGATTCATCTCCAAGTTAAAGTAAAATACATTTCAATCAAACTCCTCGTACCTGCTAATTTGATAAGGATCCAAAACTATTGCAATACAATACAACATAGGAGGAGGACTAAAATTCTTTAAAAATTTAGTGTAAGCGGGTTTAAGAGCATTTGTAGTCGTTGGCTTATTTGCCAAATTTTCCAAAAAATAGAAAAAATGGTGTTGTAGTCGTTGGCTATATACCTAAAATTTGGGGTTTTTGGTGAATAGTGATCAGCTATATTTGGCAGAAGATATAGGAATATAAAAAAATAGCCAATGAAAGATGATCTTTCGTCTGTTCAATCAGATGAAAGATCATCTTTCGTCAATTCTTTTTTTTATATTTAAACATAGCGGACGAGAAATGATTGCCCGTCCGATCATTTTTTATAAAAAACAAATGATCAGACGGGGAATCATTCCATGTCCGATCAAGTTTAAATAAATATATATATATGAGAATTTTTTGGACGGTGCTTCATTGAGCTGATATATATATATATATATATATATATATATATATATATATATATATATATATATATATATATATATATATATATATATATATATATAAAATACATTACAAAGAAAGCTATCAAGTGGCTCTCCTTCAATCCCCAAAAAATTAAAGGTGATCTAACCTCACAAAACATATTCCTTCCCCCTCCCCCAAAGGATTTCCCCCAAAACTCAAATTCAAATCTCCCACCCAAAACAACTCCTATTTTTATTTAAATTTTTTTCTCTCTCTCTCTCCCTCCCTTTTCTATTCAAAAAATTAAAAATATTAAAAATTTTAAAAAACTAAAAAACAAAAAAACTATAAAAAATAAAAATTTAAAAACTTTAAAAATAATTCAAAAAATTCAAAAAAAATCATATAATATGTTTTATTGCTGGATCCCCAAAAGTTTCTCATATAATATGTTTGCTGCTTCAATTAATTTGCTGGACATTCAAAACTATTTTATATGATCAAACAAGGTGCACCGTTCTAAAGACGTGCCGTAGGCACGTGTCAACTGGCAAACCTAGTATATATATATATATATATATATATATATATATATATATATATAGCTCAATGAAGCACCGTCCAAGCAATTCTCTCCCAAAAAAGCCCCGAATTTTGTATGTAATTATCTCTATAGGAATTATTATGCAACTTTGTAGCTTTGAGATTTGTGAATATTTGGGGATCAAGGGATAAGATGGAATGGTTCTATAGAAAATGTTATGCACACATTTGCGTACAAATTATTTTTTGCTTTAATCTTTCTCAAGCCATTTTTTGGCTTTTTACGACTACAGCTCCAACTTATAATTCCTATATCTAAATGTCATATACCCAAAATTTGGATTACAATGACTACAAATGCTCTAACAATATGACCAATGTAATCAATCATTTCTTGAAAAGTATGCATCATAGTGATTAGTGGAATAAAAATACTATTAGAAGTAGAATCATAAGATTTTGAAAATTTAAATTTCAAAGCTGCGGTTTTAAAAGATTCTAAAAATTGTTACAAAGATTCGGCATAATACCATGATTGTTCATTCATTTAAAAAAATTCATTTTTTTTGTAAGACGAAAATTATTTATACAAGCTTTATATTGAGTAACAATATTTAATAAATTAAAAGTAGAGTTCCATCAGTGTTTAACATCCTTAGGAAATTTCCTAAAATGTACACCTGCTTACACCATTCTTTCAATTGTTGAAGTATAGAGCCACTTAAAGCAATAAAATGTACACAATTTCTAATGTTATGCACAAATAGTTTGGCTATTTTTAATGCATCTTGAACACATAAATTTAAAATATGACATGCACATCAAACGTGAAAACTTTCTAAATATAGAGGAGTTAATTGTGTTTTTAATGTACTAATTGAAACATTGTTGTTAGATGCATTATCAAAACTAATACAAAAAAATTTATCACGAATATGAAAGATATCACGAACTTCTAAAATAAGATGTGCAATTACTAAACCACTACGCAAAGCCGCAAGTGATATGATCCGCTTTTGAATCATCCAATCACTATCGATCCAATGACAAGTTATGCTCATTATTGGAATGTCGTTACAACTTTTCCAATAATCGGAAGTTAACAATTCTCTAAAAGTCAAACTATACAAAAGTGCAATTAAACAAGCTTTCATTTCGTTGTAAAGTTTAAAACAATCGGATTTGAGTGTATTTCTAGGAATTCTTCTAAAATGTGGATTTAATGCATTTTGGTTAAATTTCTCTACGTTCCTACTCTCAGAATACGAACAAGGTAACTCCTCCTTAATAACTAGATGGTCCATTTTCTGTCGAACATTATCCGGATCATATAGGTAGTTATCTACATGTCCGGTCTTAGGGTAAATTTTTTGTTGGCCGGGTTGGTTTTCTAATAGATCTGTGTGTACATTTTGTATGTGTCGTTTAATTGTACATGTTCCCTCACCCTTCCTCTATTTGTATCTCTTCAAACAAGTTTTACATACCTTATGTCCTACACCTGGATTATCCTTTTCGGGTATATAGTCATAATATTTGTGTTAATTACTAGTTTTCCCCTAGTTTTTCTACTACTAGTGGGTTCGGTTTGTTTTGTTTGTGTCCACATTATGCATTTCTTCTTCTATTTCGTGTGTAGGAATATCGTGAGTTCTTACCATAGGATTCAGTGTAAATTCAGGTTCTATTTGTGGCACTATTGGAGGCGGGCATGAAGAACCGGTGGAATCTTGTCCACTTTGGCTACGGCCGCTACCTCGTGATCTAGCCATGGTAATAGTGTATGTGAAAAAAAACGATTTCTAGTGTTTTAGTAGTGTATGTGAAATAATACAAAACAATCTAGGATGTATATGTTACAAATAAAATCTTAAAACAATAGGAGGGTTGAGAAAGAGAAAAACAAAAAAACCAATAAACAAATATGATACAAAAATTTAGAACTACAACAAAAATCAAGAAAATAGGAGGGTTGTGAAATTTTAATACCGTACTTCGCGGATAATCGTTTATAGAAATGAGAGAGAAAATAATAGTAGAAGTAGACGTAGTCGATTGAGAAATGTAGTAGACGTAGTCATGTAGTTTGGTAGTCGCAGAAAGAGAGGGAGAGAGCTTCTATGTTGGAGGAGTTGAAGTAGATGTACTTGAGAGTTGAATCAACACAATTCGATACGATTGAAAATTTTCACTTCTCTGTTGCTTCCTTCTTTGTTGAAAAAACTTGATTAAATTGAGATTGAATTGAGTAGTAATAGTAGAGAGAGTAAGAGAATAAGGTGTGGAAAATTTTATATTGAATTAAGCGGGGTACTTATAGGGAAAAAAACCAAAAAACAAACAATACAAAAACAAAACAAAAAAAGCAGTTGTTGTCTCTACCTGCCAAACAGAATGGTCGACCTGCTAGTTTCGATCGCACGGGTCCAACGGATCGAAACTCGCAGGTCGACCCACGAGTTGGTGGACGAGTTTGACTTGGTCAACAGGGTTCGCGGGCAGGGTTTTGCGGGTCGAAATCCACATTTTCCCAACCCGGGTCGACCCGGTGAGGGATTCGGGTTCGACCCGAACCCGAACTGGGTCAAGGCGGGTTGGGTCGAGATGAGCGGGTCATGGGTCGACTCGATTCGGTTGCCACCCCTAACTACTTATAATACTAGCAAAGATTGTTCTATCTCAATGTTCTTTATTTCTTTTCTTTTTTTTTGCTATTGAAATAGAAGACCTTAGTCATAAGGTTTATACCATGATCTCATGTATGCTAGTATGTTACTGAATTCCTGACTTTACATGTATATATACTAATTTTGAGGTCTACCTGTAACGCCCAGAATTCTAAACGTAGGTAATTTCGTAGCACAAACATGATCTTTACTTCAATTTCGTACAAAATTAAAAGGAAATTAAAACTTTTCATTATAATGTTATTCTTTACAATACACAACGGAAATTTACATAAAAGAAATACAATTTATATCATCAAACATCTTCAATCCTGCAATATCCATCGACAACAACTCATGTCTGCATCGCTCGCTAATCCGTGTCCTGCAGCTTGAGAACTACGGGCACATCAGTTGCATACAACTGACGCAATGCTATAATACAACGATTCTTCAATTTAGCAAACATAAACTTGAATGTAAAATGAAAAGATGACTATCCTAATTTTGTCAGTGTATGCCATGCACTTAAAGACTAATGCAGACATTCATACTTACAATGCAACACTAATGCACACTTGTTCGAATTCTATGCATCTCATACTACATAGGTCCGAGGGTAAGCCCTTAATGTACTCCTCTTTATAGGGTTCAATCTCTTGCTATGCAATACTTAAACTCAATGAATGTACTCCAATGCGTAATCACATGTGAGTCGCACCCCCATGATATTGGACCTACTGGCATATCCCTAGCCCACACATCTTGGATTTACCGGGTGTATCCTCAACCACGAACCCCAGCAAGTCGATCTTCCGTAACTACGGACCTTATGCCAGCCCACACATCGTGGATTTACCGGGTGTATCCTCAGTCCTAACCATTCATAGGAACTGCAAGCTCTTTACCGACCTTTTCGTAGATAAACAGACATACCCCTAGCCCATATACACGGATTTACCAGGCGCATTCCTCGATCTCGAACACCCATGAGCTGCAAATTCTTTACTGGACATGTTCGTCATTGTTTCTATCATATCTTCGTTTAGTGTTTATTTTTAAGTTCAAACATATATAAATGATACCACCTAGAGCTAGCTTACCCTCTTACCAGACTTAAATCAACATACCGAGAAACAATAGCCCATATTGGCCACTTCTCAAACTTTCACATCACAAATTTGCCGGCACCCTAGGTCTCGCTCAGTCTCTAGAATCCATACATCTCACATTCAGAGATCTTCCAAGTTATTCTTAACCTCTTTATAAAATTTCTCATTCATTCACTTATAAATCATTTAATTCTCTTTTAATTTATCAATCTTCAACAACTATATAGCTTCTTACCCGTTGTAATGAAAATTTCAATAAGATTGTCACATTGATAAAGTTTTACCGAAATAACTCTTAATTCATTCTCCAATAAACAATCTACAATGTAATTTTTACTACAAAAAATAAATCTCTAAGTTTTATATATACATCTCACAATATTCCAAATTTTAGTTCGCCTTAATGAAACATTTTTGGAATGAACCCAAACAATCAATTAAATCATATCTCCTAATTTTGTAATGTAATTTAACCATAGGAAAATTCCTGCATTTTATATATAGTTATTTCAAAAATATTATATTAATATACTAGATTAGTCTAACCTTTCCTCAAGTTAAAAAATACGAAAATGTATTAAAAATATAAATGCAAAATTTTTATTTGCACCTCACCAGAAAGTCCATCACCAGTCTAAGTATAGGAATTTCACAGAACAATACAACTCTACTATTCATTTTTTAAAACCTGTTTAAAAAAAAATCTAGAAATAAAACTAGAGTCCGCAGAATCAACCAGAGCGCCTCAGCGTTCTAATCCACACATGCTAACCAACTTTCCAAATCGATGTTCATGTAAAACACTTCACAAAAATATATTATAAGTTTTTGTTCACTGTTTGTAGGAATTTATAAATATTTCAAAAAAAAAGGGCTCTCAAGAACTCGAACCCGAGGCCTGAGTACTGTACCCAATACCCAAATCCGAACACGCTAACCAAACTCACTAGTCTTACTCACTATTTACACTCAAAATGCAAAACTTTTAAATGTAGACTCTGAATCTTTATATTCTACCATCAATAAACATAACTAAAATTTTGATCTTATAATTCCTCTCACATTCTAAGAGTATACACACGATTTTCTGGTGAATTCCAGAGAGTAATAACATGGAAAAATTCATTGTTTATATTATCCACAATTTTATCTATTTAATTTACACATCAACATCAATATACTCCATTCATACCAGTATGAGCCATCATTCCTATGTTTACATCTCACACTATTTTATAATACATTCATTTCTATTTAACACTTGGCTAGCAAAACAAGACATTCTTATAATAACAAAATTTAGAAAATTAATGCACTGTATCAAAATTTCTTTTTTTTATATTATCTCTTATTAAACTTAGATTAATTGACATGCATTTAAAAATTCATTTACAATCTAACAGAATTCAAAACTACACATAAACATGATTTCATGGCATACTCAAAACAACTAATGTAAATCAAAGAAACACCCACCTCTTGATGCAATTTGCAATAGATACTCCTAGAAATCTCCAAGCCTCCTCTCCCTAAGACTAGAACTCCAAACCTAAGAGTGTATGATTTTTGAAAATGTAAAAATAAGAGCTTTGCATGCTTGGTCGGAAATGTGAAACTAAATAAAGGAGGAGAGGTGATGGAGAGTTTCTAAAACCACCCGCACACTTCCAAATAACTACCCGACAACTCCTTAATTTTATTCAAAAAAACTTTTCCCTCTCATTGGATTTGGCAGGCCAATAATTTGGGCAATGCACGGGTTTTCAAATGGGTTTAAAAACTACATAAAATACACACTCAAACTTGATGAATTCATTTAATATAAATTCATACATTATCCAATGTAATTTGAATTTAAATTTAGCTAGTTTTATTAAAACTAGACTATTCATTTATATAAGGTAAATAGAAGAAAAATATTTACATAGCTCTAAAATTTTTTATAATTAACACATTCTATACGAAATGGTATAAAATATGGAGTAAAATTGTCATAATTCAATTTTGCGGGGTGTTACACTACCTACATCTAGGGGTGGCATCCGGGCTCCACGGACCAAGCAGGGCAAAAAACCACCAGGCCAGACCCGATCCAGGGCCTAGGCGGGTCGGGCTAGGGAATTAGCTAGTCCGGGCCGGCCCGGGCTAGAGTGGGGGAAGGGTAGGCCCGAACCCGACCCTAGGCACCTGGCTTAGGGGGACGGGCTGGGTCGGGCCGTTGCGGATTGGGGGTTTTGATTTATATTTTTTTAATTAAATAGAGTAGGTTAGTATTTCCAAGTTTATATATACATATATATACATAGAGTAGGTTAATATTTCAAAGTTTACATATATGTATATATGTATATATGCATATAGATATACTCTAAAATATTTCAAAAAATTATAAAAATGATTGTGGAAATCAAAATTAATTGATAACTATCCACTACTCAATTAGCCTACCCTCCCCTCGCTATTTATAGCCACTCAACCTCCTCACTTCTCTTATCTCACCAATGTGGGACTAAGTGTATTTAGATTTTAAACTTTGAAAAGTTTTAGTCCCATATTGGTGAGTTGAGAGAAGTGAGGAGGTGAAGTTGGCTATAAATAGCTAGGATGTGGGTTGGCAAATTGAGTAATGCGTAGTGATCAATTAATTTTGATATCCACACTCATTTTTTATAAATTTTTGAAATATTTTAGAGTATATCTATATGTATATATACATCTATATAATAAAACACAAAGAAAGCTATCAAGTGGCTCTCATTCAATAGGGTTAAAATTAATGGTCCAGATCTAACCTCACAAAATATACTTTTCCGGCCAAAAGTTCTTCCCCAAAACTCAAATTCAAATCTCCAAAACAACTCCTTTATTTATTTATTTATTTCTCTCCCTTCCTCTTATTCTCTCTCTATTTACTCAGAAATTTATATTTTAAGATTTCAGGTTTGTAAATTTTCAAATTTTTTATGCATTTTTTTATTGCTCATGTTACATTAAAAATAACAAATATCTCATCAACAGTTAAATTTCATCATTTTTCAGACTCAAAGTTCTAAGAAATTGGATTTTACACCCCCATTTATAATTATTTTTCAACATATACTACTGGAAACATGGACTTTTATTTACAACTAATTATTGTTTTACTATTCAAATGTGAGCTACATAATTGTTGTTTTACTGTTTACAAAACTTTCATATGTTGTATCGTTCCGAAGATGTGCCATAGGCACGTGCCTATGGGTAAATCTAGTATATACATATATTTTGCAGTACATATATACTTACATACATATGTTTTGCAACAAAAAATATTCAAAAAAAATCGGGCCTTAACGGTCAGCCTGGTCGGACCGGACCAGACAAGCCGGTTCAAGCCGGACCGAATCTGGGTCGGGTCGGCACAGGGTTTTCAAAGGTGAACTTCTAGCCCACCTTGGGGGGTGGTTCGGGTCCGATTTGGAGGTGGGCCGAGTCGGGCTTAAGTTTGGGCGGGCCGGTCCCGGGCTGAACCAGCCCCCCTACCACCCCTACCTACAGCTTCCTATTTTTGCTTTCACAGAAAAATAAAATAAAAACAAAATAACAAATTGAAATGAAATAATTCAAAACAAAAAGACCTTAGTGCTTTATAATTTTTTACTGCTAATTTTGGTGTTGGAGCAATCATATACGAGTTCTTTTAATCCAGCGTAAACAAAACAAAAGAACTCATAGCTAATTACTGGAAATGCCCAGGAACACCGTTGATCAGGATCTGGATGGCTGGAAACGCCTAGAAACCTGCAAAAAGTCCTACACTGGAAGTTATTCTGGTGTAAGACCATCCGACCCTCAAGTCAGTCACCAGAATAAGGATTAGGGTTTTTTAGTGGAGAAAATATTGATTACCTTTGACTGATGGAGAGGGAGGAGGGTATTTGTAGGCCATGAATCAGTTAAAAGATAGACCAGAAACGTATCTTTTTAAGATTCGGTTAAAGATTATCATGATAAAAGATAGATATAGCAACTAATCCCTTATTTGGGGGATTTGACTAATAGCTGTAACTGGCTGAAAATCTCCTTTTTCTTGGACTGCAGGCAAGCTTTGATTATGGACCTAGTTGGGCTAATGGGTCTAGAGATGGTCCATATTCTTCTGGTGGGCCTGTTCTTGCTGTGGAATTACTGTGCTACTCTTTTTGACTTTAAGATGCATGTCGGGATCATGTGGCTTCAAATTTTATTTGTATCATAAGCCTTTAAGGAGTTTTTTGTTCCACTTTGGCCAATAGGTGGTTATATAGCTCGAATCCCGTGACTGCTCGAATCCCTATGGTTTCTTGGTTCCTATGGCTGCTTGGATCCCTGTAGCTGTTCGGATCATGCGGCTGCTCGGATCCCTACTGTTGCTCGGCTGCTTGGATTCTGTCGTTGCTTGGATCCGTTGTGTGGTTTTTGATCACCTTGGAACCGAGCACCAAACTGTTTGTGAATTTTGCGAGGCTGCTCGAATGACGATCTAAGCAACATGTTGTTTGGTGAATCTTGAGAGGCTGCTTGGAGGATGATCCGAGCACCGAACCAGAGCAATCATAACGTTCTTCTTAGAGGTGACTTTTGAGTATTCACCACATCATCTTTGTCTCTTCTTTTTTCCGACTCTTCGTTTCAACCGTTAGATCAAAAGGAAATTCAGGTGGCTAAGATTGCACTACTTCACCAGTACAGTTATCTCAGAGCATATATTCTTTCTCTATAAAATCTTCTGCCCCCCTCATTTCCTTACTTCTCCTATCATTTTCTCTTAGAGCTTCCCTCTCCTTTTTTCTCTTTCTCTATAGACTTCAAACTCCGATAAGTTTTCCGGCTAGCTTTCTGTAGTAAATTTGTCATCAACATCCAGGTAATTTTATTATAAATAAAGTAAGTTATGTCTAGAGTTTATTCAGGTAGCTTTGTCTCATCCTCATATCCCGATGAAGACTAGGTGCTCTTCGTTTTTCAACCTCTCCTCTCAAGGAGGGAGAAAGGAAAGGCAGTAGTCGATTCTTCTGTCAACATCGAGGAAAATGATGAGATGATGTAGATAACAAGAAATTCATTCAATATTTCTCATCCTCCTCACACCCCTACCTAGTTCATCAATACCCTGAGGACTTGGCATATCTAGTGAGGTTCAGTTTACAATACCCTGAACCAGAGGATCGCCTTACCTTTAAGGTCGACCACATAAAGAAGATCCTCACAAAAGTCAATCTCCTTGAAGATCAGAGCTTTTGGAATTTCGTATGAGTATGAGCTACTCTTGCCGGGCCCTGGAGTCTGAGCATTCTAGGTTATATTCGAGGATTACTGCGTCTTCCCTTACGATGCTTTCCATGTCGGTCTGTATCTTCTTATGCATCCCTTTGTGAAGGAAAGTTCTCAATTGTTACAAGCTTAATTTGGTGCAATATATGCCAAACGTATGGAGGCACCTTACCGGTTTCATCTTGTAGTGCCAAAAAGGTGGGCATCAAACCGAGCTTGAAGATCTGTAGGAGGCACTTCAGACTTCATCGGCAAAGGGTGACGAACAACTAGTACTATCTCTCTCATCGTCCAGAGAGGGGGTTCATTGAGAATCTTAACTCGATCAAGTACTGGAAAAAGCATGTACTTCGTCATTCGAAGTCTCGAGCCGTGGGGATCCCTACAAGGTTGAATGGAGGATGTTATTAAGAGGGTGAAGGCTGACCCGAATGTGAGTAAGGAGGTGCAAAAGTTGAGTGATGCGTTCGTCGGTTAGAGGAAGTTGAGTTGGCGAGACGTGACAGATTCGGTCGGGGGGGGGGGGGGGGGGGGGCGATGGACCCTAATACAACTTTAGTTTTAGTTTTCTCTTTTATCAAGCACTTAGTCTATTTCAATTCATATCGTTCTCGTATCTCTGTTTGGCCGAGGCCACAATCGATTCTTCCCTTCTCAAAATCTCCCGAGCTAGCATGTCAATACGTTCTTTTCCTTGTAGAATGGTTTTTCTTTTGCATATCTTCATGTGCCTCTAAGTTATTAAGCCCTATTTTTCCTTTTTGTAGATCTCCTACCATGTCAAAAACTTGATCGAGGAGATCAATGCCATGGAGAAGCAATAGAAATACAAGGCTACTCAAACCGAGAATGACAGGAAAAAGTCTGTCAAGGAGCTCGGGGCGGTGAAGAGTGGGGAGGCTGCCCATCTCGGTGGGATTGCTCATCTCAAGGTCGAGCATAAGGGAGTTGGGGAAGGCGGAGAAGGCTTAGGCCAAGAAGAAGGAGGTCGTGGTTGCCAAGGTCGAGGTAGAGGCGAAGGCCCATCTCCTAGAGGTGATGGAGAAGTCGTACGCAGAAGGCCATCACGGACATGGACAAGCATATGCCTAGCTTCGACAAGAAGGAGTACAACTTTAACCTCCATCCTGCAAAGCAACCAGATGAAAAGGAGTTAGATGGAGAGGAGGATGAGGGGTCAAGGTGGAGGCTCGAAGACAACCATGGATGGAGAGGAGGGTGAGAATGTGGAGAAGGAGGCTAATGGGGCTAAGAAGGAGGCTATGAAGAAGGATGTTGGTGTGGAGGAGAAGGAAATAGTGAGACTTCTTCCCCCATGGCAGTAGCAAACAAGGTGGATCCTTGATCCTTTCCCTCTATCTTCGTTTCTCTTTTTTATTATTGTAATTCGCCGAATTGTGGATTGACTACATCTTGTGTATCTTTATTCCAAGTAATGAAGATTTTTTGTGTTAAATTCTTTGGCTCTTCTCTAATGAATGCAAGTTTTTGATGTATTTGGTTGGATCTCCTGAACTTTTTTGAAATCAAACCTAAGTGTTTCTGTATTTAGTAGCATTGTAGTGACTTCGCCTTTTCTGTTAACAGATGGTTGTATATACTTGAGGGAATCCTCGAGAAACTAATATTGCTCGACTTTGTGGCTAGTTAAATATGGAGAGGATTAAGAACTACCATTTGAAGGATGTGGTACTCGAGAAGAACTTGGAGCTCGACCACTTGAAGAAGACTCATCTTGGCTGCCTGGATCACTCGTGCGGATTAGAGAAACATCCAGGTTGGGGACGCTCGCCTTAAGGACATGCTCATTGAGAAGGACTTTGATATTTACAAGTTGAAGATGCAGATTGGAAGGCTACGAATGCAAAGTACTTCTCTCCTTCGCGATGATGACGATCTAGGGAGGAAGTTCCATGAGTTGATCTCGGGCCCTAAATAACACTAAGGAACCCTGGGGATGCCCAAAGTGGAGTAGCTAGAATATCGAGCATATCTTTTACAGAGAGGATGTTACATGCCCTCAATCACGAGATCCAGGCTCAATCAGTTTGGTTAGGGTCCCTTTCGGACAGATCGGGTGGCCCAGGGAGAACTTCTGCAGTGATGAGGCATCATGGATGAGCCATCTCACGTAATTAGAATATCCCTCTTCCTCACGGCCGTAGGTGACCCGGGTGGAGGAGCTTGTGATTAAATTTATTGCATCCGATGTACTTAGTTCTTAAACTTGTACCAAAATTTTGATATGAAATAAAGATTGTCCATGTGCTTTGTACTGTTTCTCACTTTGTGCGTCATTGTTTAGAGTTGACGAGTTGTTGGAGTAGCTCGAATGATGGTTTGAGCTCCAAACTCGTTGTCTTGAATTTATGAGTTGTTGGAGTAGCTCGGGCGACGACCTGAGTTCTGAACTCGTTGTTGGAGTAGCTATAGCGACGAGCTGAGCTTTGAATTCGTTGTTCCCGAGTTAGCGAGTTGTTGGAGTAGCTCGGGCGACGAGCTGAGCTCCGAACTTGTTGTTTTGAGTTAACAAGTTTTTGGAGTAGCTCGGGCGATGAATTGAGCTCCGAACTCTTTGGAGTAGCTCGAGTGAAAAGCTGAGCTCCGAACTCGTTGTTCCCAAGTAAGCGAGTTGTTGGAGTAGCTTGGGCAACAAGCTGAGTTGTGAACTCGCTGTTTTGAGTTAGCCAGTTGTTGGGGGTAGCTCGAGCAGCCAAGCTCCGAACTTGTTGCTTTCAATTAGCGAGTTGTTGGAATAGATCGAGCGATGGGTTAAGCTCCGAAGTTGTTGTTTTGTGTTAGCAAGCTGTTGTAGCAGCTCGAGCGATGGTTTGTGCTCCAAACTTGTTCTTCCTGAGTTAGAGAATTGTTGCAGTAGCTCAGGCGACGAGTTGAGCTCCAAACTCATTGTTTTGAGTTAGCGAGTTGTTGGAGTAACTCGGGCAGCGAATTGAGCTCCAAACTCATTGTTTTGTGTTAGCAAGTTATTGGGGCGATGTGTCGAGCTCCATACTAGTTTGCATCCGGCAAGTAGTTCAAGAAGTTATGAAGACAATGTTGAATTTGATTGAAAAATCAATCTAAGCAGCTACACTGATGTCTAACTTTTATTATATGCTTTGACCATCATATAGATAGGTCTCTTTACAAATCTAGTGGAGGTTGTTAAGCAGCCCTGTTGAACTTCATCAAATGCTTCGCATTCCAAATCCTTAATATCTCCTTACCCCCCAGGTCTTCAAGCCAATAAGGTCCTAGCTGGACGACTTTGGAAACCTTGTAGGGTCCTTCTCAGTTAGAAGTGAGCTTGTCATTCTTGCGTGGCTCAGAGATCTCGAGCTTTTGTAGGATGAGGTCACCCTCTTTCATTTGTCGCTTGTACTTTCTAGTTGGAGAACTCTTCCATCCTTTGGTGACTGATTTGTCTTCGTAGAGCTGATTTCTTGCAAAGTTCTTCAACGAGGTCAAGGTTTCCCAGAGATCATCCAAATTCCATTCCTCCTTGAAAGATAGGACACACAGAGAAGGTAGTCCGACCAATATAAAGATTAGAGCTTCAAATCCAAAGTTAAAGTTGAATAGAAATTCTCCTGTCGCGGTTCTTTTAGTGGTCCGGTAAGAACGGAGCACGCTCGGGAGTTCTTCGACTGATAATCTATTTGGCGCTTTATGTAGCCTCTTCTTAAGGCCATCAAGAATATGCTTATTGGCATTCTCGGCTTGACCACTTGTCTTAGGATGCAAAATGGAAGAGAAGCAATGTTCGATCCCTAGATTAGAACAGAAGGTGCAAAATCTCTTGACTGCGAATTGGATTCAATTGCCAGTAATAAGAATTCGGGTATTCCAAAACTATAGAAAATATTCTTCCAAAAGATTGCTCTATATTATGGTGTTCCAAAACTGCAAACAATTTTCCGCTTTATACACTTTGTGAAGTAGTCAATAGCCACAACTAAGAAGTTACTCTGTCTAGTTGTGGGGAAAACGGTCCTAGAAGATTGATTCGCCACATGCAAAGGGGAAAGGACTTGACATGGAGTGAAGGTCAGATGCCTTCATTTTATCGGGGAGAACTTCTGGTAGGGGGCCCATCGGCGAACATATCTGAAGGCATCACTGTGAAACGAAGGCCAATAGTACACATTATTTAGAACCTCCCGCGCTACAGACCTTGCGCCTATGTGGTAGTCACCGACTCCTTCATGCACCTCTCTAAGGGAATACTGAACCTCTTTTTGGTTGAGACTTTGCAAATAAGGTCAACCGACACCAAAGTGTAGGAGTGCCTGCACATGACCCCTTCTACAAGTGTGTACCTTTTGGCCTCTTTCAGATCCATTGGGAGGATTCCCTTTGTCGAGAAAGTCTAACAAGGGTTTCTTCCAATTTTCTTCAGGTGTTTGAGGAGTGACGACCATGAGCTCTAAAATCTCTTCTTCGATGCTCGACTTGAGTAAGACTTCAATAAGCACGGCGAGCCCTTCGAAGGAAGAAGAGGCTAACTTAGAGAGAGCATCCGCTTACCTGTTCTCCTCATGGGGGATGCGAGTGACTTTAGCCTTTTAGAATGTAGACAAGATTTTTTTTATGTAACCAGGTATGTGATCATGCGGTCATCCCCGACCTCATACTCTCCTCGAATTTGATTTACCAACAACTGGGAATCGCTAAACACATTAACCTTTCAGGCCCCTACTTCCTGCAGTAATAGGAGGCCAGAAATCAGTGCCTTGTATTCAGCCTCGTTGTTGGAGGCTCAGAAATTGAGAAAAAGTGAGTATTGGAGAGTGAACTCATCTGGGATGAACAAAATGACACCAATCCTGCTCCCTTCGATGTAGGAGGAGCCATCGACATAGACACTCTAGGCTGAAGAATCTTCGCTCACCTTAGGTAGATATGGAATAGTGCTTTTGACAATGAATTAGGCTAAGTCTTGGGCCTTGATGCATGTCCTCAGCTGATAGTTAATGTCGTGTTGGCTCAATTCGATAGACCATTTCATAAGTTGCCCAAAGGTCCCTGACTTATAAAGTACCTGCTTGAGTGGTTGGTCAGTGAGGACCGAGACAGAGTGCGCTAGGAAGTATGGGCGAAGTTTTCTAGTGGCTGTTATAAGAGCATAGGTCATCTTCTCCATTTTGGAATAACGAAGTTTTGCATCATGGAGTACTTTGCTAACATAGTCGATCAACTTCTGGACCTTGTCTTCCTACTTTACCAGGACAACACTAAGGGTCTGACACGAAGTGGCCAGGTAGAGGTATAGTACTTCCCTCGGCCCTGACTTGCTTAGAAGTGGCAGGTTAGGGTAGATACACCTTAAATTGCTCGAAGGCCTCCTTCTGCACTCCCCCCACTCAAAGGCCTTTGTACCTCAGAGGGTTTTAAAGAAATTGGCACTTCTTTCCAGACTTTGAGAGGAAACGACCCATGGCGGCGAGGAGCCTTATGAGTTTCTGGATCTCCTTGATGTAGATGGGGGAGACAAGTCGAGTATGGCCTGGATTTTTTCGGATTGACCTCAATTCCCATATGGCCACCATGAATCCCCAAAACTTCCCTAATGAGACCCCGAAGGCACACTTCAAGTGGTTCAACGTTATGTTGTGATTTCGAAGAACAGTGAAAGCTTCTTTGTCACGCTCCACTTTCCAAAAGAATACAGAATACGTGTACGTGACAAATCCCAGCGAATAATTTTCATCATCCATAAGCTGTAAGAATCAACTCAACAGTAAACAGAAATATACAACCATGCATGCATGAAACAAATCTCATAATCAAAGGAATTTCTTGAAATCAAATACATAATTCTCAAATAAAAACAAGATCTGGAAAACAAAACAATAAACTTCGGTTCAAACAAGCCCAATACAAAGTATCAAGTAGCAATAAGGAAACTGATAACTCAATACAGGCATAAACTAAAGCATGAAAAGTTCCAGTCAAGCTTAGAACACTTGATCACTTACTCCTGCAGGTAGCTCGTCTCCAAAACCTGTAAATTTATTATTTGAAAGAAACAGAGAAACAGAAAAATAGTTTGCCCGTTAGTGCAAGTTATGGGCAGCAAGTAGTACAAGCAAAAAGGGTACAAGAGCAAGATAAATAGAGTGCAAAACAGGAAGCAAGAATCAAGAGTACAGAACATAGCATGAAAGGGATGCAACAGGAAAAAAACGTAGTCAAGTAATCAAGAAGCAAGTAAACATGGTCAGATAACAAGTAAACTGATAATAGGTAACAGGTAACATATAACGTGTAATAGGTAACAGGTAACATGTAACAAGAATGTGCAGGTGAAACATATTATTCTTAAGTCTTTTATTTAATCCTATCTAATGCAGCAATCATGTGTCGCATATATCTACCACATGTTTGATGCATACAATCGAGTGGCATTTAGATTTCGTGGAGAATTCTATAGGGCTATGTACCCAGGCATCATGTAAATAGATAAAAGACCCATGAATCATGTAATCATGTATTCATGCAACAGGTGGGACCTACGGGCCCCCGTCCGAGTACACCTTCCTATAGGGAAGAATGCAGTCAGGTAATCATATAATCAGGTACACAGACCCGTGAATCATGTATTCACGTATTCATGCAACAGGTGAGAAACACGGGCCCCTTCCGAGTACACTTACCTATATTGTCCACTACTAAATCTTTCCCTTAAACCTCGGCTTGATTACTTATTATTTTTTTCAAAACAGACATGAAGGTGCACAATCAGGGATAGGTAAACATGACAGAGACAGAAGACAGGTTAAAACTGGGCGAAAAACATGATCGGGTGTCAAAAACAACTTATAGATGTTGAAACAACAAGAACTCCAATTCTGGACAGTAGGATGTTGCTACACCAAAATTGGGATTCCCGTTGCTCAAAAAATGCAAATCTGGATCCGTCAGTAGTTTTAGAAACTAAACTCTCTGTTGGTTCTACCTCATATACACATGATATATAAAAATCACAGAAACTAGGTTCAAATCCTTATTCTTTACAGATTACACGTTCAGGTAGAAACTTATGGTTCAATTCTTATATTAATAAAACAACAAGTAATTCATTCAAAAATTTCATAAAAATTATATTTGAACTCCTAAAAGTGTTAAATATCAGTATAATTAATTTCAAATTTTAATACTTAAATTAACCTACTGCTTCAGCTAATAAACAGGGGGATGTATATTTTAAACTGCAATCTGGAATTCAGACGTTGCTGTACGAAAATCTGAATATCTTGCAATTCTTAAATCGAATTGCAAAATTGTTAGATGTTATGAATTCTAGACACACAGCGCTATGATTCTCATTTAATGATTCTCATTTAATAAGTTTTAATCAATGACAAACAGAATCAAGTCAAAACTAAGGTTCTTTACTGAACAGGCATGCATGCAGCAAATTATATAATCATGTTTGCATAAATATATTAACTCAGAAAAATTATCAAATAATTCTACAAAAAAATAGGGTGATTCCTAAACATTTCCAGGTTAATATCAAGTCTAAATTTTACTGTTAGCATCTATTTTTATCAATAATTCATGCCAAAAATCTTATAATTAGAAATCTGGAAATTTGCGACATAACAACAGTAAAACTGAGATAACTCGTACATTACAAATCGGATTTCAGATCCGTTAAAAGTTCTGAAAACTAGACTTAGAGGCCTACATTTCATATTCACAAATTTAGTTTTTATCTTGACATTAACATGGTCTAAATCATCATGCCAAATCAGGACAACCATGAATGAAATTACTTTTTGCATGAATTATAACATAACTAGTAACTACGATGGATTCAGGTTGATGTATAATGCAAATCAGGATGTAACAGGTATTCAAATCAGCGAGTCATGTCTATTTTCAAACTCATTAAAAGAGAACATCATTCACATACTCAACATACAACAAAACATCTATAACATGCATTCATATGGATAAATCTCTAGATCTACTTCATGTTTGTATGATGAGTGAAATGAACGAATTGTTTGTGATCCTTTACAATTATGAAATTGATAGAAACAAATCAAATTGGTAGGGCCAAGATTGTCAATGAACAAACATGAAGAACGAGTCACAACGAAGAATTTACTTGCGGTATTTCAAAAAAATACTTGTACGGGGAACAAGAAAAATTCGTACAAGATACTTGCCTTAAAGAGAAAATGATGATCGCGATGATCACGATCGATGGTGCCGAATCCTGATGTTGATTGATGAGGGTGATCAAGGTGATGGACTGAATCTCGATGATCAAATTGGGTGCAAATCAGAAGAAGATCGGATGGCGATGATCGAGATGCGATCAATGGCTAATAATCAAAGAGAACTTGATGATGATCAAAATTTGTACTGTTGTGATCACAAACAGGGGAGACTTGAGTGACCGGAGCTCGTCCAGGTGGCAGGACCCACGCGACGGGGGCAGGCGACCGGCGGGGCATTGAACACGGTGAAGGGATGCGAAGGCGGTGGTCGCATTCGAGAAGCGACAACGACGGGGGTAGAGAGGGGAGACAGGGACGATGCTCAGGTGGTGGCAGTCGACGGAGGTGAGGTGCAGGCGGCGGCTCGAGCGGGAAGCGCCCGGAGGTGCAGGGCAAAAGTGGCGACTGGTAGTGGGTGGCTGACTGGGGTTCGAGGACGGGGCACGAGGAGTAGGTCAGAGGTGTAGGTGCTTCGACGGGGGGTGCTTGGGGTCTGGGTAGGAGGATGGGAAGCAGTGGAATGGGTTCTGAGGCTGTGGGTTGAAAGTTGGAAAAGAAGGAGAGGAAGAAGGAGAGGATCGCAGGAGGTGGGTTGTGGAATGCGGGGAGAGAGAAAGTGGGGGAAAGGTTAGGCGGCTGAGGGTAGGTCTAGGGTTGAATGGTAGTAGGGGTTAGGGTTTACACAGTGGATATATATAGGGTTATGGTGGGTTTCAGGTTAACGGGTATGGGTTGCGGGTTCGGGTACGAATCCAAAAGAAAATGGGTTATAGGGTTTGGATTAAAATTAAATAAATAAATCAATTATAATATAGTAGTATAAATAATCAATTAGTATGCATTAAATTAATACTCAAATACTAATAAATACAGTGGAATGTATGGATTCACGAAATAAACGAGATTGGATTTGGATTGAGCTAAAATAAAAATATAATAAGGTGCAATATAATATTACATATTAATTAATTAAATAAAAAAGTATACATAATATCCATACTCCAATAATAATAAAAATAGATCACGATCTGTAGGCTTTCAATAATTAATAAACAATAGTTTTAACGATAATAATAATAATAGTAACCATAATAATCATGAATATAAAAAAATGATAATAATAATAATAAAAGAAATAACAATAATAATGATAATAACAACAATGATAGGATTTTATTAAACAACTTTATTTAAATACTCCAATAATAATAATATGTTTGATTCGGGTTGAATAATTAACCGAATAAGAAAACAAACTTACAGAATGGAAATAGATTTTTATTAAAATATATAGTCGTTTGAAAATAATAATAAATACAATTAATGAAAAGAAAGGGATTTTAGCAGGAGATACAAAATAGTTTGAAACAAAACGAATTTAAGAAAACAAATTTTTTTTTAAAGAATCCAAACCCAGATAATACACACAAAAATAAATATTGGTGGAACGGGGGCTACATTCTTTGAGGTCAGTTACATGGCCATCCCTCTTAAGGCTTTTACAAGCATGTTGTAAATGCTGCAGAAGCATCGAAATAGTACAAGAGAGAAAGCATATTACCATAGAATTACCTTGATAAAAAAAAAGAACATGCCCCTAAGAATGAAGGGAGTGGTTTGATTCCCTTTAGCTGTCATTTGCCACTGGGTTTGCAATTCTCATGGACTCCTTTCAAAGAAGTTTGGGAAGGAGGGCCTATGAGAATTTAGAAGCCGACTGCACATAAACTTCCATATTTCGACCGATCTAATCTTTAAAGACCTTGTTCACCAACCGCTGGTAAGTGGCTCCAACATTCTTTAGCCCGAATGACATTATATGATAGCACTAGAGGCCTTTAGCCCAAAGGCATTACATGATATCACTATAGGCCTTGGTCGATGATAAAGGATGTCTTCAGATGTCAGGAGGGGACATTCAGATCAGGTTGTACCCCAGAAAGTATCCATGAAGCTGAGGAGCTCATGTTAGAATGTGGCATCAATCAAGCCATCAATGCTAGGAAGAGGAAAAGGGTCATTCAGACATGCTTTGTTCAAGTCAGTAAAGTCAGTGCAAAATCTGCATTTACCATTAAGCTTCTTCACCATGACGATATTGGCCAGCCATTCGGGATAACTGACTTCCTAAATGAAGCGAGCGGCTAGGAGTTTGTCGACTTTCTCTTTAATCGCTTATTTTCTATCAGGAGCGAACTTGTGATTCTTCTGGTAGACCAGCTTGACATCTGGGTACACATATAGGTGATGCATGATTAGGTCTTCCAAGATACCAGGAATTTCGGTGGCAGTCCAGGCGAACAAGTCTCGATTCTTTCTAATGCAACTAACAAGTTACTCTTTAACTTGATGTGAGAGGGTTGGCTAATTTGAAAACATTTGGACTGGTCTTCATGGGAGAAAGGGATTTCCTCTAGCTCATCAACGGGTTCAGGCACGGCCTGATTCCTCTCTTGAGGGAGTTCTAAGGCCTCAAGCGAGAGGACTAGATCTCCTAATGAATTCTCCTATGGGTGCACCAAGGCTTCGAGCAAGAGGATGGAGCCCCCCATTGTAGTCGTGTAACATGTCTAAGCTACTTCCTTTGATGGAGCCCCCCATTGATCAATAGTGTGTCGCGGTGCGGGGTCCAGGGGACTTCAAGATCTATATCTGAGAAGGTTATTGGGACTCCCCTATAACATCCCAGAAAAATAAAATTAATTTTTATATTTTTGCACGTGCATTGCACGTAAAATTTTGTACACTTTTGTACCTAAAATTTGAGTTATGCACAATTTTTCTTCTCATTTTCTTTATCACATTGTGTTATTTATTTTAATTAAATCCATTAGGCCAAAAATCTCTTTTAAAGCCCATTAAAAAATTAATAAAAAAGAGAAGCCCATGTTTAATTCTATTTTTTTAAATGAACACTTTGAATCCTACACACTTATCATGTAACAAACACCTACAACAAATTAATAACAATTAATAAAAAGAATGAAAAGTGTGTGCACATTGTGTGCACGTGCACGTGTGTGCACTAGGGGGTATTGGTCGGCCATCAAAGAGAGAGGGGGAGAGTGGAGGGAGAATGTGTGAGAGTGGATAGTTATTTGAGTAGTGGGAGTCTTCTCAACCACACAATACTCCTATAAATACCCCACTCCTATAGTATGAACAACACAAGAATTAAAAGAAACAAAAGAGAGAAAAGAAAAGGAGAGTTTGGATTTTTAGAAGAAGGAGGCTTTTGGTTCTTCACTTTGCTAAGGAGGAGGAGGTTAGTTGTGTTGGAGATTGGAGCAATCTTTCTAGGAGTTCTAATTTTAATTTGCATCAAAACAATGTGGGTGTCCCTTTTACTTTCTAAATTTTGTAGTATGCATGCTAGATAAATTATGTTGAATGAACAAGTGGCATGAGTTCTCTAGATAACCTTGTGATGCATATTGTGTTGTTAGAATCTTTAGTAATTATGAAATATGAGAATTATTGTATGCTAATTGAAAGTTTCATCATAGAATTGATAGATTGTCAACTGAATTCTATTTAAAATCATGTTGGAGTGTGGTTAGGCACAAATAGTATGCCATGATTAAATTATATGAATTGTGTATATATATGCATAAATTTGTTAAATTGGGCACAAGAAATTGTGCGAATATTAGGGGTGAATTATAAAATCAATTGGGAGATGAGAATTGCTAAGGGATATAAAAATATTCATGTTAGTGGTTTTGATGCTAAATAAAAATGTATGTTTATGTAAGCACTTAAAAATTACCATTTGGAATTATTTGTGTGAAAATAAATTCTAATATGGATAAAAATCAGGGGTAGTCCTCTCTGGAAATCTAAGAATTTATTTTATGAATAATTAAATTGAAAGAAAAGAATAGAAATAAAAAATAGTTGAAAGTATTCAAAATGAGATTAATCAGAGAACTGGGTTAAAACAGTTTAAACCCCTATAGTATCAGATATGATGTTTGGGTATAATGGCTAGTGCGTGCGTGGCGCTGCCACATGTCGCGTGCTGGGGGGTTCTTTGGTCGCGCGTTCGAGCCTGGGGTTGGCTCTGCTTTGTTTGATTTTTTTGAAATAAAATCAGAGAGCCTCAGTTGATTCCTTGTCAGAATTTGTGAGTGGCTAACTGGTTGGCTGACTGTTGGGGGTTTCTGTGGTCTCGGGTTCGAATCCGGGTGACTACTTTTGAGTTTTATTTTTATTTTGTGATCTTTTTCAAGTTTTAAAAATTGGGAAAATTCATAGAATTGTTCTAAAATATTATTAGATCGCTTGGGATTCTTTTTAATAATATTCTAAGAGATATTTTAGAAAATTTAAAGATTATATTCATGAACCAGATGAGATTTGAATTCAAGAAAATGTATATGATTAAAGATTTTAAGAGTTGGTTTAAAATAAAATCAAAGTATGAGTGTGAGATTTAAATGATGAATTTCTAGTGATTAATCATAAGAGTTTTTGGTATTAAGAATGGGTGATTAATTGGAGGAACATCAAGAATATTATTAAAGTGAATGAATTGGTTTGTTAACCAAGGATTTGTCTAAAAGAAATTGATTTGAGTGTGTTGTTATAGAACTTGAATACTTCTTGATCCATAAATATGAAGAAAGTTGATAAAGAGAAATGATGGTTAAAATGTTTATGTTGAGGTTCTTTATAACCTATTTGAGCTCTAGTGAGATGGTTGTTGGAATCTAGAGGCTAGGCGAGACCCTTAGTAACCGGCATTTTGTGAATGATGAAAATTTGAGAAGTAACCAGTGTGGGTTAACTTTCTCTTGAGAAGTAGCCAGTGTGGGCTAACTTTCTCTAGTGTTGATATAATTCCGGTAGGGTAAGATAACTCTAGTTTGTGATGTTTTTTAATTAAAACTTAAGAACATGCATTAAGGGGAGATGTGATGAAGTATGAGCAAACAAGAGTATGAGGGCCTTGATAGCGTGGTGCGAGATTATCTCCAGAATTATCAGGGTTGCAGCTCGCGGTGGGAGATATTCCTTCAGAATTATCGGGATCGAGGCGACGCTCATGGGGCATTTGTGTGATGAGGTACCTATGACAGTGCGGTGTGGGTTTCGTCTCTAGAATTATCGGGGTGTGAGGCATAATGGCCAAAAATCACTCGCGGTGGGAGGAAGACTCTCAAGAATTATCGGGGTCATAGCTCGCAGTGTGGGTTTTCACCTCTAGAATTATCGGGGTTACGACTCGCGGTGGGAGAGAAAATTCTCGAGAATTATCGGGGTGGTACTAGATACTCACAGGATATCTAAACCTTACATTAATCACTTTAGTAGTATATTCAGAACGAGGAATTAAACCCTATATTGAGGAGTACGATAAGGGTTTGCCCTCGGACCTATGTAGAATGTGATGCATAGAATCCGAACAAGTATGTATTAGTGCATCGTAGTGTAAATCTACATTAGGCATTTAAGTTCATATCATACACTGACATGTTTAGGATATTCACTTTTTACACTTTATTGTGCATTCAAGTTTGTGTTTGCTAAAGTAAGAGAATCGTTGTATTATAGCATTGCGTCAGTTGTATGCAATTGACGTGCCCACAGTTTTCTAGTTGCAGGACTGGACTTGGCATGGACTTAAAGTTACTATGATGAGCTGTTACAAGATTGAAGCATTTTTATTATTGTATATCATGTTGTATTCTTTTTTCGTTGCGTTGATGTAAAGAACAATGTTGTATAATGAAAAGTTTTAAATTCCTTGTAAAATTATACAAATTTGAAGTAAAAATCCTGTTGTGCTACGAATTACATGTAAATGGAATTCGGGGTGTTACATCCCCAGCTTCTGGCTGGGCATTGTGCACTGAGTTGACCGATGAGTACTTTTCAGGAGGAGTTAGACTCCTCTCTCATAGAACCTCCACGGATGGAATGGAGAATGGCCAGATGTTCGAAGTCTTGGGCCTCAGGATCTTTCTCCACACGCTTGTTGGCCCCTCTACACGGTGTGGGCTTAACCTTGTCCTTTTGGGTGTACTTGGCGAAGTGTCCGCGGTGAATAACAGTTTCAATCTCGTTTTTGAGGGCTCGAAATTCTTCTGTGTCATGGCCATGGTCCTTATAAAATCGACACCATCGGCTCTTATCCATTCTCATGTTCGCCGGGTTCATCTTAGGTGAGTGGAGGAGTAGATCACCCCCCTAAATTTCCATGAGGACTGTTTGTACACCCTCATATTTTATAATTTCAAAATAGTCATTTGTAATTCTTTTATTGTTATCAGATATTATTTTTGTTGTTATTATTATGCATAAATATGCAATTTTATATTATATATATTCCTTGATTTATTTATTCTTCCGGTGGAGTGGGTTTTATTAGAGTTTATATGAATATATATATATATATATATATAAAATAAGATAGCCTGGGAGGGGTATATATTAAATTTTCCATTTAATTTCTTAAACTCACCCCTCTCATCCTCCTTTTCATCCCGTCAACCAGACCCCCCTGCCATGGCCCGACTCCCCTTCCTTCGTTCTTTCTTCGTTTGAGTTTTTAATTCCTACAATTTCTTAGCAATTTTAAGAAATTCTTTTGGGGTTCTAGCTAATTAGGAGGTGCTCTCCAACATCCCGGTGTTGGTTTCTCGGATTGGTTTCTTGGGAGGTGAGAAATAATTTCCTTAAATTGTATACGGTTGTATGTTTTCAATTTTTGACAGGAGAAATAGGGTGATGGAGAGGTTAAGGGGTAATCTTCATGTTAGAAGCTATTAATTCTTCATTTGATATGGTATGAGTAAATTTGAAAGGGCAAAAACCAAAGTACCTCCCCTCCCCCCTCCCACCAACGTTTGGCCTAAGTACAATATGCCCATATAACATTTGAAAATGTACATCAAATCAATTACTTCGTTAACTTAACTTCATCCGTTAAGTTATAATTATTAAATTACCTTTTTACCCTTACCCTTTCATAATCAAATCTCTTCTTCTTTTTTCTCCTTTTTCTTCATTTCTTTTTTTTCTTTCATTTTTCTCTATTCTTCCCTTTCTTCATTCCTTTTTTTCTTCTTTCCGAAATTTTAGATTCATTGTTCAGTTGTGTTGAAGAGATAAACCAAAACCTTATCAACCACATCAGATTCTTTCGAGATTCCCTTCAGATTTCTTCCAACTTTTCTTTCCACTCATCTTCTTTTCCTACCCATAGATTGAAGGATTTCTTCCAAATTAGCCACTAACAAATGCTCTAATTATATATTACTTATCACATGTTACATATTGCTAATTGTATTGATTGTAGATCCGTATATCTAAAATAAATGTAAAATTTCTATCAAAAGTTTACGATGGAAAGTTTCTTGTCATTTGAACGGCCTCTAACACTTGTGATGCACATAGAATCAGAATAATTAAGAAAGTTGTACTTGGGGTTAATTCTACTTCAAGCTTAAATACTTGGGATTAATTTCATCAGATTTATTGTCTATAGTGAGTTTAATTTCATTAGTTTTACAAATGTTGCATGGTTATCACGATTTACCACATTAGGTTGCATTTCATAGTAGTGTTGTGAGGGAGTGACTACCATTACTGGAAATGAGATATAGATAGTCTAAGAAGCTTTAACACTTCGATGCACATACAAATGAAACAAAATAGTCGTATAATTTTAGAAAAAATGTTAATTAACTATAAATATAATTTAATTTCTGTTCCTACCTGTTCTTTGTAGGATATCCTCTTGAATCAATTATTGCATTGAATATAATGAACCAACTCATTCAAAACTCAGATTCATTCATCAAACAACTTTATGTAACAAAACAAATATCATACACATAATGAATGTCGACTTCCAAATGTGAAGTTATAACCAACATATTCAACTACCCCTCTCCAATAATATTAATTCAAAAATCGAAACTAAAAGTTGAAAAATCATACATCATAAAAGAACGATGATATAAAATAATTTAGCAAAAAATTCCATTTTTCTAGTATTTTCTCAGCTCCTCCACTCCCATTTTTCTAGTAACAACAATCTCTCAAGTCGAACCCACAATGAACCTGTGTGCTATCCAAGTCGAACCCACAATGAAATTTTCTTCAACTCTTTCACATTCATGTACATTGTTTTTAGTCCTAACCATGATCATTTGTTCTCCTGCATCCCATGCTGCATATATACTCAAATCACATTTGCAACACTTGAATTGTACTTTATCCCCATCATTCCTAGGAGTGATGACATCATATCCATCATATCTTGCATTCTGTCTGACAGCATGCCTGAAATCAGCTGCACTACCAAACCAAATTCCAACAGCAAGCTCAAGAACATCCTTCGGGTCATGGTTTAAGTGTACAACCTTGTAATTGATTTTCTCTCCCCCACTATCACTACAAATAGGAAGCAAATTATCACTGTCATAGTAACTCTAAGTTAAACAAAAAACAAGCACAACCCATCCCATAATTATTAAGTGCATATTATTAGCATTCAAAGTATTGGGTTCAAATCCTAAAGCATTTATCTATATATTCAATCCTAAACCATCTTAATTTTTATAGATCCTAATCAGTTAAAGTGATATGGCTTCAAACAAGCATTTCCTTTTAATTTCTTGTACTTGGTGCTTCCATACTTTCACCTCCTATCATTCATATTGATCACTAGGTAAATGACCAAATAAATTAAAATTCACATTACAAGTATATATGCATGTAATTTATGTTTTATTTCTATTGGGGAGTTAGTAATTGAACATGTGTAAATATAACTAATCCTTACATTTATAGAGAGGTGCTCGTACATTGGTACCATCTATCCGAGGCATCTCAACTCTAATCGCTCTCTTATCATACACCCTTATCTTTTTTACTCTTATCCTTTTTCTTTTTTTCCGTGTATTAAACTGATGACTTGTTCATCGATCTTAGTTCTTTTAGTTGCCAAGAAAATGCATATTTGTTGACCTTTTTCTATATTGCATTGTGCTAAGTCAAGAACCCTTTGAGCGAAGAGATGAGATCAAAAGACGGTGAATGGTAAAAGGGTTAGTGAGTACTACGGTTCCATTAAGATGGAATTGAATCAAGAACAAGAATGATTGAATCAGGTAAAGGAGTAGCAGGTTAATTGTCTTCTAATTTCAAGCTTTATTGCCAAAGTTCATGATTATCATCAACACTGGAAATTCAATATGACGTGTTTCCTACACAGCTAATCTAAAATGAGCAATGAATGCAAGAGATTATATAAAGAATGGATGAATGCTAAATGTCAAATTTTAAACTTGGAACTGATTAAAGTCAGTAGAATAATGGCATATAAAGATCAAAAGGTACAAGCACTAAGAGGAGAATTAAAGCAGCAGAAAAACAGAAAGTAAGAACTGATTAATGTTCCTGGTGAGAAAGTCTAGCTTTTGTAAAGATGAAGACTGTGTGACAAATTTTGCAAAGGCAGCATGTCACCATAATAGTTTGGACACTAGGATCAGGTTTGGTTTTGACTTGTACACAGATTTGGAATGTCAAACAAGCATCAATGCAAGTATCCATGTCAGGATACAGCATCAAAGCATTGCAGTGTCCGATTCCGAAATAGCAACTCGTGCAAAATCTCTCCCCATCACACACATCATTTGTTCTTTCATCCATTCAGTCCTCAGTCACTCATCGCTTGCATTTAGACACACACACACACACACACACACACACACAGAAAGGGAGACACGTAAATTGCTATTCAAGAAACTAATGCTCGCTCATATTCTCATATAGACAAACACATAAGAGTTGAATTAATGCTTGCTCATACTCTCACCAAGACAAACAATACATATTGAGTTGAATTTTGATCTCCCATCTTATATGTATGTATAGGCTTATTACAAATATCATGGATTAATAATTATATAGTGGTAATTATAGCTATCTAATCTCAGCCTTCCAAAGATGGACATATTCATGCAAAGTTCAACAACGAAAAAGCTTTCCAATGGCATGTATAAATTACTTCAGTTCGGCCAGAAGCTTCTGCCTCATTTTCAACATGGAAAAAATTATCAACATGGAAAAATTATCAACCTGGATTTTTTTTTTGGGTACAAATTTAAAGAAAACACAAGGGAACTGAAATTTCGGTTTCTCTCTTCAACGTAATTGAACAATGAGAAATTTTCGAAACCCTAGATTTTGGGGAAGAAGAAGAAAAAAGAAAAGAGAGTTGAGCTTCTTACCGTTGCCGACCTTACCGACCCCACCGTGCCGGCCGCTACCATTTCGTTGCCGACCGAAGAAATCGCCGTTAATAGAGAAAAATGAAAGAAGAAAAAAGGAATTAAGAAAGGGAAGAATAGAGAAAATGAAAGGAAAAATGAAAAATGAAGAAGAGATTTAATTATTAAAGGGTAAGGGTAAAAAGGTAATTTAATAATTATAACTTAATAGATGGGGTTAAGTTAATGGAGAAATGAGTTTAGTGTACTTTTTCACATGTTATATGGGCATATTGTACTTAGGCCAAACTTTTTTTGGGGAGGGGGGGATTACTTTGGATTTTGCCCAATTTGAAAAGAGTTAGGATTTTGGGTTTGAAATTAGAAGAGTTTATGTTTGGAATTTGTTAGAGATTGGCAATTGTTAAAAATTATGACAAACCATTTAGAATAATTTTTGGAAGAATTTATAGGCTTAAAACCTAATTAATAGAATTGTGGGTGTGTGCATACGTATAATGCACGCCGGGCATTCGATGAAATGCCTGTAAGAACTCAAAGTATTTCTAGCTGTAAATTTGGACAAGTTTGGGAGTTTTTAACAGTAATTGATATTCAAACTTGGTAATAGGCGGTGGTAGCGACCTCGTACGTGTAGCGGAGGAGCTGTATACCGAGTTTTTGCATTTTGACAAGTGAGTATGATCATACTAGATATATTTTATGTTGTGACAAAATTTTAGACTTATCCAATGTGATTTGTGATAGTTATTGTCAGATAAGGAATTAATAGAGAATACGGAATTTTAATAGTTGAAATTGTACTATGTGGTGAATTTGCATGATTTTGAATATTTGGTTCTATAGTGATATATTGGGTTTATATATGATAATATGAAGTGATTTAAGGCATAGTGTTTGTATGATATGCAGGTGATATATAGAAATTAAATATATGATATTATGACGTGTTAATTAACATGATGTACATATGACATATGGCTGATAAATGAGAATTAGATATGATAAAAAATGAAATTAATGTCTTGGTATTGTGTATGTATGAGATGTGATAATATGATGTGATAATATGATAAGATAAATAATACGTGTATAAGACTATATGGAGATTTATGATAACCATATAAGGAGCAATGACATTACGAATATGGGTGTGAGTGTGTATGGTGATTAATGTATAGTTAAAATGTTAAATAAATGCGTGTATGGTGATATTTTATATTATGGAGAGATTTCAGTACAGATGTATATGCCTTGTATATACTTATATATGGAGATATAAAAAAGAGATATACTTATATAAGGAGATATACTTATATATGGAGATATAAAGGAGATATACTTATATACGGAGATTTAAGGAGATATACTTATAGATGGAGATATAAAGAAGAAATACTTATATACAGAGATATAAAGGAGATATACTTATATCTATACGGAGATATAAAGGAGATAAACTTATATCTATACGGAGATAGTAAGGAGATATTTTAATATTGCAGTGTCGCACAATCTCCCAGGGGTTTGGGCTAGAACCCACATGCCCGCGATATACCCAGAAACATGAGTTATATATGCCTGAAATTTACATTTGGGAGCAGATACCCAAGAGAGACCTGGGAGGAGTTTACATATATATTTACCCAAGCTATACTTAGGAAGAGTTTTTCCCTCGTTGGTATAGGGCCAGGAGGAAGACGTAGCCTCAGATGCATAAGTCCTATGTGGCAGTGATCCATGTGTTATACCCAAGTTCTACTTAGGAGGAGTTTTGACTAGGCTATTGGCTTTAGTCTTGGTTGGACATGCGCGCAACCATATCTTCAATCCAACCCACTGATGGTAGATTTTTAGGACACCATGATCTGCGTAAAAAGGTGGGTTAGCGGGATTTAAGTATACGGGGGGAGGCATAGAGATTCTTGTGTTGCACGAGGAGGTCAGTTGTGTGGGCACTGAAAGGAGAAAAATATAAATATGTATATATATACTGAACGAACGAATATATATATATGGAGATAATGGTGTTATGATAAAACTAGTTGATCTTGGTAATTTTATTACCGATAGCACTACAAAGATCATTTATATTTACGGGCGATATTAGAAATGTTATTGGTAAGGTTTTATCTACTAATACTATAGTAGTAATACGATCTAAATATTGACAAAGCTATATTTATAAATATAGAGTTGTGTATCTTACTTGATAAAGAGATATATGAATATATTACGGGAGATATACATTTATATATATATGTTGACAATACCTATATGGTTAAAGGTATGCTTATAAATATGATATATAAATACAGTTATATAACCATAAAGTTAATTACTGTATATGGATGGAGTTGAGCATTCACATGCATGATATTAATGACGTGTATATTTATATAAAATTAATGGAGTGATATACGTTTATGTTGTTGGAATTATATGGCTATACTTATAAACTATATCGGCGTGATGAGTTAAGTATGAAGAAAAGAAAAGAAATAAAAAGTAAAGTAAATTATTTATTACCCAAGTTATCGGCTTGGGATGAATATTTAAGTAAGTTGTATTATGGAATGAGAATGAATATTAAAGTAAGTTGTATTATGCGGATGAGTATAAAAAGTAAAGTAAGATGTATCATGTGAAATAAGAATCAAAAGTAAAGAAAGTGTATGATATGTGTAACCCCTATTTTTCATTTTGTGTATTTTGGGTGTATTTTCTTTTTCCTTGTATTTGATTCCGTTGTATCTCTTTTGGACCGTATATTGGATTTTTTTTTCAATATATATTCATTTTATTATTCTTGTCTTCTTTTATTTGAATTCTTGATTCTTTGTCTGTCTCTTGTTTCGTTCCATTTGATCGAGCTGTTATTTTGATCCTCCTTATTTATTTGTTCACACCATATATTATTTTTCGATTATTTTGTTCATTTTTCCCTATCTATATATTTTTGTTTGAATTCCTAATACCCATTTAAACTCTCTAACTATCCACTAAACCACTAATTATCCACTTTGCTATTTATCCTAATATCCATTCTTAAAAACCCAAACCCATATAGCTAGACCTACCCAGACCCGTTAGCTAAGACCCACACCCGCATGCATACAACATCTCCTACCCGACCCGTTGCCTTACTCTGTGCTGCCTTCCCCTTTTCTCTTAACCCTAATGCTAACCCATATATATATACAAACCCATGCAACCCTGTAGCCGACTCCATCCTTCACCCTAGCTTCAACACTCATCCATAACCGATACCCCGACCTCTATATCTCTCTCCCGATCGTCCCCTGCACCGCGACCCATCTCTCCATCCGTCTCCCTGCGTTCTATCCCTGGTCGCGATCTGCAGTGACGCAGCTAGCGAGTAACGCGACCCCGGTCCGCCACATCCCCTCCTCAACCTCCTATCGTGCAACCAGTGCACCGGTAGCCACTGTCGTCGCGGTTCCCGTCCGTCGTCTCTTTCCCTCACTCTCTTTTGTTGCGTGTTTGGGTTTGTGTGCTCGTGCGCTCGTTATTGTGTTCTTTGTTGGGTTCGTGTTTTGCTCGTGGTTCGTGGGTATTGCTCGTTTTTGGCTCGTGTGTTCGTTGAGTTCATTGCTCGGGAATCCGTTCCAGTTATTCTTGCTTGGAGTCGTTTTCGTCATCGGTTAAGGCAAGTAACTTGTATTCTTTTATTTGTGTAATACAAGTACTAAATACCGCATGTAATGTAGTTGGGTTCTAGAGACAATTTGTATGTGAATCCCTTGTTGATATTGTCTCTATAGTGATGATTTTGACCATAGTTGCCTCACGACATACATGACATGATATAACTTAGGATTGACCACTTCTTGTTGCATATATGCGTGTTGTTCATGTATTATCTTGTGCTCGTTCGTGTTACTCGTGGTAGACTTATTGTGAACTTGTGAAATACCATATACCGTGTTGTTTGGACATCTAGTATACTCTATTTCGTGTTTGGTTGTGTTTTGGAAGAGTTTCGTATGAACTAGTGGATTTTGTCCATGAGGATATTTCAGTTTTACCGGTTTTTTTCATTTTGATCAATATTTTAGACCCTATTAAGGTCAGTATTTGAAAATATTTTATGAACATGAACTGTAGAGAATTCTGCCTATTTTCTAACCCTTTTGACGGATCTCAGTTTCGGTTTATGGTTTGTGAGTTATGTCTATTTTGCTACAGTGTTTCTAGATTTTGCTATGAATTCTGAAGAGTAATCTATTTTTATTGTGATGTTAAAATTATTATTTTGATATGAAATTTTGCTTAGTATTTCTAAACTTGATTGGGGTTTACCTAGAATTTTGGTGGATTTATTTGAGCTGTTTTACAAACCTTTTCATGCTTGCAAATAAAGATTTTACATACAGAATTTTACTACTGTTCAGTAAAGAACTTGATTTTGGACCTATTTCTACTTGCTGTTTCCAAAATATTTTTCAATATGAAAGTTATCCTACTGTATCTATTTTATTACCCTTTTGGCAGATTTGGATTTGGATTTGTTGTTTGTGAGATATTGCTGTTTTCGTACTGCAGTGTTTACAATTCCAGATTTACAAAACTACTACATCTTGATGTTTTCTGATTTTACTTAACTACTCTATTTATATTGGAAAATTATGAAACTTGGTTTTCTATTACTATACATATAGGGGAATAACCCAGTTTTTTTGTGGATTTATTTAACATGTTTTCATGCTGTTTTCCGTGAATACGATCTTCTGATTTCTAGCTGAACGTATTTTCTGGTTTCAAATCAGTTTTGAGTTACGTTTTTGTGAAATACTATATGACTTATATATATTTGCTAGATTCGGCCGGGAGTCTATTTTCTAGAACTTTCGACGGATTCAGATTTGCATGTTTGTAACAACGGGAATCTCAGTTTTACTGCAGTATGGTCTTGTTGTCCTGAACTAGAAATTTGGTTATTTTATCCTTTTATGTATTATCTTGCACCCGTACATGTTTATCATACAACTTGAACTTGTTACTTGATCATAACATGTTATTCTTGCCTTGTTTTGTACATGCACATGCTTGTTTGATAATAATAATAAATAACCAAGCCGGGATTAAGGGAAAAATCTAATAGTGGATAATTCAGAAACTGTACTCGGAAGGGGATCCACTGATCCTGCGTGATTACTTGATACATGATACTTGACACGTGATTACTTGACACATGCACGCAAGACACGTGATTACTTGCCACTTGCACAACTTGACACGTGATACATGATACATGATACTTGGAGCTTGGAGCCCGATTACTTGATACTTGTCCCTGAGTCCACTGCCCTCTATGGTCCACTATGAAATATAAAGCGAAACTGTTTGTTGTAGCAACCATGTAGTAAAAATCGGGATGCATGAAGTGCTACCTAGATAGTAATAACTACAAGACTTGAGACATGACAGTTGAACATGTTACATGCTTACTTGATACTTGATTACATGATACATGATACTTGATACATGACACTTGCTACATGTTTACACGATACTTGATACATGTTACTTGATTACATGATACTTGTTCACTTGACACTTGATACATGCTACTTACACTTGTTCATCTTGCCATGCTAGGTTGTATATTTTGTTATCATGCCTATTCCATGCTATTTGTTTAGTTTTTCCATGTACTTGTATCCTGCACAACAAGCTGCCCATAACTTGCATTGACAGAAGTTTATTATCTTTTTCCTATTCCTGCAATTGTTAAATTGCAGATTTTGGAGAATAGGTACCAGATGGTGTTGGTGATATGAAATATTAGTGCTGGATTTTGCTATTATTATTTCTTGTTGCTTGTCTTGAACAATTGTATCTTGTACTTGGATTTATTTGTATTTGGGCAATGTAACCCAGGATATTGACTTATTCAGATCTGGATTATTTGAGATTATAATATTTTGGTTTCAAGTATTCTTATTGGAATTTTGGTTCATATGTGCATGCTTGGTTGACTTTTTTGCTTCCGACTCTGATTATTCTGTGAAGTATTCTAAAGATTTTTGAACAGCTTATGGATGATGAAAATCATTCGCTGGACTTAGTCACGTATCTGTATTCCGTATTCTCTTTTGGGAAGCAGGGCGTGACAATATGAAATATGAATGAAGAAGAAAATGGGTTATGTGAATGAGGATGAAAGGTAAAGCAAATGTGTTATGAAATGAGAATGATAAGTAAAGAAAATGTGTTAGGAGTATGTGAATGAATATGATAAGTAAAGAAATTGGTTATGTGAATAAAAATGAAAAGTAAAGAAAATGTATTATGTATTATGTGAATGAAAAATAAAGTAAGATGTATTATGAGAATGAAAAGTAAAAAAGGTGTATTATGTGATTAAAAAAATTGAAGTAAGTGGTAATATGTAATGAGAATGAATATTAAAGTAAAAACAGAATATAATATGAGTTGGTATGCCTTAGAATTGTGTCAAAGAACTACTCGTCCGCTATTTCGGTGGAAATGGTGGGAACTACCTGCCTAGGCACAATTTCAAGGTGGATCGGTGGAGTGTTGATATGATAGCTGTATATGAGACGTGAATGAAAATTAAAGTTATATTATGAGATGTGAATGAAAGTTAATGTGAGTTGTAATACGAAATGTGAATGAAAGTTAAAATGAGTTGTAATATGAGATGTGAATGAATATAAAAGTAAGATGTATTATCGAATAAGAATGAGAAGTAAAGTTGTATGATGAGGTGAGAATGAAATATAAAGCAAAGTATATGATAAAATGAGAATGATAATTAAAGTAAGCGGTATGACGAAATAAGAATAAAAAGGAAAGTAAACTATATTATAAAAGGAGAATGAATGTTAATGTATTCTGAGATATCATGAGATGTGAATGAATATAATGTTATAAGATTGAATGAATGTGATGTTAGGAGATGAGAATGAATGTGAATATTGTATAAGATTGAATGAATGTAATGTTATAAGATTGAATGAATGTGATGTTAGGACATGAGCATGAATGTGAATATAGTTTAAGATTGAATGAATGTAATGTTATAAGATTGAATGAATGATAATGTATTATGAGATGTTATGAGACGAAAATGAAAATGAATACAGTATAAGATGAGAAGGAATATTAAAGTAAAAAGAAAATATAATATGAGTTGGTATGCCTTGGAATTGTGTCGAGGAACTACCTGCTGAGGCACAACTTCCAGGTAGATTGAGTAGATGTTGATATGATAGATTGGTTGAAAACTAGCAAGTTACTTCTTGTGCAATATCCAGTTTTCTTGTATTATATTTTAGGTTAAATCTCAGGTTATACGTAAATATCATCATGATAGTAAGTTCTTTAAATTTCTTTCATATTATTTATTCTAGTAACTAACCTTGTAGATTATACTCACACTAGTTATGACTGACCCCTGTTGTTTTTGGGGGTTAGAGGAGTCCCTCCCTGAGGGTGGACGTCTTTAACACTCTTTGCAGGTTTTGGTTATCAGCGAGGTGAGATACCTTAGTAGTACTTAGTTTTGTAGTTATACTTTCCTTGTTGTAGAGTTGGTGATATATGAATCTATTATATACTTTTATTATCCTAAGTAATGTAGAAATGGGGTAAATGATAATATTTGTAATATTCTGTATTTTGGTAGAATATATATGTTACTGTATGAGATGATGATATATAGTGATGTGATGAAGTATGCAAAACTCGTACCCGCCTCGTTGTGGAGTATTGGGTTCTTTGGATTTGTTTTTGAATGTTTTTGAAAGGTTTTTCTAAAAACCCCTTTTAGTTTTCAAACGAAATTTTGGTTTTTATTTTATATCTTACATATTATGATAAGATATGCCCCCAAATCCCTATATATTTATTGCATGTGTATTGTTGCTTAGATTGGCCTGGGGAGGATTGATATATATTGCCTGTATTGTGATATATGTAATTGTTTGTAGAATTCCGTAAGGAATTTCTGTAAAAAGGCTAATATTTCAGGGGAGACTGCCGAAATGTTAATTGAAATTTATGAAGATTAGTTTATGTAAGAAATAGTGTAAGTAAGGAAATAGTTGTAAGAAATCATTTAAACAAGAAGTAGTTATAAAAAAAATGGGTGAAAATTTTGGGGTGCTACACTGTCGATACGCTGGTATTGTGAGGGGTTAATTTGTTGAAGAAAGGGACTGAAGGAGGACGACACTTTCCGGATCCGTCTTTCTGGAATTTCTTGGAGCCCTCCTCATTCATGCTTCTTCGTTTGTTTTCGGACGAGGGTTCACTTGGTCTTAGGGATGAAGAACCTTCTCAGCTGTGATGTACTTCTGATACCTTTGCAATAGCTCGGAGAAGTCTCGATGAGGCTTCTTGGCAAGTGACGAATTGAGGTAAGTGACGCGGACGTTGTGTTGGAACGCGGCAACTGCTACCGTTGGATTAAGGGAGGGGATAGACCTGGACTTGACAATGAAGCGTATGACAAAGTCCTTCAGAGGCCCCCCCAGCCATCTGCTTTAGCTCCAGTAGGGTTGCATTCGTCTTCTCGGTTTTGCGATTATTGACAAAGTGTGCTAGGAAGAGTTCTTCCAGTTGGTTGAATAAGGAGATGGATCCTATAGGAAGATGGGAGTATCACTCCCATGCTGATCCCTTTAAAGTAGCTAGTCAAGTCCTATAGAAGAGTGCGTCAGAGGCTTTATTAATCATCATGATGATTTTGAAACTCTCGATGTGATCCGTAGGGTCGGTTTCACCATTGTATAACTCAAAATTGGGAGGCTTTTAGTTCTCAGGGATGGGAGGCTCGACAATAGTTCTAGTAAAGGGAGGTCAGATGGTATCCCCCACCTCGGTGACCCTCCTCCTGACTGATATTATTCACTAAGTAAATGGTTTAAATCACTAATGTTTTGTTGGAAATTAATTTACCCCTCAACGTTTTTTTTCCAATTTTACCCCGCACCGCTAATTTGGGGCGCATTATCTTTCATGGAAGAAGCAGCTGAAATATTTTCATCCTATAAGGCACTACAAAGAAGGTATCCTTCTAACCCTATTGTCACTACTACCTCGACGACTCCTACTTAGGGTTGGCATTCGGGTCGAACGGGCTGGACCGGGCCGGACCCGCCCGGGTTGGACGTTGACTTGGGCGGGTTCGGGCCGGGTTGGTGCCTTAAATGGGCCGGCCGGGCCAGGTCAAAAATTAGAAATGGCGACTTGCCCAACCCGTGAACCCTTATGGGTCCAACCCGGGTCGACCCGCGGGTTGGCCCATTTAGAAAGATAGGTTTATTTTATTTTTTTTAACTTAAAATAATAATAATAATAATAATAATAATAATAATAATAATAATAATAATAGTAATAATAATAATAATAATAAACATTAAAAATCGTAATAATAATAATAAGATTGAAAGAGTGAAATTGGCAAAAAAAATTGAAATATTATTCATATGAATTTAAGTTATACAAGTTTCACAATTTCTAATGAAATGAAGAATTCAATTCACAAATATGTTTTATACACTAACATATATCTTATATACAATTTCAATTTACTTCAATTTTTCTAATTTGAAATTTGAAATAACAAGCACAGATATAATACAATTTTTTTTTATCTATTTACAACTGTCTTCAAGTTGATGGCCTTCAATTTGTTGTTGTTGGTTTTGGATTCTTCATTTTTGTTACTATTGTTGTTGTTGTTCTTCCGGCGAGTTGCTCCCACTTGTGGACGTTGATAACACTTTTCCTTGTGTCCTATCTTCAGCCTTCAGCCAGTCTTCTGTGCAAACGAGCATTTCTAACGTATCGGGCTTCAAGCGATTCCTGTAATCAGTTAGAACTCTGCTACTTGAAGAAAATGCACTTTCAGAAGCAACTGTAGAGACATGAGGAGTTAGTAAATCTTTAGCCATAATTGACAGAATACTATAAGTGTGTTCGTGGTCTTTCCACCATTGTAAAATATCTAGTGGAGAAGAAGAAGACTCTGAATCTTGTTGGTTATACTAATTTAATTCATTTGATTGATTAGTCATAGGTTTTTTTGATTGAATTTGTACAAGTAAATTAAATGTTCTATCATCAAATTTACTTTTACCCTTACCTTTAGAAGTAGCAGAAGAAGAACTAACTACAGAAGTTGTACCACTAGAAGCAAAACATCTATCATAATAATTATACAAGTTATTTAATGTAGATTCAAATTGAACTAAAAAAGTAGCGCAATCAATTACTATTTCTACATTTTCCTCAAGTAATGCAAAAAATATTTCAATCAAACTCTTCGTACCTTCTAATTTGATACGAGGATCCATAACGGTAGCAACACAAATCAACATAGGAGGAGGAAAATAATACTTCAAAATTTTTTTGTATGCAGGTTTTACATTCTCACCAATATAAGTATCATTTAACATTTCGTTAAATGTTTGCATCATGCTAACTAATAAAATAAAAATGCTACTAGAAGTAGATTCATATGTTTTTGAAAATTTTAAAGTTGCGGTTTTAAAAGGTTCTAAAAATTTCAACAAAGCTTCGGCATAATACCAATTGGTGGGAGTCATTTCAAAATTGTGCATATTTTTTGCGATACAAAAATCATTTACAACTGCTTTATATTCGGTAATAACATATAGTAAATCAAAAGTAGAGTTCCATCCGTGTTTAACATCCTTTGGAAATCTTCTAAAAGGTACATTTGAAATCTGACACCAATTTTTCCATTTTTGAAATACGCTGGGACTTAATGCAATGAACTGTACACAATTTCTAATTTTAACTATATATGGATCAGCTATTTTTAATGCATCTTGAACATATAAATTTAAAATATGACATGCACATCTAATATAGAAAATATTGTCAGATAGAGGGTTTAATGCGGTTTTTAAAATACTAATTGATGCATTGTTGTTGGATGCATTATCAAAACTTATACACATAATTTTATCGCGAATATGAAATACATCACAAATTTCTAAAATACGGTTTGCTATTTCAGTGCCACTATAGGGATACGGCAATGCCGCAAGTGATATGATTCTTTTTTGAAGAATCCAATCATTGTAGATCCAATGACAGGTTATTCCCATCATTGGAATATTGTTGACACCCGTCCAACAATCCGAAGTTAAACTAACTCTACAAGTTAAACTCCATAAAATTGCAATCAAAGCATCCTTCATTTCATTGTACACTTTAAAACAATCCGATTTGCAAGTATTTCTCGAAATTCTTCTAAAACGAGGGTTTAAGGCCGTTTGATTAAAATTTTCCAAGTCTCTACTCTTGGAATAGGAAAATGGTAACTCTTCCTTTATTACTAATCAGGCCATTTCCTGACGAACAAGATCGGGATCATAAGGGTGGCTATCAACTAGACCGGTCCTAGGGTTGATTTTTTGTTAGCCGGGTAGGTCAGTAAGAAGTTCTTTATGGTTATTTAGGATGTGTCTACTAATTGTACCGGTGCCATCACCCCTCTTCAAAAATATGATTTCCAGTTATTTAATGGATTTAATATGTTATTTCAATTCTGGAATTTTACGAGTATATTAAATAAATTTGGGTTTTTGACTGGTTAAAGAAGTTTTATTGATATAAACGTTTTAATGATAATATCATGAGTTTTATTGAAGGATTTGGTATTGATGGTTGAGCTGTGAATCTCTAGGAGTTGAGTGCGAGTCCTGTGAACCGGCAGATGAGATTTTGTTGATTTAGACCAGTTGGGTCTTGGGGTTGTTGTTGTGAAATTAAGTCCGGCAGGATGCACTGACTCTAGAGATGAGAAATTTGTGTTTTAATAATAATCAACTTAAGAACAGGCACTAGTGGAGATGTGATGGAACTTGACAAACGTAAGTATATGCTCTTGGTTTTGGTCTAACGGATGCATTCCAGAACTTGGGTGTTGTTCTGTCTCGAGCGGACATTTGTGTGTTCGTGTGTCGAGGGTCTGCATGCCTATTCATGGAGCATGCATGGTGCATTCGTGTGTCGAGGGTTGGCGGGCCTATTCACGGGATGTACTTGGTCTATCTGCACGTCGAGGGCCTCACAAGCCTATTCGTGGGCTACATGGCAGAGAGATGATTCTCCGGTTTTTGAGCTATTCTTACATGATGCTTGTGCGTCGAGGACTGTGATGTAACACCCCAAATTCCAAATAAGGACGAATTCGAGATTTCACAGGATCTTTACTTCACTTCGTACAATTTCACAAGGAAATTAAAACTTTTCTCAATAATACATCAGAGTTTATTTACATTGATACACAACGGCAGACAAAATAAATTACAATTGAATATGATTACAACATCTTTAACTTTTAAACAAAACAACAACAACATATCCACTTTATAACTCCATGAACATCCATACCTTCATGTAAGACTGTGGGTACGTCAGTTGCTTATAACTGACGAAATGTTATACACAGCTATCCTCTCTATGCCGGAAACAATATAACGATTTCATTACTTTAACAAATCACAGAAAGATTGAATGAATAAGTAAAGTGTAGAATGTGTCTACGCTAAACTTGTAAGTGTATGTCATGCCTTAATGCCTAATGCACACAATTTATACTAGGATGACACTAATGCACACTTGTTCGGATTCTATGCATCATATACTACATAAGTCCGAGGGCAAGCACCTACGTACTCCACAATAAAGGGCTCAATCCCTTGCCATGATAATTACCCGGTAATAAAATAAGGTTTAGATCATTCCACGAATATGGGTTCTAGCTCGACGGCTATTATATCGGTTCCCTCATCGTGCGAATCATCCCGCAAGTTTCCCCCTAGCCCCGGTATACGTATATACTTTGGAGACGGTAAACTATCCGCCCGACTTCGCCAAGTCCCGAATTTAAATATAAACAAAACCCGTCTCCCATAGAGCAACCTCAGCCCGACGACTGGGTCTATAGCCCCGGTAAATCGCTGCCGACACAGTCAACCCACTGCCCGATGAATCGCTGCCAACGCAGTCAATCCATCGCCCGACTATATAGAGGTAACCCACTTACGTTTGTCCAGATTTACTACATCTTCACCTAAGTGCCTAATTATTTTAGTTCAAAATATGAATGTGTTATCACCCTAAAATCAGTTTTACCTCATACCGGATTTGTTCACAAAAGTACGAGATTGCCCGACGGCATTATCTCGGAATCAAGTCTCAAAATCTTTCTTTAAAAATTACCGGTAACCGAGGTCTTACTAATTCTAAATCATAAATCTTTCGTGTACAAGAAACATGGGTACACATACCCTTTAATAATCATAACTTAAACCTAGATCATTTCATCATTTTAATTTATTTCACAACTTAAGCAATGTCTCATTTTAGCACTATTCATGATTCTTTCACAATAATAAATCTTTTTCATGAACAAACTTTATTCAATAATAATCTCTTGGATGACCTAGTGCCAATAACCAATTCACATTTCAACATATATCAAGTACTCTAACTTCACAGGAGAATTCACATTAAGAGAAGTTTAATCACATGAATCATTTATTCTCATTCTACTAATAAATTTCATTAATAATTGTAAAAACTCAATTTTCATTTCTCATTTTGCTCAATTTAGCATAAATCAATGTCTCAAAAGTAATGTTTCTCAAGATATCTATTTTTGCATTTCAATAAACAAAAAAAATCTTTAAACTATTTTCTATAAATTCTCCATCATGTTTTATGAGTAATAGGATTTTTCTCAAATTTTTTCAAAGCCTTAGGGTTGATTTAAATCACTAAAAGCCCAAAAAATAAAAATGAAAGCCCACAAAGTTTAATCACATGGATCATTTATTCTCATTCTACTAATAAATTTCATTAATAATTGTAAAAACTTATTTTTCATTTCTCATTTTGCTCAATTTAGCATAAATCAATGTCTCAAAAGTAATGTTTCTCAAGATATCTATTTTTGCATTTCAATAAACAAGAAAAATCTTTGAACTATTTTCTATAAATTCTCCATCATGTTTTATGAGTAATAGGATTTTTCTCAAATTTTTTCAAAGCCTTAGGGTTGATTTAAATCACTAAAAGCCCAAAAAATAAAAATGAAAGCCCACCCTAGGCTTCGAACCCATGAAGCCCATGCAGCGCCCAAACTCACCGCGCTTACCGAGAAGTCCATATTGACTTATTGTTCTGAAGTCCTCATGAAATCCTTTTACCTTGAACTAGGGTCTTAGATGAATAAAACAAAAAAAAAAAAAAGATGTTGAGCCTATCGGGTTTCGAACCCAGGCCATAGAGAAGGCAAACGCCACCGCCGACCACTAGGCCATGTGTGCCAATCGAACTAGAGTCAAAAGATAAGTTTTTATACCATTTTCTGTTCTTTCATATCTTTTACAAAGAAACTCGATTCCTCTAATTATAATCAAGCCTTTTATTTAGTGAAAAAAAAATGTTTATATGAACTGAGGTAAAATCTTTAACAGCAACTCATATTTTTCCAATCTATTTCATGTGATTGATCTAACTTTTAATGTTTCTTCTTATTAGAAACAATATTTGCATATATTGATTATTGGAATCAATTTGTTTCTGTTATAACCAATTGCATGAGTCCATTAGCAAAACTAATAAAAAAATATTATATTTACTATCAAAAAAAATTTCTAATCTTTTTCATACAATCTATTTTTTTCCTTTTGTTCATGCATGGCAAAATAATCATCTCTTATTTTTTTTTCATTTTCTATTTACATGATTTACTACTAATTTTTCATCACAAAAGTGTAAATTAAAACTACTTTTTTATTCAAAAATATACATTTACCAAACATGAAGTTTTATAAGTACTTTAACATGAATCATGGTATCAACTCTTACATCAAAATCTTCTATTATTTAATCACACCCATATTATTCATAACATGTATATTAGCATAAAATTTACCTACATATCAATATCATCTCATCAAACTAATTCAAAATTACTAGCATGATTTTCATTCATAATTTCTCATTGAAATTATTCACATATGTTAACACTATTGTAAACACAATGTTATACCAACAAATTAGCATGGTTCATAACAACAAGTAATACTTTCTCTTTAGTTAGCATGGTACTTTTCTTCACAACAAGAACATATCTTTTTATATTAATATGCAACTATCTATTCATACCAATGTTCTTCTTATAGCATGCAATATTCTACACTAGAAAATAAGGAGATCACCCACCTTAGTTGGAGAATGAAGACTACAAAAGAGAAAGGGGTTCCTTCTTGTTCCTAGCTCCACAAGCACTTCTATCTCCTGGCAAGGCCTCCTCTCCTAGCTATGGCTTCTCCTTCCTAGCAATGGTTCCAAGCACAAGAACACTTCTTTTCTTACTCTCTTTTCTTTTCTCTCTTTCTTTCCTTCTTTCTTTCTTTTTCTTTTCTTTTCTTTTTGATAATATTTTGGTACAATGAGAAAGAGAAAATAGGGTTCTATTTATAGGATTTTGGGAGGGTTTATTTTGCAAATTTACACCCCTAATAACTCTCCTAATTAACTCATATGACTCTTTATTTTCCTAACTCCTAAAACTTACAACCCTTCATCTCCCCACTCTTCATGCACACTAACTCAAACTCTTTCTCCCTTGTATGAAAAACCGGCCTCCCCTAGTACTAGAACCCAACTAGATACATTTGTGCACTTGTGCACACATGCACATACAAATAGGTACAAATTGCTATGACTCTAAATGTGTGCTAATACTAGTAACTTGTCATGTGTTAGTGCATGATCAACTTAAACTAGATTTTAATTTATGGGCTTGATCTTGGGCCTTGACTTCATATTTAATTTACTACTTTAATGGGCTTCCTTTTATTTTAATCTAATCGGCTAAATTTTATCCATAGGTTAAAAGAGATTAATTAATCATATGCATGCAACCCAAAATAGACAAATGAGAAATAAAGTTTTGAAAAGAAATAACACGTGCATCATACGTGCACAATTTAGAAAAGTGCATTTTTACTAAAATAAAATGTGGGATGTTACATCACTCCCTCCTTAGAATAGTTCCGTTCCTGGAACTACACTTAAGAGCGAGAGATACAAAATCAGGAGAAAAAGTTTACAAATTTTTAGCTAAAAAGTTCAGGGTGATCCTTCCTCATCTTTTCCTCTAATTCCCAGGTGGCCTCCTCAACAAACTGATTTCTCCAAATAATTTTGACCATGGGTATTGTCTTGTTTCTCAAGATTTTCTCTCGACGGTCCACGATCTCGATTGGACGCTCGACATAGCTCAAATCTAACTGCAATCCTTCTGGCACCTCTAGCAAATGGTGACTCGGATCTGGAATATATCCCTTCAACATAGATACGTGAAAGACATTGTGTACTTGGGCCAACTCCTCAGGTAATTCTAACCGGTAAGTAGTCTTCCTAATTCTTTTCAATATCTTGTAAGGTCCTATGTATCTCGGGGCTAGCTTTCCTTCTCGGCTGAACCGAATCACTTCCTTGGTTGGGGATACCTTCATGAAGACAAAGTCTCCTTCCTCGAACTCCAAGTCTCTCCTCTAGATTGCCGGCATAGCTTTTCTGCCTGCTTTGTGCGTCGACCAATCTCTTTCTGATCAACTCAATCTTCTCTAAGGTTTGCTGCACAATTTCTGGTCCATATAGTTGCCTCTCTCCTACTTTATACCAACAAATCGGAGTCCTGTATTTTCTCCCATATAGAGCTTCATATGGCGCCATCCCTATGCTCATCTGGAAACTGTTGTTGTATGCAAATTCCACTAGAGCTAAGTATTTCTCCCAGCTGCCACCAAAATCCAACACACAACACCTGAGCATATCCTCCAGTACCCTGTTGACCCTTTCAGTTTGCCCATCTATTTGAGGATGAAACACTACAAAAGAAACAAGCTTTCCCGGCATTTTTTACGTCTTTACCGGCGTTTTTTTACGCTGGTGAAACTTTCACCGGTGTTTATAATAGCGCCGGTCCAAATGCCGCCGAAGCGAGCATCGCGGAAACGAAGGGGTCTACACCGGCGGTTTCAATGGACGCCGGTAAATGTGATAACTACACCGGCGGTCATAAAACGCCGGTGTAGGTCGGTGTCCGAGTGCCGTTCTTTTACAGCCTATACACATTCACCGGCGGTCGTAAACCGCCGGTATTTATACATTCACCGGTGTTTATAGAAACGCCGGTGTAGAACGAAAGTATACCGGCGGTCATAGAGCGTCGGTGTATGTGCGTTTGTGAGTGCCTGGTTTTCCCTACTTACAAGCACCGGCGTGACCAAAAAACGCCGGTGTAGTTATATACACCGGCGTTTTATAAAACGCCGGTGTATATCGGTGCCGTTACAGCTGACGACCTTCACCGGCGTGTGTGAAAACGCCGATATATCGCACACTTCAACAAATAGATTAGATAGACCGGCATTTTTTAAAACGCCGGTCTAGCTATGCCCGTTTATTTTCGATACTCCGGTTTTCCGTTCGATTTCAATTCACAGTTTCATTTACAAAACCTGTAAACTAATTCACAACTGATTCAATACATATTACTGCACAAATCACAACCAAACACAAGAATAATTAAAGATAATCAAGTTTCACACGTGTCATATCAACGTCCAAATTCATTGATTAATTAACAGTGTCATAATTAACAAATTAATATAGGGACTAATATCCCAAATATCCAAACAAACCAGTCTGACAAATATCCAAAATATCCCAAATTAAAAGTCTGACATAACTCTCATAAAAAAAACCAGTCTGATATAACAACAGCAAGGAGGAGGACATAAGAACAACAACCATACAGCAAGGAGGACATAAGAACAGCAAGGAGGACCGCAGATTCATACCCCTCGAGTAGCTTCAGCTCTGATCATCAGAATTTTCTTCATCTGGGCGACCGCTCTGTGAAAAAAAACAATAGTTTAATTCAACAGTAGACCACAATACAGAATATACATATTTTTTGAACTTGCAAAAAGAACTACCTGTATCTTAAATTATAAGATCAAAGTGCCAACTACAAATGGAATTGTTAATGATATATACAGAGGTAAAATAATTACATTGCATTGCTAAAAATCTAGTACTTAATTTTGTTTTTAAATATATCTAAAATAACAAAACAAATGAAAATTCAGTATCTAACTTGAAACCTTTATATTCTCCTTTGATTGGAAATATCCACTATCTAAAACAGTAAAACAAATGAAAATTCAGTATCTAAGCATGTCCTTCATGGATTGTTCAGACAATCCATGAAACTGTCATCGTGGACGGAAACCAAATATAAGAAAAATAAGAAAAATAAGATAGGGCTTATATCAAGTGTATTTTTAGGGAACTGTCATCGTGGAAGGAAACCAAATATAGAAGCCAAAAATGGAAACAGAAAGAAGAAAGGTAGAGACTTTGGATACACCAGGCTAACATAGCGGCATTTTCCTCATCTCTCTCTCATCCCTTGTTTCCCTTCAGCACACGAACACAAAGAGACATCAGCAACAACAGCAAGAGCGACAAGAACAACAATAATAATAAATTATTATGAACAAGATGTCTCTATATGGGTTTCCAGATCTCCACTCGAGCCCACTCTTTCTAATCACAGCCCAATTAAGAACATAGACAACATCCACTAAACAATCCAATCATAGCCCAATCAAAATTTGCCATCCTGGATCTTAATGAAATAAGCTTCATTAACAGTGAAAGAAAATGAGGATGCTAGCAGCATACTTAGTTTGGAAGTGAACCCATTTTATGTTAAAAAATCATGCCAACGAGGGCAAACAGGTAACCTTAACAGTATCTGAAAATGAAAATTTCGATTATCTGAGCTTATATGTTGCTCTACTAATTCACTGTGCCCAACTCAATCTAAAATCCAATTGTTGTGCATATCCGGCCGGAGGATTTTGGCATACGTACCTAGAGCATCCTCAGTTCACAGTGAACCCGTTTTGGTCAAAAAAACATGCCAAGATGACAATTAGATGCATGAAAATAAGCTTCACTAACAACAAAAGAAGATGGGGATGCTAGCAGCATACTTAGTTTGGAAGTGTACCCATTTTTTGGGGGAAAAAACATGCCCAAGATGGCAATTAGGTTACTTTAACAGTATCTGAAAATGAAAATTTCCATTATCTGAGCTTATATGTTGCTCTACTACTTCTTTAGCCCAACTAAATCTAAAATCCACTTGTTGTGCATACCCGGAGGATTTTGGCATACAGCTATAACATCCTCAGTTCACAGTGAACCCATTTTGGTCAAAAAAACATGCCAAGAAGACAATCAGATGCATGAAATCAGCTTCACTAACAGTAACAGAAGAAAACTGGACATGCTAGCAGCATACTTAGTTTGGAAGTGAACCCATTTTTGGTTAAAAAATCATGCCAAAGATGGCGAACAGGTTACTTTAACAGTATCTTAAAATGAAAAATTCCATTATCTGAGCTTATATGTTGCTCTACTACTTCTTTAGCCCAACCAAATCTAAAACCCAATTGTTGTGCATATCCGGCCGGAGGCCTTTGGCATATGTACCTATAGCATACTCAGTTCACAGTGAACCCATTTTGGTCAAAAGAACATGCCAAGAAGACAATCAGATGCATGAAAAATAAGCTTCACTAACAGTAAAAGAAGAAACTGGGGATGCTAGCAGCATACTTAGTTTGGAAGTGTACCCATTTTTGGTTAAAAAATCATGCCTAAGATGGCAACCAGGTAACTTTAACCGTATCTTAAAATGAAAATTTCCATTATCTGAGCTTATATGTTGCTCTACTAATTCACTGTGCCCAACTAAATCTAAAATCCAATTGTTGTGCATATCCGGCCAGAGGATTTTGGCATACATACCTATACCATACTCAGTTCACAGTGAACCCATTTTGGGTAAAAAAACAAACATGCCAAGAAGACAATCAGATGCATGAAAAATAAGCTTCACTAACAGTAAAAGAAGAAACTGGGGATGCTAGCAGCATACTTAGTTTGGAAGTGTACCCATTTTTGGTTAAAAAATCATGCCTAAGATGGCAATCAGGTTACTTTAACAGTATCTTAAAATGAAAATTTCTATTATATAAGCTTATATGTTGCTCTACTACTACTGTGCCCAACTAAATCTAAAATCCAATTGTTGTGCATATCCGGCCGGAGGATTTTGGCATACGTACCTATACCATCTCAGTTCACAGTGAACCCATTTTGGGTAAAAAAACAAACATGCCAAGAAGACAATCAGATGCATGAAAAATAAGCTTCACTAACAGTAAAAGAAGAAACTGGGGATGCTAGCAGCATGCTTAGTTTGGAAGTGAACCCATTGTTTTGTTAAAAAATCATGCCAAAGATGGCAAACAGGTTACTTTAACAGTATCTTAAAATGAAAATTTCCATTATCTGAGCTTATATGTTGCTCTACTACTTCTTTAGCCCAACCAAATCTAAAACCCAATTGTTGTGCATATCCGGCCGGAGGATTTTGGCATACATACCTATAGCATCCTCAGTTCACAGTGAACCCATTTTGGTCAAAAAAACATGCTAAGAAGACAATCAGATGCATGAAAAATAAGCTTCACTAACAGTAAAAGAAGATGGACATGCTAGCAGCATACATAGTTTGGAAGTGAACCCATTTTTGGTTAAAAAATCATGCCTAAGATGGCAATCAGGTTACTTTAATAGTATCTTAAAATGAAAATTTCCATTATATGAGCTTATATGTTGCTCTACTACTACTGTGCCCAACTAAATCTAAAATCCAACTGTTGTGCATATCCGGCCGGAGGATTTTGGCATACGTACCTATACCATCCTCAGTTCACAGTGAACCCATTTTGGGTAAAAAAACAAACATGCAAGAAGACAATCAGATGCATGAAAAATAAGCTTCACTAACAGTAAAAGAAGAAAACTGGGGATGCTAGCAGCATACTTAGTTTGGAAGTGAACCCATTTTTGGTTAAAAAATCATGCCAAAGATGGCAAACAGGTTACTTTAACAGTATCTTAAAATGAAAATTTCCATTATCTGAGCTTATATGTTGCTCTACTACTTCTTTAGCCCAACCAAATCTAAAACCCAATTGTTGTGCATATCCGGCCGGAGGCCTTTGGCATACGTACCTATAGCATACTCAGTTCACAGTGAACCCATTTTGGTCAAAAGAACATGCCAAGAAGACAATCAGATGCATGAAAAATAAGCTTCACTAACAGTAAAAGAAGAAACTGGGGATGCTAGCAGCATACTTAGTTTGGAAGTGTACCCATTTTTGGTTAAAAAATCATGCCTAAGATGGCAACCAGGTAACTTTAACAGTATCTTAAAATGAAAATTTCCATTATCTGAGCTTATATGTTGCTCTACTAATTCACTGTGCCCAACTAAATCTAAAATCCAATTGTTGTGCATATCCGGCCGGAGGATTTTGGCATACATACCTATACCATACTCAGTTCACAGTGAACCCATTTTGGGTAAAAAAACAAACATGCCAAGAAGACAATCAGATGCATGAAAAATAAGCTTCACTAACAGTAAAAGAAGAAACTGGGGATGCTAGCAGCATACTTAGTTTGGAAGTGTACCCATTTTTGGTTAAAAAATCATGCCTAAGATGGCAATCAGGTTACTTTAACAGTATCTTAAAATGAAAATTGCCATTATATGAGCTTATATGTTGCTCTACTACTACTGTGCCCAACTAAATCTAAAATCCAATTGTTGTGCATATCCGGCCGGAGGATTTTGGCATACGTACCTATACCATCCTCAGTTCACAGTGAACCCATTTTGGGTAAAAAAACAAACATGCCAAGATGACAATCAGATGCATGAAAAATAAGCTTCACTAACAGTAAAAGAAGAAACTGGGGATGCTAGCAGCATACTTAGTTTGGAAGTGTACCCATTTTTGGTTTAAAAATCATGCCTAAGATGGCAACCAGGTAACTTTAACAGTATCTTAAAATGAAAATTTCCATTATCTGAGCTTATATGTTGCTCTACTACTTCTTTAGCCCAACCAAATCTAAAACCCAATTGTTGTGCATACCCGGAGGGAGGATTTTGGCATACGTACCTATACCATCCTCAGTTCACAGTGAACCCATTTTGGTCAAAAGAACATGCCAAGAAGACAATCAGATGCATGAAAAATAAGCTTCACTAACAGTAAAAGAAGATGAGACATCAGCAACAACAGCAACAACAGCAAGAGGGAACCAAATATAGAACAATTGAGTTTTGAATGGAGATTGTAGTCATAGATCAATTCTTTATTGAAGAAAAATACGAATAGGGCTCATATCAAGTGTAGTTTTAAGGAATTGTCATCGTGGAAGGAAACCAAATATAGAAGCCAGAAAGAGGAATGGTAGAGAATGAGGATACACCAGGCTAACATAGCGGCATTTTCCTCATCTTTCTCCCATTCCTTCTTTCCCATTCAGCACACGAACACATAGAGACATCAGCAACAACAGCAAGAGCGACAGGAACAACAATAATAATAAATTATTGTGAACAAGATGTCTCTATTTGGGTTTCCAGATCTCCACTCCAACTCATCTCTTTCTAATCACAGCCCAATTAAGAACAATTGTTCATAGTCACTGCTAAAGAAACATATATGCTCAGATTATGGAAATTTTCATTTTCAGATACTGTTAAAGAAGCTGATTTCATTCACCTGATTGCTATCTTTGGCATGATTTTCTAACCAAAATGGGTTCACTTCCAAACTAAGTATGCTGCTAGCATTCCCATCTTCTTTTACTGTTAGTCATTCAATGCATGAACGACACGTATTAGTTGTTTGTGAATATGCAATAGGGTGCGGCTATGAACAGGGCTCATATCAAGTGTAGTATTACGGACTGTCATCATGGAAGGAAACCAATTTAATATAGAAGCCATATATGGAGCCAGAAAGAGGGATGGTAGAGAATGAGGATACACCAGGCTAACATAGCGGCATTTTCCTCAACTCTCTCTTCCCTTCATTCTCTTCAACACACGCACACAAAGAGACATCAACAACAACAGCAAGAGGGGGTTGGTCCAACAATATGTGTAGATTATAATAAATGAGATGTCTCTATTTGGGTTTCCAGATCTCCACTCCAGCCCTTTCTTTCTAATCACAGCCCACTTAAGAAACGAAGACGAAATGCTTATAGACGACAGCCACAATGCAGACTCACAAACACTAGTACGTGTCCTTCATGCATTCAAGACCATAATCTCTTTAAAAATACCAATTTAAAGACTTACCGATGTTTTTTGACAGTGGGCGGCGTGCTATCCTCACTCTCATATGTTTGACTGCCACTATTATTTAGTGGCTGCTCATCCCCATGGCTCTCGTTGCCATCATTTATATTTACCCTCTTTCCATGCCTCGGCATGTTGTACCTGTCAAGGATTCGATAACTTCCTTAGAGATGCAAATTTAATTAATAACATGTTTATAATAACTATCATAAAATTTGTACTTTAGTAGGATTAACAAACCAACATAATTATAAAAAAATAGAAAGATAATTAAACCGGTGTATTAAATTCACAATTAACATATTCGAAATTACAGACATAATATTACAACAAGATTTAAGACATAAAATTACAGACATATAATATTGAGATTGAAAATCATGTAAACTACAATACAACATCTTCCAGTACATCGCCCTCTTCTCCATCTTTGCGGAGCCAAGTCCTGCAAATTCCAACGTCGGTTGTATTTACATCAAACACAGGAAACTCAGAAGCAATGTAACTGTTCATGACTTCACCTTCTTCATCTTCTGAAGTATCGCCCAGTTGGAATACATCTCTTGGTTGCATAGGGAGAGCCACATACGATTTTGGCAGGGTTTGATCTTCAATGTAGAACACTTGTTGCACTTGGGATGGAAACACAAATGGCTCATGGCTAATGTGTGTACCGATGTGAATCAATTTTGAGAAGTTTACAACTGTGAAGCCAAGCTTATCATTGTTGTTAGCAAAATTCCTATCAAACTCAGGCCAATCCCCACGAAATAAGACAACACAGAAATGACAAAAATAATTCAACTCAATGATATCCGTGAGCACTCCATAGTAGTCGAGATCTCCATCTACAGGCCTCGTGTCCGATTTAGAAGCATAACTTCTAGTCTTAGATGTCACTACCATTCTACTATTTTGAGACTTCAAATGACATTCACGATCCTTAATACGAAATCTAAAACCATTGAATATGTATCCTCCATATCTTTTGACCATATTATAGGGACCTTTGGCAAGTACTTGTATTTCAGATGACGCACCTTCAGGACCCAAAGAATGTACCTATTAATTTTGCGCAAATCGTATCAGCACCATAAAAAATGTAGATAGAATGAAGATTAACTCGCATAACTGTAATTCACCTACATGAGATTCAAACCACTTATGAAATTTTTCATTCATCAATTTGTTTTGTTCACGTGGTGGTAGTCTTCTTGGTCTAGCCCTTCGTTTGATGTTCCTGACAAATTTGCTAAAAAACAAGAAATTGAAATAAGGAATAAAAAAAGTAAGTTAATGTCGAACTCCGCGGTTTTCACTGTATTCGATTTAAATTCAAAAGTAACTTACTTTCGAAATGGTTCTACTGATGCATGGTGGTCTAGCACATATCGATGTGCCTGTTTCCACGCTAAGTTATCTAGCTCAAATGCATCAACTTTACCAACAGTAGTGCCAGCGGTATCAAAAAGATATTGAGCACCATCAAGGTTGTAAATGTCTGGATTTCTACGTGGTCTACTAGAAGATGTCTCCACACCCGGCAAATACCTGGAAAAAAAATGTGAGCACTCCTCTGATAGATATCCCTGGGCTATTGACCCTTCAGGATATGCTCTATTTTTCACATAACCCTTTAGCCGGTATAGGTACCTGAACATGTACAATTAATGAATTAGAGCGGATTAGGGGATTAAAAGAAATGAGCTTTTGAAAATTCAATTTCGTAAGATGAATGAATTCTTTTACCTCTCAATGGGGTACATCCACCGATAGTGACAGGACCGCCGATTCTGGCTTCACCAGCAAGGTGGATTATCAAGTGAATCATTATAGTGAAGAACGATGGAGGAAATATCATCTCCATTTTACTAAGTGTCAATGTCGCCTGCTGCTCCAATTGGTCCAGGTCTTCAACACGAAGCATTCTTGAGCAAATACCTTTATATATGCTACAAAGATCTTTCAGGACAGTAGTGACTTGCTCACACATTGAAGACCTTAGGGCCACAGGAAGGAGATCCTGCATTAGGATGTGGTAGTCGTGTGACTTTAGACCCTGAAGCCTCTTCTCTTTAAAGTTGACACATCTTGCCATGTTAGAAGAATAGCCATCAGGGACTTTAAGTTCCAGTAGTACTTTGCAAAACAATTCCAACTCCGATTTTGACATTGAATAGATTGCAGGAGGTAGGAGTACTTTTCCGTTCGGTAATTCTTCTGGGTGCAACTCATGTCGGATGCCCACTGACTTCAAATCAAGTCGACTCTTGAGATTGTCCTTTGTCTTCTGATCATCTCCCATAACTGTTCCTATACAATTTTCACTAATATTTTTTCCGATATGCATCACATCTAAATTATGTCGCAATAAGTTGAATTCCCAATACGGCAACTTGAAGAAAATACTCTTCTTCTTCCATGCACCTAAACTCGTCATGTTTTGATCCTCATCTTCGCCATATAAATCGGTCTCCTCACCTTGCTCCGGCCTTACCCTTTTCTTCCCCTTTGTCCTGACTTTTGGTTCTTTTCCATATTTGAATTGATGATCATCTACCCGCCTCAAAATATCTGAACCAGATGAAGACCCAGGAGCATGTTCCCACTCATCGGTACCATCAAATGTCGCTGCCTCTGCCCGAAATATATGTGTGTCAGGCAACCATCTCCTATGACCCTTATAGCAAAACTTTCTGCCATTGTACAACCACCTTGAACTAGTTTGGTCAGCACAACATGGACATGCATAACGTCCTTTAGTACTATATCCAGATAAATTTGTATATGCTGGAAAATCATTGATTGTCCAAGACAACACGGCCCGAAGAGAAAAAGTTTCTTTATCCACAGCATCATAGGTTGGAACACCCACCCACAACTTCTGAAGTTCATCTATTAACGGTTGTAGGTACACATCTATATCATTTTCAGGACCTTTCGGTCCAAGAACTATCATGGACAAAATAAATGAGGACTGCTTCATGCATTTCCAAGGCAGCAAATTGTATGGTATCAACACAACCGGCCATATGCTGTATGTACTACTCATTTTCCTAAAAGGGTTGAAACCATCACTAGCTAGTCCAAGTCTCACATTTCGAGGATCTTCCGCAAAATCAGGATATCTTTCATCAAATTTTTTCTAAGATTGAGAATCAGCAGGATGTCTAAGAATCCCATCATTAGTGCGACCTTCAGCATGCCATTTCATATCAGAAGAAGTTTTCGTAGACATAAACAACCTTTGTAGCCTAGGAATCAGAGGAAAGTAACGCAGTATTTTGGCAGGCTTCTTTTTCATACTTCGCTTAGTAGATCCACTGGCTCCCTCGTCTTGATTTGGTCTTTCTTTCCATTTCGAAGAACCACACACTTCGCAATTCTCCAGACTTTTCTTACCACTCGTGAAAAGCATACAGTCATTTGGACATGCTGCTATCTTCTCATATCCTAGATCGAAAGAACTTAGGAATTTTTTGATTTTATAGGCTGAGTTTGGAATACAGATTTCAGGAAATGCTTCATTCAACAATTCAAGTAGCATAGTGAAGGACTTAGCAGACCACCCGTTTAAACATTTAATCTGAAATAGTCTGACAATGAATGAGAATTTAGAAAATTTGGTGCAATCGCGGTACAACGGAGTACTAGTATCTTCAAGTAACTTAGTGAAGGATTCTTGTTGCTTATTATTTTCAGGGGTGGGGCCAGACATTTCCTCGTCCACCCCACCACCAATCTGGTTTGTTTCTGTTGACTCATTGTGAACTTGGGTTGTTGGGTTATTGGTGTGGAAAGGAACATTATGAATCCCCATGGCATCTTGCAACAAAGCATGCATCTCATCGGAAACGTTTAAGTCTTCGTTCACTAAGGGCTCAGCTTCATTTTCTAATACAACCGGACGAACAGGAGCTGACGTATGATCCTCTCCATGACAAAACCACCTTGTGTACCCTAGAACAAAACTGTTGACAACCAGGTGTGTATGTACTACGTTACATGTCCTCAAATTACAATTTGTACACCGGAGGCACGGACAAAAGATTAGGTTGGGATCACGGAAATGTCGTTTGGCAAAGATAATAAAATCTTTAATACTATCACGGTACTCCTTGGATAATCGTGGTTTACTAATCCAACTTCTATCCATTATAACAATAGCACACAATCTGAAATTAAAATTTGATATATTAAACGGTAATAACAGTGAAAGGCATTTTGTATATTAAATATCACCTATTTGAAAACCATCCCTAGCTGCAAATAAATAAACGATATAATCTTTAACTGTAAAATAAAGAAATTGTGGCTCCAAAAAATTTACAAAAAAAAACTAAATCTTAACACAATCTACTCTATTCACATAACCCTAAACTACCTTTTGTGGAAATTATCACAACCACCTGAGTGGTATTTTATCGCACACCCTGTGTTCGAGTGTAAAAAAATTCGACTATATTCTCCCCTGTATTTGGCTTTCCGTTCAAGGAGATGATGATGGTAATGGGTATTTTGCTGATGAAGAGGAATCGGCCGAATAATGAGTGCGTCGTGCTGTAACTACGGTAACAAGAAGATCTGATGAATCATGAACTATTCTGTTCATGGCTACTAATAATCACTTACTTATCTCATAATAATAATAATAATAATAATAATAATAATAATAATAATAATAATAATAATAATAATAATAATAATACTAAACAAAAGAAACTAATATGGCTACTAATAAGTTTTTCTAAAATAATTCTTCATCCCAACTAAATCATTGATGTTTGTAGCACCAAAAGAAACCTGCACGAGATTTGTTCAGCCCAATTCTTGTACAGATTTGGAGGATTTTGGTAAAAAACATGCCAAGATGCCAATCAGATGCATGAAATCAGCTTCATTAACAGTAAACGAAAAATGATAATGTCCAGTATGTAAGTGATATGGCTAAAAATAGGATTAAATCGGGACCGTTCACTTCGGACACGAATCTTAAAGCTCAGGGGTAAAACGGTAATCTCACCTACAAACGGGTCTGAAATGGGAACTGGGTCTTTATTCAAAGCCCAATAACCCATGAACGGATCCACGTCAACTGGGTATGGGTTCCAATCCGCTGCACACCCGATCCAGAAAGATACAATCAAGGTCCCTGATTAGATCTTAATCAACGGCCCTGATTTACATCTATCTTTTCACTGGGAATTAGGGATTCAATTCCTTATCTGATTACTAGAAGAATATTCCTTATCTAATCACGGGGATTACATTCCTAATTTGATCCCTAAGACGCCTATAAATACCCCCCATCCATCTCCATTAAGAGGTAATCAATACTTTTCCAATTTACGCTCTTTCATAATCATTTCTGGTTACTGACTTGAGCGTCGGAGGGTGCGTCGCCGGGATCAACCCCGGTGTCTCACACTTTTTGCAGGTTAACGGCGGGAGTCAACAGTCAATCTCCGGCGGAACAGGTTAGAGGTTTGCTATTCAGATTTTTCACGAATCCACAAATACTATCTGTTTACCCCCACACCAGATTTAGCGGTAATAGATTGGCGCCGTCTGTGGGAAACCAAACGAATAGCAGCCCCTCTTCCCGTTGGTCCGATCTTCTCCAGCCATGCCTCCGAGAAAAGTCAGGTTCAGAGGGTCCAACCGCGGGCCCAACCCTTCCGATCAGCAAGAGGTAGTCCCCGTCCAACCCGCTCCGCAGCAGGTACAACCCCCGCTTCAAGTGGAGGACCCTCTTCAACAAGATCAGCTTCCTCTTCAGAATCAGCAACCCCCCAAGGGTCCCACCGGTCCTCAGAACGCCGGTGCGGGGGGCTCCCGCATGAAGCAACCTCTCCATCAAGACCGCGTCTCCATACACAAAGCCTCTACGGATTCCATGGCCTCTCACAATCCTCAAAACCGGCAGAAGGTGGAGGACTTACGCCATCGTCTGGATGAGAAGCGGGCCCGAGAGGGAGCCTCCCGCCAACAACGTCCGGGTGAGCGATCCCCTCACCGCCGAGACTACAGAAGATCCCCTGTCCGAAGGGGAAGGAGGGAGTCCCCCGAGCACTACAGAAGAAGACATCGTTCCCCCGCCGATCGGCAACACCCGAGGAACGATGAGGCACCCATCACCCGTGCCGAGTTCCAACAATTCCAAGTAATGGTACAACAGGCTCTCAACCTCCGTCCTCATAACTACAATGCCCAACGGGATCCTACACCCCCGCGGGTCCAGAATCCTCACCACCGGCAGCATACTCCTAGCCCTCGCCGTTTCCTAGGGTTACTATCGCCACAGTCCTCGCTCCCCCTCCTACGAACACGAGTCCAGAGGCTCGTTCGACTACAGTCGGAGGGACGATGCCCTCTACCGCCGTCTCCACGAGATGGAAAGGTGCATTGGCCGGATTAACCAGCGAGAGGAACAGAGGGGCAGGACCCTCTGTCCAAGCCGACCTCCTTTTTCCCGAACCATAATGGATGTGCCAGTGCCAATCGGCTTTAAAACTCCTCAATTCGAGACCTACTCCGGGGAAACTGACCCCGTTGACCATATTGAGAGCTTCAAGACTCTCATGCTCATCCATCAAGCTTCCGATGCCCTGCTATACAAGACCTTCCTCGCAACTCTTAAGGGTCCGGCTCGAGAATGGTACTCTCGCCTTGCCCCATCCTCGATATTCTCATTCGAACAGTTCGAGACCCTCTTCGTCACCCACTTCGTGAGTAGTCGCCGAACTGAAAAGACCAGCATTTCGCTACTCTACCTTAACCAGAAGAAGGGTGAGAAGTTGAGAGACTATGTGAAGGGGTTCACAGCTGAAGCCAGGTCTATAGCTTCCCTCGACCAATCCGTCGCAACGGCCGCCTTCCAATCCAATGTCTTCAATTCCAGCCTCTATTCCTCTCTTGCTAAGAAGCCTCCACAGAACTTTGCCGACCTCCTTCTCAGGTGTGAAAAGTACATTCGGGCCGAAGAAGCCCTCGACCCCCTTGCTCTGGAGGAGACATCTTCCGGGAACAAACGGAAGAACACAAGTGAAGAGGGGTTCCAAAAATCCCAGAAGGACGGTAATGGCCAGCGCCGCCCGACTCCTCGTTTTGAGAAGTTCACCCCCCTCATTGCTAATATATCAGAAGTCCTTATGGAGGTGGACAAGGAAGGACTACTCCGCGCTCCCCCTAGAATGAATACCCTTGGCAAGAAGAGGGACAAAGATAAGTGGTGCCGCTTTCACAGGGACCACGGCCACGACACGGATGATTGTCGGCCTCTTAAGGAGGAGATCGAAGAACTCATACAGCGGGGGCACCTTACCAAGTTTGTCCAAAAAGATGGGGCCGAGCTTCCCTACTAAGGAGCCAACGAACGAACGGAAAGGCCCGCCGAACTTCAAGACTCAGAACCTCCCAGCTCCTCTCGAGAGGTCTTCACCTTATCATAGAAGTAGGATCTTGATTTTCAATAAGGCCGATGCTTGTAACCCGGCCAATAGCATGTAATAATGGCTCGCCCTATTGAAGCAGCCACTTAGTTTATTTCAATAAAACTTTACATTTTTTCATTGGAAATTGTTGCTCTTGCTTCATCTTAATCTCTCCGAGTCACGACTCGTTAAATGGTGATTTCGGAGTCCAGCTTCTTCTACATGGCTCCTCCCGCAACTCACTAAACTCTAACGATGGTTCCGGAGTCCAACACTTGGTTCGATTCTGCTTCGAATAACTTGCTCTTAAGCGGGTTAGAAGTGGTTCGCCATTCGAAATTGCTCCCACAACCGTTGAATAACTCTAACGATGGTTCCGGAGTCCAACACTTGGTTCGATTCTGCTTCGAATAACTTGCTCTTAAGTGGGTTAGAAGTGGTTCGCCATTCAGAATTGCTCCCACAACCGTTGGATAACTCTAACGATGGTTCCGGAGTCCAACACTTGGTTCGATTCTGCTTCGAATAACTTGCTCTTAAGCGGGTTAAAAGTGGTTCGCCATTCGGAATTGCTCCCACAACCGTTGAATAACTCTAACGATGGTTTCGGAGTCCAACACTTGGTTCGATTCTGCTTTGAATAACTTGCTCTTAAGCGGGTTAGAAGTGGTTCGCCATTCGGAATTGCTCCCACAGCCGTTGAACTTTTCTAACGATGGTTCCGGAGTCCAACACTTGGCTCGATTCTACTTCGCAAGTTCGCCGTTAAGCGAGCTAGAAGTGGTTCGCCATTCGGAATTGCTCCCACAACCATTGATTCCCTCACTTAAATAACGAGTTCGGAGCTCACCACTTTCTCCTAGAGTTGCTCCTCAAACTCGTTTCACAAATGGCACTCTCCTAGAGCCAAGCTCCTCGCTCCGCTCGCCTCCAAAAGCGGACCTCTTCTCAACGAGTTCGGAGCTCACCACTCTCTCCTTGGGTTGCTCCTCAAGCTCGTCTCACAAAGGGCTCTCTCCCAGAGTCAAGCTCTTCGCTCCGCTCGCCTCCAAAAGCGGACCTCTTCTCAACGAGTTCGGAGCTCACCACTCTCTCCTAGAGTTGCTCCTCACACTCGTCTCACAAGGGCTCTCTTCCCAGAGTCAAGCTCTTCGCTCCGCTCGCCTCCAAAAGCGGACCTCTTCTCAACGAGTTCGGAGCTCACCACTCTCTCCTAGAGTTGCTCTTCACACTCGTCTCACAAAGGGCCCTCTCCCAGAGTCAAGCTCTTCGCTCCGCTCGCCTCCAAAAGCGGGCCCCTTCTCAACGAGTTCGGAGCTCACCACTCTCTCCTAGAGTTGCTCCTCACACTCGTCTCACAAAGGGCTCTCTCCCAGAATCGAGCTCTTCACTCCGCTCGCCTCCCAGACGGACCTCTCCTCGAACAAGTTTGGAGCACAACTCTCTCCTAGAGTTCCTCCTCACACTCGTCTCACAAAGGGCTCTCTCCCAGAATCGAGCTCTTCACTCCGCTCGCCTCCCAGACGGACCTCTTCTCAACGAGTTCGGAGCTCACCACTCTCTCCTAAAGTTGCTCCTTACACTCGTCTCACAAAGGGCTCTCTCCCAGAATCGAGCTCTTCACTCCGCTCGCCTCCCAGACGGACCTCTCCTCGAACAAGTTTGGAGCACAACTCTCTCCTAGAGTTGCTCCTCCAACTTGTCTTCCAAATGGCTCTCTCCTAAAGCCAAGCTCTTCGTTTTGCTGACCTCAAAGGATGGGTCTTCCCACGGCTCTTACAAGGGTCTTCCTGGCACAAGGGTTTTCCCAGCACAGCTTCTCCGCCCCTAGGAGTGGAGCTCCTCTTCCAAAATCCCCACGACCAAAACACTCCTCAACTTCATGAAGACAAGAATGTTGCGGGGCTATTTTGACCATGAAGGAGGGTGGGTCCTCGTCTCACTCCTAAAGAGAAGTTGTAGATCTTCGAATTAGCTTCGAAACAAGGGGTCGCACGCCCCGAGCCGACCTCGTAGCACCGGGAACATCAAGAAGAACTCTGCAGGGAAAATTGGAGTTCGGCACAAGCTGCCGAGCGTTCTCGGAACCGACCTCGTTACGGGGGAAAAATCAAGTTCGGCACCCACTGCCGAGCGTTCTTGACACCGACCTCGTTATGGGGGGAAAAATTCGAGTTCGGCACCCACTGCCGAGCATTCTTGACACCGACCTCGTTATGGGGGAAAAATTCGAGTTCGACACCCACTACCGAGCGTTCCTGACACCGACCGTTTTACGGGCTTGAGTTCGGCACCAGTTGAGTTCGGCACCAGCCGCCGAACGCTCTCAGCACAAGACCCACGAACAACAAAAAAAAACAAGGGGAGCACAAGGGGCCGGGTTCGGACCCATTAAGAGGACCCGAACCCAAACCAAACCGCCACGTCACCCTCCTTCTTTCTCCTCCTACGTTTGGCGCCGAAACCCAAGCAAAAAACCAAAAAACCAAGGAACAAAAAAAAAGAAGAAGAGAAGAAACCAGCTCCTTTCTTCTTCTTCACCAAGCATCCATGCGAAGTGAACCCAACAGAGAGCTCCAAACTCCTAGCTCCTCCATCAGTCTTGAGCTTCACCATGGCCTAGCTCCATGTCGAATGCACCCCCTACATCGTCTAGCTCCGTAGTCAAGCTCACCACTTCCATCGAACCCATCGAACCGCCTCTTCGTCAACCTCCTCAACGTCGAGCTTGCCACCTCCATGGCCGAGCTTGACCTCCTCGCCTCCGCTGCCGAGCTTGACCTCCTCGCCTCCACTACCGAGCTCCGACGACGAGCTTCGAAGCTCCTTCATGGCTGAACACATTGCCAACGCAGCTCCAATGAAGAGCCCAAGCATCTCGAGCTCCCCCTTCGTCGATCCTCGAGCTCGGCACCACCTCGCCAACGTCGAGCTTCGAAACTCCTCCATGGCCGACCACTCCCACAATCGAGCTCCGCCACAGAGCTCCACTTCCTCCTCGTCGAGTTCACCGACGCCGAGCTCGACCCACTTCAGCCGAAGCCCAGTCGAGCTCGAACCCATCGCCATGGCGTCGACGAGCTCCATCTTCACCGAAGCTCCCATTCTCGTCAAGCTCACCACCGCGTCGAGCTCTCCCACAGTCGAGCTCCGTCACCTGCCTCGACGAGCTCCGAACTACGCGAGCTCCGTCCTTAGAATCAATGGTCGAGCTCCATTCCGACGCCGAACCCAGTACTGAGCTCGCTCACCGAAGCTGCCGAGCTCTCCCTCTCTCCGAGCTCAACTCGTCGACCACCTTCACCGAGTTCACTTCCGTTCGCCTCCTTCTTCACCGAGCTCTATCACTGAGCTCGACCCCATCACCGAGCTGTTCTCCTCTATCCGCCGAAGCCAACAAACGAAGCTCAGCCATGGTCGACCACCTTCACTCCGAGTTCCGATGTCGAGCTCTGCCTTCGTCTCCTTCGCGAGCTCTGCTACACCTCCAAGCTCCAATGCCGAGCTCTCAAAGCTCCGAAGCATCGAACTCCGAACTCCCACTTCGCCGGAACTCCATTCCCGTCGAGCTTCTTCTCCAAGCTCGAACCCATTCTCCACGGTGCCGAGCTCTAGTATGTCGACCGCCTTCGCCAAATCTCCGTTCCAGTCGAAGCTCGAACCCTTCGTTGAAGCTCCTCGCTCGCGAGCGAAGGCGAAGAAAAAGCAGAGGAGAACGGAGAAGAAGAAAGTACAGCAAAAAAAAAAGAAAAAAGTCAACCTTTGACTGCCACGTGGCGTCCATATGGACTTCGGCCACTTTTTGCCGAGCGTTCGTGACACCGACCTTGTTACACCAAAAAAATGGCCTCTTCTTCCTCCTCCCGATGCGCGCTCGCTTGATCGTGATCAATGCATACGATCGTGCCACGTGTCCAGGTAATATTCAATTTATTTATTTATTTATTTATTTGTTTTAATTATTTAAAAAATCCGAAAAAATATTTAAAAATCGGAAAAAATTAAATAAAAATTCTAAAAATAATTATAAATTCAGAAAAATTATTTTAAAATTTTGAAAAATATAATTATTTAATTAGAATAATTATTTAATATTTTCGATAATTAATTATTTAATTCAGAAAATGAATAAAAAATTCAAAAAAATGAGGAAAAATTCAGAAAAATCTGGAAAAATTACCAAAAATCCAAAAAATTCTGAGGATATTTTTGGGTATTTTACAAGCCCAGAATGAAACCGTTACACCCCCGAGCAAGATCCAAACTCCCTTAAGAACACCGATAAAATTCCGTACGCCATTAGAACAACAAAACTACTCCTCAAAGACTGAAAAACTCAGTATTTAGGAGTGAGGGGCTCGTGATATGGCTAAAAATAGGATTAAATCGGAACCGTTCACATCGGATACGAATCTTAAAGCTCAGGGGTAAAACGGTAATCTCACCTACAAACGGGTATGAAATGGGAACTGGGTCTTTATTCAAAGCCCAATAACCCATGAATGGATCAACGTCAACTGGGTATGGGTTCCAATCAGCTGCACACCCGATCCAACAAGATACAATCAAGGTCCCTGATTAGATCTTAATCAACGGCCCTGATTTACATCTATCTTTTCACTGGGAATTAGGGATTCAATTCCTTATCTGATTACTAGGAGAATATTCCTTATCTAATCACGGGGATTACATTCCTAATTTGATCCCTAAGACGCCTATAAATACCCCCCATCCATCTCCATTAAGAGATAATCAATACTTTTCCAATTTATGCTCTTTCATAATCATTTCTGGTTACTGACTTGAGCGTCGGAGGGTGCGTCGCCGGGATCAACCCCGGTATCTCGCACTTTTTGCAGGTTAACGGCGGGAGTCAACGGTCAATCTCCTGGCGGAACAGGTTAGAGGTTTGCTATTCAGGTTTTTCACGAATCCACAAATACTATCTGTTTACCCGCACACCAGATTTAGCGGTAACAGTAAGCATATATTTTTCAGAGTGAATCAATTGTTATACATATCCGAAGGATTTTGGCATACAGCTATAGCATCCTCAGTTCACAGCGAACCCATTTTGGTCAAAAAAACATGCCAAGATGACAATCAGATGCATGGGATAAGCTTCATTAACAGTAAAAGAAAATGAGGATGCTAGCAGCATACTTAGTTTGGAAGTGAACTCATTTTATGTTAAAAAATCATGCCAACGAGGGCAAACAGGTAACTTTAACAGTATCTGAAAATGAAAATTTCCATTATCTGAGCTTATATGTTGCTCTACTAATTCACTGTGCCCAACTCAATCTAAAACCCAATTGTTGTGCATACCCGGAGGGAGGATTTTGGCATACGTACCTATACCTTCCTCAGTTCACAGTGAACCCATTTTGGTCAAAAGAACATGCCAAGAAGACAATCAGATGCATGAAAAATAAGCTTCACTAACAACAAAAAAAGAAACTGGGGATGCTAGCAGCATACTTAGTTTGGAAGTGTACCCATTTTTGGTTAAAAAATCATGCCTAAGATGGCAATCAGGTTATCTAACAGTATCTGAAAATGAAAATACCCATTATCTGAGTGTATATGTTGCTCGACTAATTCTTTAGCCCAACTAAATCTAAAACCCAATTGTTGTGCATACCCGGAGGATTTTGGCATACGTACCTATAGCATCCTCAGTTCACAGTGAACCCATTTTGATCAAAAGAACATGCCAAGAAGACAATCAGATGCATCAAAAATAAGCTTCACTAACAGTAAAAGAAGAAACTAGGGATGCTAGCAGCATACTTAGTTTGGAAGTGAACCCATTTTATGTTAAAAAATCATGCCTAAGATGGCAATCAGGTTACTTTAACAGTATCTGAGAATGAAAATTTCCATTATCTGAGCTTATATGTTGCTCTACTACTTCTTTAGCCCAACTAAATCTAAAATCCAATTGTTGTGCATATCCGGCCGGAGGATTTTGGCATACACACCTATAGCATACTCAGTACACAGTGAACCCATTTTGGGTAAAAAAACAAACATGCCAAGAATACAATCAGATGCATGAAAAATAAGCTTCACTAACAGTAAAAGAAGATGGACATGCTAGCAGCATACTTAGTTTGGAAGTGAACCCATTTTTTGTTAAAAAATCATGCCTAAGATGGCAATCAGGTTACTTTAATAGTATCTTAAATGAAAATTTCCATTATATGAGCTTATATGTTGCTCTACTACTACTGTGCCCAACTAAATCTAAAACCCAATTGTTGTGCATATCCGGCCGGAGGATTTTGGCATACGTACCTATACCATCCTCAGTTCACAGTGAACCCATTTTGGTCAAAAAAACATGCCAAGAAGACAATTAGATGCATGAAATCAGCTTCATTAACAGTGAAAGAAAATGAGGATGCTAGCAGCATACTTAGTTTGGAAGTGAACCCATTTTTTGTTAAAAAATCATGCCAACGAGGGCAAACAGGTAACTTTATCAGTATCTGAAAATGAAAATTTCCATTATCCGAGCTTATATGTTGCTCTACTAATTCACTGTGCCCAACTAAATCTAAAATCCAATTGTTGTGCATATCCGGCATGTAATGATTTTGGCATACGTACCTAGAGCATCCTCAGTTCACAGTGAACCCATTTTGGGTAAAAAAACAAACATGCCATGAAGACAATCAGATGCATGAAATCAGCTTCATTAACAGTAAAAGAAGATAAAATTTTCCAGTATCTAAGTGATGCGGTTTGTTTTTGGTCGCAGTGTGGATGCACCAGGTGTGAGTTCGGACTCAATTTGTAATGAGGAAAGAGTGCGGCACTGGACGACGAGCGGGAGGCTCGCTTCGGCTCTTGAGGATCGGCTCGGATTGCCTCGCCTCGAGTACCTGCAGACGGTCCTGAAACACCGGGGTTTATCCCGGCGGCGGACCCTCCGACAATCTAGTCAGTCTCTGTGAGAGAGTAGCAATAACTAGGGAAATTTGGGTGGCAAAAGATTGATTACCTGAAAAGGTGGGTGAGGGTCTAGTATTTATAGGGAATTCCAACCGGGTTTGGATCCGCTTGGGGGCCGGGTCTGAACTCGAAAGCCCATGGGCCTGACGTGGTAGAAGGCCCTAGGGGGTTTAGGGCTGACGTGGCAGTATCAAGAGTGGTATAGGACTGACGTGGCAAAGCCCTTGGTGGTATTTGGAGCTGACATGGCTGATCATGGGGCTCCTGTGCTCCAGGGAGAATCGGGTGGCCTAGGTTGTGCCAGGTGACCTTCATTCTTTACCAGGCTGGGCGGACGGCCCGTGGGCCTGTCGTGGATCGGAGGCCGAGGGCCATCGAGACTGGTCGGATACGAGGAGACCAGGTTTGTGGGGGTGAACTTGAGGTTCGGCGCCGACCCTGTAGTGGCTCGAAGCCGAGCCAGATTGTCGTTTTTCCCATTTTTGAGTGAGAGCTGTACTGGGCCTTTGTTGGGCCCCAAGCCATTTTTACCCTACCACACAAGCCCCCCACTCCTGCGGGGGTGCGGGAGCTAGCCGTGGAAGAGTGTTCATGGTTGTAGAAATGGGATGGCGAATCGCTGGGCCTGTATGAGGGGGTTGCCTTGATGTTAGAGCGAACCTCGAGCTGGCAAGGGTTTATCGGGCCGGCAAGGGTGATGGCGAGCCGTTGAAACTTCCTGAGAAGATTACCCTGGTGCTAGACCGGACCTCGAGCTTTCGAGGGATTACGGGTCGGCAAGGGTGATGGCGAGCCATTGAGTCTTTCGGAGAAGACTACCCTGGTGCTAGACTAGTCCTCGAGCTGGCGAGGGTGATGGCGAGCCGTTGAGCCTTCCTGAGAAGACTACCCTAGTGCGAGACCAGACCTCGAGCTGGCGAGGGATTATGGGTCGGCAAGGGTGATGGCGAGCCGTTGAGTCTTCCGGAGAAGATTACCCTGGTGTTAGACCGAACCTCGAGCTTTCGAGGGATTACGGATCGGCAAGGGTGATGGCGAGCCGTTGAGCCTTCCTGAGAAGACAACCCTGGTGCTAGACCGAACCTCGAGCTTTCGAGGGATTATGGGTTGGCAAGGGTGATGGCGAGCCGTTGAGTCTTCCGGAGAAGATTACCCTGGTGCTAGACCGAACCTCGAGCTTTCGAAGGGATTACGGGTTGGCAAGGGTGATGGCGAGCCGTTGAGCCTTCCTGAGAAGACAACCCTGGTGCTAGACCAAACCTCGAGCTTTCGAGGGATTATGGGTTGGCAAGGGTGATGGCGAGCCATTGAGTCTTCTGGAGAAGATTACCCTGGTGCTAGACCGAACCTCGAGCTTTCGAGGGATTACGGGTCGGCAAGGGTGATGGCGAGCCGTTGAGCCTTCCTGAGAAGACAACCCTGGTGCTAGACCGAACCTCGAGCTTTCGAGGGATTATGGGTTGAAAGGGTGATGGCGAGCCGTTGAGTCTTCTGGAGAAGATTACCCTGGTGCTAGACCGAACCTCGAGCTTTCGGGGGATTACGGGTCGGCAAGGGTGATGGCGAGCCGTTGAGCCTTCCTGAGAAGACAACCCTGGTGCTAGACCGAACCTCGAGCTTTCGAGGGATTATGGGTTGGCAAGGGTGATGGCGAGCCGTTGAGTCTTCCGGAGAAGATTACCCTGGTGCTAGACCGAACCTCGAGCTTTCGAGGGATTACGGGTCGGCAAGGGTGATGGCGAGCCATTGAGCCTTCCTGAGAAGACAACCCTGGTGCTAGATCGAACCTCGAGCTTTCGAGGGATTATGGGTTGGCAAGGGTGATGGCGAGCCGTTGAGCCTTCCTGAGAAGACAACCCTGGTGCTAGACCGAACCTCGAACTTTCGAGGGATTATGGGTTGGCAAGGGTGATGGCGAGCCGTTGAGTCTTCCGGAGAAGACTGTCCTGGTGCGAGACCGGACCTCGAGCTGACGAGGGATTATGGGTCGGCAAGGATGATGGTGGGCCGTTGAGCCTTCCTGAGAAGACTACCCTGGTGCTAGACCGAACCTCGAGTTGACGAGGAATTATTGGTCGGCAAGGGTGATGGCGAGCCGTGGTGCCTTAGAAGGTTTGAGCGGGGTGGCCCGCCGTCTTTGCGGAGCATTAAAGGCGCTCCGGGATCTGTGCGATGTTCCAATTTCCTAGGGGCATTAATGGCGCCGCCTAATAATGCATGTGGCGCATGGGCTTCCGTTGATTGGCTTTCCCAATATCATAATGGCCGGTCTATGGGGGAGGCTATAAGTACCCCTCCCCCCACAGCGGGTTTGATCACAGCAAGGGTGGTCCATTGGCCATCAGAGGTGTCTGCTTCGGCGGACGTCTGTCTCTTGCAAAATTTTAACCCTGGTAGTGTCGGAGAGGTGGTTACTCTGCCTGCCCGGATCTTCTCTTGGATCTGATGGCCTTAATACGGTAGCCAGATCTAGGGAAGATCAAGGCGAGAGGGGTAACGACCGAAATTCGGACCGGTAGATAAGGAGCCTCGGATTGGTGGTGGCCTTGCCATCTGGATCCTTTTTCGGGTCAGACGACCCTGACACAGGTTGTTTGGCCCGAGAGGGATCCAGACGGGAGGGGCATCAACCGTATTCCGGACCTGGGGCTGAAGAGCCTCGGACAGATGGGTCGTCTCGATTGGAGGTGGGCCGATCTGTTTTCTGATAGGGCTCCAGGCGATGGTGGCTTCTGTACCACCCTCGAACAATTCGGGGTTTCGGCTGCCGAGGTCGTAAGCCCCGGGTTGCTCGTGGGTGAGAGGGGAGCCGACCGAGCCCTGGAGCCCGGGGCGTCTGTCGAAGGACAGCGCCTCAAATCTTAAGTAAAATGTTTTCTCCGCCGAACACTTCATCCGAACCGACCCCTGTGTCTGGCTGCCAGCCTGGCACTGTGTGGCGTCTGCAGCGCACGTTTCGAGGACGTGGCATGATTTTCCAGGCGGCAGTTACACGTCAATTGGTGAACAGTAATTGCGGAAATCGAGGAGTCGTTTTCATCCTCTATAAATGTCCCCCCCTCTCCCCCTATCGCCCACTTCTTTCTCGCTTCTTTCTTTTTCAAAAAATCTTCCAACACTTCAGCGCTCGTCCCTACCATTTGCTGCACCAGGCTCGTTCTTCCGAAGCGACCCCAGGTTAGTTGGTAAGTCTGTTTTAGTTTAGGCACAGATGGACAGGGCTCAGTCTGGCTCGTCAGCGTCGACGTCTGGAGGGGAAGTGAAACCCGCCTCCAAATTGACTTCATGGGAGGAGCCCGTGCTAGAGGGGGAATCTGTACATAACGTGGAGCCTTCCGATTCGATTTCGTGGGAGGAGCCAGTAGGCGAGGAGGTGCCAGTGTATAATGTGAAGCCGTTGCGATCTCGGAGGCCTTTTGTGGTGGAGAGCAGCGAATCTGAGGAGGGGGGCGGTAGTTCAGGTGAAGTCCAGATTCTAGGGTTGGCTTCCGAAGAGGAGGGTGGCCCCGAAGGGGGTGAAGCCGAAGGGGCTCAGATAGGAGGTCAGGGTGTGGGCTCGAGTTCCATGCCGACCGGTCTGGGGCGATTATCTACCCCCCTCGCCGGAACGAGCCAAGAAGAAGAGGGTTCCGAAGAAGAAGGCGTCGAGGACCGGTGGCTCGAGCCAGGCGCCTGTTTATCGTAACTTGATGACAGGGTCGCCCGTACAACCTAAGCCGTTCCGTCGGTACCCCGATGATCTTTCCGATAAGGAGCTGTTTGGGGTCCAGCCGTCGTCGCCGAGCCGGAAGAGGGTGAAGACGGACACACTTCCGACCGTTCTGGAGGTAGGTGACTTGGAGGCTTTGCAGCTGGCGTACCACATAGGGTCCAGCTATGAGCTCATGTTGCCGAACTCTACTCTTCGACCGACCGATCCCCTGCCTGATTGGTATTGCGTCTTCCCGGTGGACGCCTTCATCTCCGGACTGAGGCTGCCAGTCCACCCGTTTGTTCGTGAGGTGTTGAACTGGGCGATCCTTGGCGCCGATGCAGTACGGGCCGAACTCCTGGAAGCAGATCATCTGCTTCGTGCTGATGTACGAGGAGCAGAAGGTACCCCTACGGCTGAATGTGTTCCGAGCAATGTTGATGATCAGCTCGGCGGCTGAGGGTGTCTACTACATTTCGCCCCGGAGTAAGGGGAAGGTCGTCCACAGCCACTCGGACTCCATCAAGGATTGGAAGAAGAAATATCTGGTGATCCGGAGTGAGGAACCTTGGAACATTCCTACTCGATGGAACCACTCCAAGCCGAGCTATGAAACGCCGAGGCCGAAGGACCTGACGGCTGAGGAGTGGAAGTTCGTCGAGCGCCTCCGTCTGTCATACAGTATCAACTGGACGAAGGTGACCGAGGGTCACCTGGCGAGCGTCGGACTGAGCCCAGCCGTTCTGTGTATGTAGTTGTTTCTTTCTTTTGACTTTGTTGTTCCTCCGTGCTCATTGTCCTTACTGGATCTTCTTGCATATATGGATCCTGAATCGATCAAGGCAAAGAGGCTCGCCCTAAAGAAGGAGAAGGCCGAGAAGAAGGGGGAGGCGACGAAGAGGCCGAGGGAGTCGTCCCTAGCCATCTCGGAGGCCCAGCTTGAGCCGAGGACCAAGAGGACTCGCTCGGAGATGGGCAAGGGGGTGGCTACTTCGAGGGGCCAGGGCCAAGCGAAGGCATCCAATCTTGACAAGGGGAAAGGTCCCTTGGTCGAGGTCGAGGAAGAGGACCCGGTGGTGGAGATGTTGCGGCAACGGTGGGCACCGGATTGGTCGGTTCGGATGGGGGACTGTCTGACCTGAGGAGGCCCAGGCCGTTGAGGTGGCGGAAAAGTTGGCAACCCCTCGCGACCGCAAGGAGATGGAGAGCGAGCCCGTGGAGGTGGCGTTCACGTGCCTGGCGCAAGCCACCGTGCTGGTAAGCTCGTCGACCCTATCCCCCTTGTTAATTTTAATGCTGAAGTCTTTTCCTTATCTGCGCTTGTCGGTCACAGGCTTGCATGCAGGGGCTAACGTAAAGAACCTCTACGAAGCGTCCCTGGCACAAGAGCGAGCTCGGGCAGATAAGAGCGAGCGGGAAACGAAGGAGATGCGGATCGAGCTCGAGGGCTCGCACAAGAGGGAGCAGAAGATGAAGCTCGAGATCGAGGCCAAGGATGCGGAGTGGGGGAAGAGGGTGGTCTCCTTGAAGAAGTTCGCTAAGGAGAAGGAGGAGTTGACGAATGCGGGTCAGATGATGGTGATCAAAGCCCAGGACGAGTGTTATGCGAAGGCCCTCAGTCATGTGAGACACTTCTACCCGACCGTCGACCTGTCCAACTTTGAGTATGACATGGAGATCGAGGGGACACCAAAGACCCCTGGCGAAGATGGGCCCGCTCTTGACCCGTCTGCCGATCCCACTGTGAACCCGTCTGCCGACGCTGAGGTGGGAAAACAAGTTGTATAATTTTGTCTTTCTTTTTCCCTCTCTCGATTGTATTTGCCTTCCGCGGACTGGCCACCGCATTTTTTGTAAGAAGCAACTCAATTTATAAAAAAGATTTTTGACCGGCCAAGTATTTTGACCTCAGATGTTTCCGACCCTCCTTGCTTATGTGTTTTGAGTTGGCTGGTTCTCTTGTAGGTTGTGACTCACCTTCCCGAGGTGGACCCCCGTCGTTCCGACGTGGCGTGGCTCTAGAGCAAAGTTGAGGCCCTGGAGGCCACGTTGGTTCGCTACCGAAAGGGGGCTCGTGACACCGATGCGGCCTTTAACTATTATCGGAATAAGTCTGAAGCCTTAAGTGAGGAGGCGAGCCGGCTGAGGAGGGCGATGGTGGATCGGGACCTCGGGGGTGTCGGTCTTGGACATGTCATGTCGAGTGCCTCGGTGCAGAGGCCCTCCTCTGAGAGGCTACTTCGTGACCTCATAGTGGAGAAGGAGATGGAGATACACCGTTACAAGACAATGCTGGGTGTCTCGACATCTTCCTCAGTGGGTCGGCGAGCGGAGGGGGTTCCCTCTGCGCTGCTGCTGTTGGAGCGTATGCGACCAGTTGATGCCCAGAGCTCTGTGGCTGGTCTGGTGATGCCCAGACCCTGCTGTCGACGCCATGACGAGGAGAGGGCTCCTAGTCGCTCGGTCGGAGTGGTCCCGCCCTTCGTCGGACCCGAGGGGCCCTAAGATGGCGGCTTCCTCCAGTTTGAGATGAGTGGAGTGGTCCTGTAACGGTCTTTGTTTGTTTTCTCCGAACCAAATAAAAGAGTATGAATAAAGAATTATTTTTCTTCTTTGCTCTGGTTAGTAGTGTAGTGAATGATGGCGGAGGCGAGGTTCGACTCCGTTGATCCGTGAGGGGTCGATGCGGGGCATGAGGAAGAGTCCCTGGTCTGAAGCCGGATCGGACCTACCGAGACGTTGGGGACGATACCGGAGTGAGAACTCGGGTGCCGATCTCATGGTCCGGTGTTAGGTCGGAGCTGCCGAGGCATTTGGAGTTTGACAAAACGAGACTTCTTTCATACAAGATAGGGGGTCCGCTGAAGCGGCCCTTTACCCATGAAAGCTTACAAAAGATTTTATTTACATTAGCCAAGCTAGAACCTATGTTTGCTCTTCCAGGAACTTCATTAGGTGCTCGGCGTTCCAGGGTCGGCTGATGAGCCGGCCGTCCATGTCTGCCAGTCGGTATGTACCAGGGCATACAGTCTCGACTACACGGTATGGGCCTTCCCAGTTGGGAGCCAATTTCCTCTTCTTGGTTGGATCAGAGACGGATAGTTTTCGTAACACGAGGTCCCCCGCCTTGATGTTTGTGGGGTGGACCTTCTTGTTGTAAAACTTCTCGATCCGTTGTTGGTAGATGCTTCTTCGGATTGAGGATTTCTCTCTGACTTCGGCGACGAGGTCCAGGTTGGCCCTCAAGCCGGATGAATTGTCAGCTTCGTCGAAGGCCATGATACGGGGAGAAGGCAAGCCAACCTCGAAGGGGATGACTGCTTCTGTCCCGTAGGTCAAGGTGAACGACGTCTCTCCCGTGGGGATCCTCTTGGTGGTTCGGTGTGCCCATAGCACGCTAGGCAGTTCCTCGACCCACAGCCCTTTGGGGGAACTGTCGAGGCGCTTTTTGAGGCCGTCGAGGATTTGCCTGTTCGCGTTCTCCGCTTGGCCGTTGGACTGAGGGTGGCAAATAGCGGAGAAACGCTGCTGGATGCCGATGTCCGCGCAGAAGGTTTGGAAGTTCTGACCTTGGAATTGGGTTCCGTTGTCCGAGACGAGGACCCGAGGGATTCCGAATCGACAAATGATGTTCTTCCAAAAGAACTGTTGTACTTGGCGCTCGATGATGCTGGACAGAGGCTCGGCTTCGAGCCACTTGGTGAAGTAGTCGATGGCGACTATTAAGAATTTCTTTTGCCCTACCGCTACGGGGAAGGGGCCCACAAGGTCCATGCCCCACATGGCGAATGGGGTAGGACTAGCCAGGGATCGGAGATTAGCTTGAGGAAGTCTCTTGATAGGGGAGAACCTTTGGCACGGGCCGCATCTCTTGACTAGGTCTTGCGAGTCTTGGAGCATGGTCGGCCAATAGTACCCCTGGTTTAGGGCCTTCCGGGTGAGCGTCCTGCTCCCCATGTGGCATCTGCCGATCCCCTCATGAAGATCTTTCAGCGCGTAGCTGGCCTCATCGCTGGTGAGACAGCGGAGGTATGGCTTGCCGTCGGCCAGGGTGTATGAGCATTTGAAGAGGACGTCATCAATCATGACGAACCTTTCAGCTCGGACCCTGACTCATCTCGCTTCGGCTCGGTCTTCAGGAAGCTCGGCACTGACTAAGAATCTTCGGATGGGGGTGGTCCAGTCGTCCAGACTGGCTCCGTCTTGGACACACATTGCCTCCTGGTCTTGATCGTTGATACTTGGCTTTAGGAGGATTTCTATGAGTACCGTTTGGTCGAGGCCCTCGAAGGAGGAAGCGGCGAGTTTTGACAACGCGTCTGCTTGAGCGTTCTGCTCCCTAGGGACTCGAATGACTGCGGAGTGGCAGAAGGACGCTAGGAGACGTCGGACTACTGCCAAATACCTCACCATGCGTTCGTCGCGGGCTTCATATTCTCCGGTGATCTGATTGACCACGAGCTGAGAATTGCTGAAGGCCCGGACTTGCTTGGCTCCGGCTCGATGTGCTAGGGTTCAAACCGGCGATCATGGCCTCGTATTCCGCCTCGTTGTTAGAGGCCGGAAAGTTGAGGCGGAGGGAGTATTGAAGTAAGAATTGGTCAGGGCCATGAAGGATGATGCCAGCCCCACTCCCTGTTTCGCATGATGATCCATCGACAAAGACCTCCCTGGTTGGATCCGAGGCCTCAGTACTGGGCTGCTCGGAGACGGTGCACTCAGTGATGAACTCGGCGAGGGCCTGCCCTTTGATGGCCGTCCTCGGCTGGTAGCTGATGTCGAACTGACTCAGCTCAATCGACCACTTGACTAAGCGGTCGGAGTTTTCGGGCTTGTGAAGGACAGTCTTCAGTGGCTGGTCGGTCAGTACTTGAACGGAGTGGGCCTGGAAGTAAGGACGAAGCTTCCGGGCTGCCATGACCAAGGCATAGGCCACCTTCTCTATCTTTGCGTACCTCGTCTCGGCGGGGAGCAGAACTTTGCTCACATAGTACAATGGCCTCTGGACCCCATCTTCCTCTCTGACGAGGACGGCGCTGAGGGCGCTATCCGAGGCGGACAGGTAGAGCCATAGTGGTTCGCCTGGCTCGGGCTTGCTGAGGAGAGGGGGGTTGGCTAGGTACTGCTTCAGCTGTTCGAAGGCCTCTTGTTGATGGGTACCCCACTCGAAGCCCCCCTTTCCGCGTAGAGCTTTGAAGAAGGGGAGAGACTTCTCCCCTGACTTGGAGAGGAAACGATCGATTGCAGCTAACCGGCCTGTGAGCCTCTGAACCTCTTTGACATTCCGGGGTGGGGCCATGTCAATAATGGCTTGGATTTTCTCGGGGTTCGCCTCGATGCCGCGCTGGCTGACGATGAACCCCAGGAACTTCCCAGTGGATACGCCGAAGGCGCATTTAGCCGGGTTGAGCCTCATATTGTGATGTCGGAGGACTCCAAAGGCTTCCTCGAGGTCGGCGACGTGGTCTGGCCCGGCCCGGCTCTTGACGAGCATGTCGTCGACATAGACTTCTACATTGCGGCCGATCAGGTCTTTGAAGATTCTGTTGACGAGCCATTGGTATGTGGCTCCGGCGTTTTTTAGCCCGAAGGGCATAACGCGGTAGCAGAAGAGACCATGGTCGGTGACGAACGAGGTCTTGGAGATGTCCGGTGGGAACATCCGGATCTGATTGTATCCTGAGAATGCGTCCATGAAGGACAGTAGCTCATGCCCCGAGGTTGCGTCGATCAAGGCGTCGATGCGGGGGAGGGGGAAAAGATCTTTTGGACATGCTTTATTTAAATCCGTGAAGTCGATACAGATCCGCCAGCCCCCGGTTGCCTTCTTCACCATGACGACATTAGCCAACCACTCGGGGTAGCTGACTTCCTGAATAAATCGAGCCGACAAGAGCTTGTCGACCTCTGCCTTCACAATTTGCTGCCTCTCTGGTGCGACTTTGCGTCTCTTTTGGACGAACGGCTTAGAGTCTGGGATGACGCTCAGCCGATGCATGATCAAGTCTTCGAAGATCCCGGGCATGTCGGAGGGCTTCCAGGCGAATAGATCAACGTTGCGGCGGATGCAGGCGATTATGCCTGGCTTCAAGTCCTCGGGGAGCGAACGGCTCCCCCGGAAATACTTTGATTCATCCTCGGCGCCGAACGGGACCTCCTCCAGCTCGTCGACAGGCTCTGGGGCGGGACCGTCCCTCTCTGGTTCGAGCTCGACGGCGTCGAGGGGGAACACACCTCCTCCGACGGCGGTCATGTAGCATGACCGTGCTGCTTCCTGGCTACCTCGGACTGTGCCGACCCCTTGCGGGGTGGGAAATTTAAGCTTCAGATGGTATGCCGAAGGTACCGCTTGAAGGGAGCATAGTCCGGGTCGGCCGAGTATGGCATTGTAAGCTACTTTGACGTTTACCACCATGAAGTCCATGGACTCGGTCCTCTTGACAGAAGCTGATCCCGCAGGTGACGTCGAGAGTAACAATCCCTTCTATCACGACAGGGACGCCAGAAAACCCATGCAAGGTATATCCGGCTGGCTTGAGTTTGCTTCTGGGTAGTTTGAGATTCTCGAAGGCCTCAAGGAAGAGAATATTTACCGAGCTGCCATTGTCGACGAGAATTCGTCGAACTTCACAATTAGCCATGTGGAGGCTAATGACGAGGGCGTCGCAATGAGGGAGGCGAACGCCTTCGAGGTCTTCTCCGGAGAAGGAGACAGGCACCGGTTGCAACTTGGGCGAGGGGTTGTCTTGGACAGCATTCACCTCTCGGATGAAGGCTTTTTGGGAAGTATTTGACTCTCCCCCCATTGGCCCCCCGTGGACACAGTGTAAAATGAATGGCGTATCCGCGGCTCCTTCGGGCTCGGGATCCCGACCCTGGATGCGGTTCGGAGTAGGGTTCGGAGGCGAAGGCCTCCGGTTCCTAGCATCTCGCCGATCCCGTGGGCTTTCTCTGGTGAATTCTCGGAGGTATCCTCGTGAGATGAGGTCCTCAATTTCGTCTTTCAGGGCCCGACATTGGTCGGTTTCGTGCCCATGATCTCTGTGGAAACGGCAGTAGAAGCGCTGGTCTCGCTTCTTGTTGTTGCTTGATCGGGGAGGTAGTCGGACAATGCCTTTGTCTTCGATTTCTAAGAGGATGGCGGACACGTCATGTGTCAAGGGAGTGTACCTTTCGAAGCGAGGGACCGGAGGTGCCCTCTTCGCGCCGACCCCTTCCTTTGCTGTTTTCTTGGCAGGTTCGGCATCATCGACCCTGCGCTTGCCCTTCCCCACGACTTCTTTGCTGCCCTCTGGGTTCAGAGCTTCCTCAGCTCGTATATACTTCTCGACCCGGTTGAGAAGGTCAGGGAAGTCCAGAGGTGGCCTCTTTGCCAAGGAGACCTTTAGCTGGTTGTGGCGGACATTGTGCCGGAAAGCTGCCGAGGCGACCCCTGCGTCGAGGGCAGAGACGGATCTGGCCTCGGTTGTGAACCTCTTGACGAAGTTACGGAGCGACTCCCCCTCCCTCTGGTTGAGGTCGAGCAGGGAAGCGCTCGTCCTTTCGCTCTTCCGGCTTGTGATGAAGTGGGCCAGGAAGCTGGCTTCCAGCTGGTCGAACGAGAAGATCGAGCCAGGGGTGGGTTTGGAGAACCACTCCCTGGCCGGACCCCGGAGGGTGGCCGGGAAGGCTCGGCACAGCAGGGGATCCGAAGCGCTGTGAATCATCATGAGGGTTTTGAAGCCCTCCATGTGATCAGCTGGATCACCCTCGCCGTTGTAAGTCTCGAACTGCGGAGGCCGGAAGTTCGGGGGATTTCCTGCTTCTATGATGTTGACGGAAAATGGAGGTCGAGAAGGCCTCCGTCCCTGGACTAGGTTGGGATTCCTGTCGCCGATGCGCTCAATTCGATTCTCCATCTCCAGGAGGCGTCGGAGCACCTCGTCTGCGCGCTCTGGCGGGGGAGTCAGCGCACGAGTGTGGCTTCTTCCTTCGCTCATTTGAGAGGTTCGGTCGTAGGTCGCGGACCTCGGCGCTCCGTGGTCAAGATTTCCTCTCTGAAGCTTCTGAACTCGCCCCTGGTGACCCCGCCATGGTCGGAAGGGTCGGGTCGGGGCCTAGGAATTTGGTCGATGCGGCTGAGTGCCGACGGCCTTTCCCTTTGTGCGGGCCTGAAGTGGTTCGAGACCGAGTTGGAAGCGGTCCCTCCCCTAGCCTGGCTAGCCCTTCTGTTCACAATGACCCGACGAAGGTTGGGTTCGGCGACGTGCGAAGCACTTCGCTGGGGTCCGGGGTTTCCACCCGGATTATTGGATGCTTGCCCTCCGTCGAGGGCCCCCTCGGGAGGAGGCCCGTCTTGTCGGGCGGAACTGGCTGATCTTCGATCTCGGGGAGCCATGGAAGATTAGGTCGAGGGAGAGCGTCGGTGGTGAGGCTCGGACTCACGTCCGTACCGGATAAAGTTTCCCACAGACGGCGCCAACCTGATGCGGTTTGTTTTTGGTCGCAGTGTGGATGCACCAGGTGTGAGTTCGGACTCAATTTGTAATGAGGGAAGAGTGCGGCACGGGACGGAGCGCCTCGCCTCGAGTACCTGCAGACGGTCCTGAAACACCGGGGTTTATCCCGACGGCGGACCCTCCGACGATCTAGTCAGTCTCTGTGAGAGAGTAGCAATAACTAGGGAAATTTGGGTGGCAAAAGCTTGATTACCTAAAAAGGTGGGTGAGGGTCTAGTATTTATAGGGAATTCCAACCGGGTTTGGATCCGCTTGGGGGCCGGGTCTGAACTCGAAAGCCCATGGGCCTGACGTGGCAGAAGGCCCAGGGGGTTTAGGGCTGACGTGGCAGTACCAAGAGTGGTATAGGGCTGACGTGGCAAAGCCCTTGGTGGTATTTGGAGCTGACATGGCTGATCATGGGGCTCCTGTGCTCCTGGGAGAATCGGGTGGCCTAGGTTGTGCCAGGTGACCTTCATTCTTTACCAGGCTGGGCGGACGGCCCGTGGGGCTATCGTGGATCGGAGGCCGAGGGCCATCGAGACTGGTCGGATACGAGGAGACCAGGTTTGTGGGGGTGAACTTGAGGTTCGGTGCCGACCCTGTAGTGGCTCGAAGCCGAGCCAGCCAGATTGTCGTTTTTCCCATTTTTGAGTGAGAGCTGTACTGGGCCTTTGTTGGGCCCCAAGCCATTTTTACCCTACCACACTAAGCATATATTTTTCTATTCATTCTTCATCCCAACTAAACCATTCATGTTAAGGAAATCAAGATGCATAATCTGAAAAACCATGCTTTTTTTGAAAAATAAGGGAAATCAAGAGATGATACCGAAGAGAGAGAGAGAGAGCAGGGGCGACGAGCGCGGGGGCGTAGGAGAGAGAGAGAGCGGGGCGATCGCCGATTCACCTCCAAATAGAGAGAGGGAAGAGGGAAATCGAAAATGACAAAGGGAAGAAGGGACGATTTCGAAAGGTCGAAGGCTGTCGAAGAGGACGAAGCGGCGGAGGCAAACACGCGGGAAGTAGAGCGAGGAAGGAGGGAAACGAAGCGCCCCTTTCTTGTTTTTTTTTGGGGGTTTGGGAAAATGGCGAGCGAAAGATTAGGGTTCGCGGGTTTTATCGCAGCTTATTCACCGGCGTTTCAATTAGACACACCGGTGAATGTGTCCGTATATTCACCGGCGTTTATTATAAAAACGCCGGTGAATAATACACTTCACCGGCATTTTTAAATAAAACGCCGGTGAATACGAAGATTGGCCGGCATTTTAAAGAGACCACCGGTGTATAACCATCCCATCTGGCGCCCAATTCCTTTTCGCTCCCTACCCCGGCGCTACTAGTAAAATGCCGGGGAATATTCGCCGGTAAAACCAGTATCTTTTGTAGTGAAAGCTGTACTGAAATCAGTCCTTGTCCCCATAGCTGCTTGTAGACTCCTCCAGAAATACAAAGTGAAACACGCATCTCTGTCGGATACTATTGACCGTGGAACTCCATGCAGCTTCACAATCTCATCCACATACAACTCTACCAGCTTCTCCATTGACCAAGTAAGGCTTCATTGCTAAAAAGTGAGCTGACTTGGTGAGTTGATCCACTATTACCCAAATTGTATCATTGCCTTTGGAACTCTTGGGTAAACCTGTGATGAAATCCATGCTGATACAGTCCCATTTCCACTCTGGGATAGGTAATGGCTACAACAAACCTGCCGGGCTTCTGGTTTTCTGCCTTGACTTGCTGACAAACCACACACTTGGCCACAAACTCCGCCACATCTCACTTCATGCCCGACCACCAGAAGTGTAGCTTTATATCCTTATACATCTTGGTACTCCCAGGATGCACAGATAACAAGGTAGCATGTGCTTCCTGAAGAATACTTTCCTTCATTTCTGCTACATCTGGCACACATAGCCGCTCCCCAAACAATAATAATGTATCCTTCACCTGAAATTCTGCCAATCTGCCCAAGCCAACCTGTTCTATCATCTCTTGGATCTCTAGATATGCCTTCTTACCATCAATAATTCTGTCTCTTAAAGTGGGTTGAATCCTCAATTGAGTTAAGGAAGCTTCCACACCTTGTAAGATCACTTCAATCCCTGCTCGATCTAACTCATCTGCTAACTTCTCCTAGGTTGTGATCAACCGAGACAAAATGACCTTCCTACTGAGCGCATCTGCTACAACATTTACCTTATATGGATGGTATTTGGTTTCTGGTCAGATATCTTCCAACACTTCTAATCATCTTCGCTACCTCAGATTCAAGTCCTTCTGTTGATAAATATATTTCAGGCTCTTGTGATCTGTGTACATGTTGACATTTTCTCCGTACACGTAATGCATCCATTGCTTCAAAGCAAAGATGATTACTGCCAGCTCCAAGTCATGGGTTGGATAATTCTTTTCATGAGGTCTCAGCTGTCTAGACCCATAAGCAATTACCTTCACTTCCTACATCAGTACACAGCCCAAACCGCGATGGGAAGCATCGCTGTAGATATCATAGTCGACTCTTGCCCTTGGCAATGCCAGAATAGGAGCGGTAGTCAACCTTTCCTTTAACTCTTGGAAACTTGCTTCACATTGTTCCGACCATTTGAAACTCACATTCTTCCCGGTGAGCCCTGTGAGTGGCACAACAATCTGCGCGTAACCCTGAATGAACCTTCTGTAATATCCAGTCAAGCCCAGAAAGCTCCTGATCTCCTTCACTGTGGTCGGTGTTGGCCAGTCCTTCACAGCCTCAACCTTTTGCGGGTCAGTAGCTACTCCCTTCTTAGAAAGAATGTGACACAGGAAGGTGATTTCGGTTTTCCAGAAGTCACACTTGATAACTTTGCATGTAGCTGATGCTCCTGAAGCTTCTTCAGCACCTCTGTTAAGTGCTCGACATGCTCCTCCTCTGACTTGGAGTAGACCAACATGTCATCAATGAATACGACGACAAAAGAATCGATGAAAGGCCGCAAAACTCTGTTCATCATGTGCATGAAAATAGCCGGTGCATTTGTGACTCCAAATGGTATGACTAGAAACTCATAGTGACCATGCCTGGTTTGAAAAGCCGTTTTGTTCACATCCTTTTCTTTCACTCGGTGTAACCCCTGTTTTTCCAAAAATGTATTCTATGTATTTTCGGTATTTAAAAATTTCACAAATTTTTTTTCTTCCGGTTTTCAAATTATTTTGTCAAAATGTATTCTTGGATCTCCTATTAAAATCTGTTTCGATCAATAATTTTATTATAACTATTTCATATGAATTTATATTGAAATACAAATCTTATTATTTTTATTACTATCCTTATTTTACCAGTATTATTTTAGTCGGTGTTATTAGTTGCATTATTATTTTTATTATTATTTTTTTTCCATACTCCAATTTATCAAACAATGTTATATTATATTTTTATTGGATTTTATAAACCGTATTTTTCCTTATTGGTTTTTTTTATAAACCCAATAACCTATTTTAAAACCCAGCACCCATTTACTCCTAAAACCCATTACCCATTAATTATCTATGCTAAACATACCAAAAATACTTTTTACTTGCATATTAATGTTTCCCACACATCAGATCCATTTTAAGAACCAATATGACCTAACCTAATTTATTATCTTTCCTATTACCACACCCCTACCGAACCTCCTAATACCAATTCACTAAATTCCTATTCTATTCCTACCACCCATTTACTTCCTATTTCCTAATTTAAATCAAACCGTGAGCATTTTTCCCCCACACCCGGTTGCACCCAGGATAACACCCAGCCCAACTCGTTTTCTCCTTGTAGCCGACATGTGCACCTTTCCCTTCTTCAAACCCTAATCCAGGTTTATCATATCCTATATATATAGTTGCAAACCGAAACTGCTTATTCCTTTTTATTTTTCTTCCAAACCATTGCACCCTACTTTCGTGCTTCATCTTTCCCGCTTTCTCTCCATCTGCCGTCTCGCGCTCTCTTGCTCTTGGATTTTGATCCAATACTTGGGTCTGGTCATGGCAGGCTTAACTGAGGTTGGCAAAGGTAGAAGACGAAGCTAGGAGGTCAGAGGTAGAAGATGAAGACAGGGGAGAACTTTTGAAGATTGTGTATCCGTCCTTGGAGCTTGCGTATCAGTCCAGAGAAGATAATAGTTCTTAGGAGGGTTTATTTGTAAAAGTGCATTGTAATTAGCACTTAAGTCCAACTGAATGTATAACTGTCTGTCAGATTACGTGTTGTGCACGTGTTATTCGTTTATAAATACCTTCCACTGTAAATGACTTGGGTTTTGTGAATGAAATCTTGATCTTGTTCATCTTCTTCTCTTCTTGCACCTCCATTACGAGAGCTTGAGAGCTTGAGTGAGATGCCAAGGAAGAGAGCTCCGGCCATCGCCGACGTTGTCGGAGAACGGCTTGGAACAATGGTATCAGAGCCAGAAGACGATCCCGCTGCCGCCGTCGACCCAGGAATTGATCAAGAACCCATTCAAGAAACTGAGAACTCAATCAATTCCAGGTCTGGACCCCAACCTAGAACTGGAGCTAAGAGTCAGAACGTGCGGGGAACCACCAGTCATGGTGTTGAACTCCACAAACATTCCAGTTTGGAGGAAAGGTTTGATGGATTGGAACTGGCAATAGATCGCCTATTCCAAGAACCAAGAACTCGAAGAGCACGACCGAAGGCGTGAATCTTGGAGTCCAGAAAGTGATGCTGAAGACCCCGAAGGAGAGAGAAACTATGGTAGATATGGAGGTGAGCACAGGCAACATTTCAGACAGGGGAGATCTTGCAGGCCAAGATCACGGAATCTTGATTTTGCAGAATCGATGAGGGGAGAAGAGTTGCAAGGCAGGAAGATCGGCACTCTGAAGGTAGTACTTTCTTCCCTAAACATCCTAAGATTGATCTACCTAGCTACGATGGAACAGGAGTTGTAACTAACTGGATTTACCATATAGAGCATCATTTCTTCACACAAAGAATCATCTCTTATGATCAGCTATCTTTTTGTCTCTACTATCTGAGAGGTGAAGCCTTGCTTTGGTGGAGATGGTTTGAGCAACAAGAAGAAGGAAGAATTGATTGGGAAAGTTTAAAGAAGGAGCTAATGTTACAATTTGGGCCATCTGAGTTGGAGGATCCCGAAGCCATCTTGTATAAACTCAAACAAACTGGAACGGTGATTGAGTACCATAGAGAGTTCTTGAAATATAGTCAACTCACGCAACCTTTAGCAAAATCTTCCCTAGTGAGTTGTTATATATCGGGATTGAAAAGTGAGTTGAGAAAAGAAGTTAAGCTCAAGAAAACCCGTAGTGTTCTTGCCGCTTACAGGGAGGCTGTGGCTAGGGAGGAGATTATCAACGATCAGAAGAAGAATTGGAAATCTTGCTCCTTTAGCAAAACCAACTTCATGTCCACTGCCTATAAAACCCCAGTGTCAATAGCAACACCTTTGCCAACACCTCTGCTAACCAATGGGAAAAATGACACCAATGGCCCTTTGCATTCAGCTGTTTCCAAGACCAAAGACCAGCAATTCATGCAATATATGAAAGATAGGAGGGAGAAGGGGTTGTGCTTCCATTGTGATGAAAAGTTTGTAAGGGGGCATAAGTGTGCTGGTAGATCATTTATGCAAATGATAGGGTCTTGTGAGGGGAGTGTGTTCATGCAAATGTTGGGAACTTTAGAAGAAGATACTGATGAGTCAAAAGATTGTTCAGAAGATGAAGAAGAATCCCACTTTGTTAAGCCTCCGAAAAGTTCAAAAGCGTCCAAAATGCTTGAGGCAAATAAAGAGGAGTCTGCCGTTATATCCCTAAACACTCTTACTGGAAGTACTACTCCTAGGACCTTTAGAGTCTTGGGTAGTATTTCTTCTCACCCTGTGTGCGCTCTTCTTGACACTGGAGCCACCCATAATTTCATTGATGAAGTAATAGTGAAGAAGACTGGGTTACTAGTGAATATTCATGCTTGTTTAGATGTTACGGTTGTAGGAGGAGTTGGATTGGGACTGTGTGAAGGGGTTACTTTCACTTGTCAAGGAGTACATATCGTAGCTGATTTCTATGTGTTGGCTATGGATATCAGTCAATTGGTATTGGGGGCTTAATGGATTGAGACATTGGGTGATGTGATTTGGAACATGAAGGAAAAAAGAGTCCAGTTTGAGTTGAGTGGTAAACAGTGTATGCTGAAGGGTATTTCTCCTCAAGATCTTGAGGTAGCTTCTGCAAAATCTATAACAAAAGCTTTGTTGCAATCCACGACTGGGTGGTTACTGCAAATGGTTGGAATAGCTACTTTTGAAAGTGCACAACCAAATATCCAGTCACACCCTGCTAATGTTGTTCCATTGAAGCAGTTATTGGAGAAATATGAGATTGTGTTCAAAGAAGACATGGGATTACCTCCATCTAGAAACTTTGATCATACAATTCCCTTGCTTCCAGGCTCAAGACCTGTTAGCCTTCGACCCTATAAACACCCATGGTACCAGAAAAATGAGATTGAGAAGCTCATTAAGGAGATGCTCCAATCAATTCTATAGGTTCTCAAGGCAAATCAGCTCTTTGCTAAGTTGAGCAAGTGTTCATTTGGGGTGACGGAGGTAGAGTATCTTGGCCATGTGGTGTCTGCAAAAGGGGTTGCTGTTGATCAGGAGAAGGTAAAAGCTATTGTTAGTTGGCCAACTCCAAGAACAATAAAAGCTTTACGAGGGTTCTTAGGCCTTACGGGGTATTATAGGAAGTTTATAGCACATTATAGCACTCTAGTCTGGCCTCTTGTGAAGCTTACGAAGAAGGGGGCCTTCCATTGGCAGGAGGAAGCTCAAGCTGCATTTGCAGAAATGAAAAAAGTGCTTTCTTCTCCTCCAGTGCTCCAACTTCCAAATTTTGCTATGCCTTTTGAGCTCGAATGTGATGCTAGTGCCTCAGGGTTGGGATCTGTTTTGCATCAAGAAAAACACCCTATTGCCTATCTCAGTCAAGAGTTGAAGGGAAAAAATAGGTTGTTATCTACTTATGAAAAAGAGATGTTAGAAATTCTCTTATCGGTAAAAAATGGCGTCAGTACTTGTTGGGAAGACAATTTCGAGTTTTTATTCCATTTATTAAAAGATTTCCTGTTACATATGAGTACTCTCATTACATAATATTTTATTACACAAATAGAAAAATTACAAATCAACTAAGCTTCGTCCTCCATATCAGTGATCACATGGTCCACATCCTTTGCATCTGCTTCTGTCAAGGCGAACACCCGCCCTTGCTTGAACTGCTTCTGTCCAGGATTGAACTGCTGTCGACTTGGTCCTCCCCGCTGAAGCTGGGGGCAATCAGACTTGTAGTGGCCCTCCTTGCCACACAGATAACAAATCTTCCTAGTCTGTGGCTTGGTGCACCCAGTGGATATGTGGCCTGACTCTCCACATCTGAAACACGTGGGTACTCTTCCTGCCACTGTAATAGCATTAGCGCCCGTTGGCTTGAAGCACTGTGCTGGAGACTGATTTCTGTAGTTGCTTGGTCCTGCAGGCCTCTTACTCGTGTTCCAATTGTTCCTTCTGACTTGCACTGCTTGGAATTGGTTCATGTTCGACTCAGTTGTAGCAGCCCTTCTGACTAGCTTCTCGAACCTTTGAATGCCCAAAGGTATCATCCTTGACCTCAGACTAGGCCTCAGTCCCTGCTCAAATTTGCGTGCCTTCTTGGACTCATCCTATATCATCTCAGGTGCATACCTGGAAAGCTGATTGAACTTGGTTTCGTACTCCCGTACTGACATATTGTCCTGCTGCAAGCTCAGGAATTCCATGGCCTTCTTTTCCTGAACATCCAATGGAAAGTAATGGCTCCTGAATTCTTCCAGGAATTCTTCTCAAGTAAGTTGTACGTCGCCCAAGTTCCTCTTCAAAGATTGACACCACACACTTGCATCCTTTTCGAGTTGAATGGTCGCCAACTTCACTTTGCTTGCTTCTGGGGTTTCCAGTACCTCGAAGACTGTCTCGATTTGCCGAACCCAGTCATCCGCAGCATCAGGATTAGTCTGACCCTCAAATTCTGGTGGCTTCATTCTCTTGAATGACTCGACCAGCTTGACGACTTCGAGTACGTGCATAACTGACCCTGGTCCTCTATTCTCGAGAATATTTGCAGCGAAAGCATTTAGAGTTTGGTACACATGAGCTAGTTCTATTTCCAGGTCTAACCCATTCTCCCCGCTGTACCCTTCGCCATTTCCGATTCTTCGTGCCATTTTTGAGTCATAAAATTTATCATTAATCATCACAAATAACACAAACAACAAGATTTTATTTATTTCCAAAATTTAAACTCTTTATTCAGAAAGAAACTTTTGTTCCAATACACTAATTGCATTGCTTAAATAAAAGACATCCTAGATTCTACGGTTTCTCTTGGCTTCTCTGAGCTTTTCCCGCAGGTCTTAGATTTCCTTTCTCATGTCTTCAAATTTCTGCTGTCGCTCTTCCTTGTCCCAGCGAGTGATGCAGTCCAACTTGGCAAAATATCGATCATTCACGAGTCGGATCTTCTCAAGCTTGCGCACTTGAAAGTTCAGCTCTCGGATGCGCTCTTTGTTCTGTGTCTGTTGTAACTCCAAGTGGTTTACTATCCACTTTTGTGCGTCCAGTTCCCGTCGAAGAGAAGTAACAAGGTCATTTGGGTTATTTGAGACGAGTTCTTCATTTGGGGAGTCTTCGGGAAGATCAGGCGGAGGTGGAGTAATCTCCCTGGACTCGGAAAATTCTTTTTCTATCTCAAATGGTTCCTCCTCCTCCTCTGGTTCTTCTTCGGGGTCATCTTCTTCTTCTTCCATTTGTTCTTCCTCCTTATCCTCGGGGTGGACAAACCAAGGACCCTCATTCTGGTGATTATGTTGATTGGCCATCTTATAGGAAAAAGAGGAGAAAAATGTCATCTCATAGAGCAACGCAAACATAAGTTTAAATCTCTACGAGTTGAAACTCACATGCTAATGTCCACTCTAGGGTGTCGTTCCTTATAAATTTGTACTACTTGTGAAGCATGCTCTGATACCATCTGTAACACCCCAAATTTCAAATAAGGACGAATTCGAGATTCAACAGGATCTTTACTTCACTTCGTACAATTTTACAAGAAAATTAAAACTTTTCTCAATAATACATCAGAGTTTGTTTATATTGATACACAGCGGAAGAAAAAATAAATTACAATTGAATATGATTACAACATCTTTAACTTTTAAACAAAACAACAACATATCCACTTTATAACTCCATGAACATCCATACCTACATGTAAGACTGTGGGTACGTCAGTCGCTTACAACTAACGAAATGTTATACACGAAAATCCCCTCTATGCCGGAAACAGTATAACGATCTCATTACTTTAACAAATCATAGAAAGATTGAATGAATAAGTAAAGTGTAGAATGTGTCTATGCTAAAAATGTAAGTATATGTCATGCCTTAATGTCTAATGCATACAATTTATACTAGGATGACACTAATGCACACTTGTTCGGATTCTATGTATCCCATACTACATAGGTCCAAGGGCAAGCGCCTGCGTACTCTACAATAAAGGGCCCAATCTCTCACCATGATAACTACCCGGTAATAAAACAAGGTTTAGATCATTCCACGAATATGGGTCCCAGCCCGACGGTTTTATAACGGTTCCTTCATCGTGCGAATCATCCCGCAAGTGCCCCCTAGCTCCGGTATATGTATATACATTGGAGACAGTAAACTATCCGCTCGACTTCGCCAAGTCTCGGATTTAAATATAAACAAAACCCATCTCCCATAAAGCAACCTCAGCCCGACGACTAGGTCTATAGCCCCGGTGAATCGCTGCCGACGCAGTCAACCCACCGCCCGATGAATCGCTGCCGATGCAGTCAATCCATTGCTCGACTTTATAGAGGCAACTCACTTATGTTTGCCTAGGTTTACTACATCTTCACCTAAGTGCCTAATTATTTTAGTTCAAGACATGAATGTGTTATCATCCTAGAATCAGTTTTACCTCCTACCAGAATTGTTCACAAAAGTACGAGATCGCCCGATGACATTATCTCGAAATCAAGTTTCAAAATCTTTCTTTAAAAATTACCGGTAACCGAGGTCTTACTAATTCTAAATTATAAATCTTTTATGTACAAGAAACATGGGTACACATACCCTTTAATAATCATGTCTTAAACTTAGATCATTTCATCATTTTAATTCATTTCACAACTTAAGCAATGTCTCATTTTAGCACTATTCATGATTCTTTCACAATAATAAATCGTTTTCATGAACAAACTTTATTCAACAATAATCTCTTGGATAACTTCTTGCCAATAACCAATTCACATTTCAACATATATTAAGTACTTTAACTTCACATGAGAAAATCATCACATCAAGAGAAGTTTAATCACATGGAACATTTATTCTCATTCTACAAATAAATTTCATTAATAATTGTAAAAACTCATTTCTCATTTCTCATTTCTCATTTTGCTCAATTTAGCATAAATCAATGTCTCAAAAGTAATGTTTCTCAAGATATCTATTTTTGCTTTTCAATAAACAAGCAAAGTCTTTAAACTATTTTCTATAAATTCTCCATTATGTTTTATGAGTACTAGGATTTTTCTCAAATTTTTTCAAATCCCTAGGATTGGTTTAAATCACTAAAAACCCAAAAAATTAAAATGAAAGCCCACCCTAGGCATCGAACCCGTCAAGCCCAGTCAGCGCCCAAACTCACCGCGCCAACCGAGAAGTCCATATGGACTTATTGTTCTAAAGTCCTCATGAAATCCTTTTACCTTGAACTAGGGTCTTAAATGAATAAAACAAAACAAAAACAGATTTTGAGCCTATCGGGTTTCGAACCCAGGCCACAGAGAAGGCAAACGCCACCGCCGACCACTAGGCCATGTGTGCAGACAAACTAGAGTCAAAAGATAAGTTTTTATATCATTTTCTGTTATTTTATATCTATTACAAAGAAACTCGATTCCTCTAATTATAATCAAGCCTTTTATTTAGTAAAAAAAAAGGTTTATATTAACTGAGATAAAATCTTTAACAGCAACTCATATTTTTCCCATCTATATTTCATGTGATTGATCTAACTTTTAATGTTTCTTCTTATTAAAAACAATATTTGCATCTATTGATTATTGGAATCAATTTATTTCTTTTATAACCAATTGCATTAGTCCATTAGCGAAACTAATAAAAAATTATTATATTTACTATCAAAAAATATTTCTAATCTTTTTCAAACAATCTATTCTTTTCCTTTTGTTCATGCATGGCAAAATAATCATCTCTTATTTTTCTCATTTTCCATTTACATGATTTACTACTAATGTTTCATCACAAAAGTGTAAATTAAAACTACTTTTTTATTCAAAAATATACATTTACCAAACATGAAGTTTTATAAGTACTTTAACATGAATCATGGTATCAACTCTTACATCAAAATCTTTTATTATTTAATCACACCCATATTATTCATAGCATGTATATTAGCATAAAATTTACCTACATATCAATATCATCTCATCAAACTAATTCAAAATTACTAGCATGATTTTCATTCATAATTTCTCATTGAAATTATTCACATATGTTAACACTATTGTAAACACAAGGTTATACCAACAAATTAGCATGGTTCATAACAACAAGTAATACTTTCTCGAATGGTACTTTTCTTCACAACAAGAACATATCTTTTTATATTAACATGCAACTATCTATTCATACCAACGTTCTTCTTATAGCATGCAATATTCTACACTAGAAAATAAGGAGATCACCCACCTTAGTTGGAGAATGAAGACTACAAAAGAGAAAGGGGTTCCTTCTTGTTCCTAGCTCCACAAGCACTTCTATCTCCTGGCAAGGCCTCCTCTCCTAGCTATGGCTTCTCCTTCCTAGCAATGGTTCCAAGCACAAGAACACTTCTTTTCTTACTCTCTTTTCTTTTCTCTCTTTCTTTCCTTCTTTCTTTCTTTTTCTTTTCTTTTCTTTTTGATAATATTTTGGTGCAATGAGAAAGAGAAAATAGGGTTCTATTTATAGGATTTTGGGAGGGTTTATTTTGCAAATTTACACCCCTAATAACTCTCCTAATTAACTCATATGACTCTTTATTTTCCTAACTGCCTAAAACTTACAACCCTTCATCTCCCCACTCTTCATGCACACTAATTCAAACTCTTTCTCTCCCTTGTATGAAAAACCGGCCTCCCCTAGTACTAGAACCCGGTTAGATACATTTGTGCACTTGTGCACACATGCACATACAACTAGGTACAAATTGCTATGACTCTAAATGTGTGCTAATACTAGTAACTTGTCATGTGTTAGTGCATGATCAACTTAAACTAGATTTTAATTTATGGGCTTGATCTTGGGCCTTGACTTCATATTTAATTTACTACTTTAATGGGCTTCTTTTTAATTTAATCTAATGGGCTAAATTTTATCCATGGGTCAAAAGAGATTAATTAAATGATTAATTAATCCTATGCATGCAACCCAAAATAGACAAATGCGAAATAAAGTTTTGAAAAGAAATAGCGCGTGCATCATACGTGCACAATTTAGAAAAGTGCATTTTAACTAAAATAAAATGTGGGATGTTATATGTGATGCCTATTCGCGGAGTATTCTGGATCTTGTTTCCATCACCGTAGTAGGATTAGTTGCATAACAAGGAATTTAACCCTATAAAGTGGAGAACGATAAAGGCTTGTACCGGACCTATGTAGAGTGGGATGCATAGAATCTGACAAGTATGCATTAGAGAGTCAGCACATAGCATTGATGTTTTCTTGACTTGGTTTTATGCATGTTGCTTTTTGTTTTCTACACCTGATACTTAGTCTAGTTTCACTTGATGTTTTCATGTTTTATTTATTGTTATTTCATATTTTTTTTATTTACTGTTGATACATGTTGTTAATGACTTTATCCTTTATGCTTTATTCATGTTGCTTTTCTTTTAATGTCACTCACACCGTTATGGCTGATCCCTATAGTTTTGGGGGTTAGGGTTATCTCTAGCCTCATGTTTTATAGGTAGGTGCCTATATCTTGAAATTTGGATGCATGTGGTAGAATGATAATAGAGCTTATGTAAATTGTAAAAGAATGTGTTGTAAAAGAAAGAAAATGTAATTCAAGGTATTTTATTTTCCGTTGTGCTTTATAAACAATTGATGTAATAAAAAGTTTTAAATTTTTCTGTATTTGGTTGCTATATTTATGATTACATTGAAGATGATTCTGGAATTGTGCCACAGATTTCTGAGATATTATATTGGAAATTCGGGGTACTACACGGGCGGATCGCGGGTCGACCTAACCCAGTTGCCACCCAAACACTGACTATGTCAAGATATAATTGGTAAATTCATTATTTTGAATGAATCATGCTTTATTAAATTTTTCTATAAACTAATGAGTCCTTTTGGATGAAGTAAAGGGTTCATCCCAAAGTGTTCCTCTATATGATCTTGTAAAATTTAAAAAGACCACGTAGGGACATGTATTCTAGAACACACTCAATTTTGACTCTAAATGGAGAGGAGGGAAGAGGAGGGAAAGGGAGGGGAGAGATTTTAATCAAGACTCTGTTTGGTTCAAAGGAGGGGAGGGGAGGAAAAATAATTATCTTCTTGTTTGGTTCACAAAGGGAGGAAAGAAATTTTATAATTAAATTACTTTTATACCCTTTTACATTTTAGGAGAGCCTATGTAGTATTGTTTCTAATTCTAACTTGGTAATATAAACAAAATAATGAAGACCAATGAACAAAATAATGAAGGCATATACAATTAGTCCCAATAAAAATGCTTAACAAAATAATGAAGGCCAATATATAAACCTAGAAATTGGACTAACTTCAACCACTAGGGATAAGAATAGTTACTAGTTCTGTATTTGGTGCTTAAGTGGCATATCCTGTATGTTCATCAACAAGTGATTAGTGTTTTTAAAACAGTAATACATGAAGGATTTAGGGAGTCCTTTCCAAGAAATTTCGTTCTTGGATTAGCAGATACCTTTAATTGTCCTGCAAGATTATAATCATGTTTTTTTTTAATAATAACCTTATAAACATGTTCAAAATCATATTTTCTGTGTAATGTTTGTGAAAGATAATGCCACTCAGACCAAACCCTGAACGATTGTAGGGTATCCATTTTGTGGGCCGAAACCTGAGTTGTGCATGGCAGTATTTCTAATTTCAAATTCACATATTAATATATCTAAAAATCAAGAATTATAGCAAGTTACTCTAGCACCATGTGAAATGTTTTGCCACTAGATCAAAACTCCGAAAATGTTGTTAGACAATGTTTTACACTACCACTTTCAAAATTATGTTATATAATGCAAGAAAAATATGATACAACATGCATCCCTAATCTATAGCTATTCTATAAAAGATAACAAAGACTGAATCTAGCTCCAAATTCGCTGCGCAGACATAAGTTTTCTCTTCACCCATGTCCATGCAATTTCCTTTACTTGTACTGTTCTGAACTTGATTCCCCAATTTCACTCACTGACTGTGATAATTTTTTTTTTTCATATAAAAGTTATGGTCAAGGCATAAATCCAAATAAAGTACATTGGAGGATGCGGTTAGTAATAGCATACAAACTTGTAATGAAAGCTATACTGTTAATAAAGTTGTTAAAATGTTTGTCAAACATCAAACAGTTACATAGATATGAGATCAACAATTGCGAGTTGATCAATAAATTAGGATATGGGGGAGAAAGAGAGAGGGTGAGTGGGATAGAGAGAGTTAGGGAAAGAGATTAGGGATTTAGATCTAAAAAGGGCAATTTAGTCCATTCACTTCAAAAAAAAATAGACCCACTTTCCCCCCCCTCCAAATCCCCCCAATATTGGAGGGGAGCCAAAATTGGCTTAGGAGGAATTTTGCACCCCTCCATTCCCCTCCCCTCCCCTCGTAAAAAATGAACCAAACAAGAAATGTTTTAAAAAATCCCTCCCCTCCTCTCCATTCCCCTCCAACCAAACATACCCTAAACTACTAGTTTATAAAAATCTTGTGTGGAAAATGATATGTATTCTATTTTATACTACTAAACTGCAATTACAATACAACATCTATCCCAAAGTAACCTGCTGCATGATTTCTTAAATTTGAGATGACCATATAAAAAAATGTGTTTTGAGATGACCATATAATTCAAGACACTCCTACTCAATTCTGAGCATTAACCACTATCACTAGTTTGTAGAGAATCTTGTGGGAAAAATGTTAAGTGTCATACTTTTTACACAATTTAGGTACTATTTTGAAGAAAAGATTGCATATCTCTACTATTTTAATGAGAGAATTTGTCACTAAATAAACACGTGCATTGTAACCAAACAAATATGTGCAATGCACATGCATAACTAATATAAAAAAGGTCTTAGGTTCGATGTCAGACAACGTTGGATTGTTTAAAAATATATATTTATAAAGGCGTGCATCGCACGTCTAAATTACTAGCCTTTAAGTAAAGATAGAGATGTACAACTTATAGGATGCTTTATCCTTATCGACAAAGTTTAGATACCTATAGTTAATAAGCGAGCATTTGACTTTAGAGATAAGATAATTTTTTTTAGAGGCAAGATCACTATATGTATATGAATTTTTTAGATCCAAAAAGTTAAAATACCTATGTTTATTTTACCTCCAAAAATGTTTCCAAGCAGAGCCAAAGATAAGATAATTGTAGATATCTTAGATACATCAATGTACTTCCAATTATCTTATCTAATATTCGTTCCCAAACGGGGCCTTATAAAGCGTATTGTAAAGTTTCCATTACATGATTTCCCAAAATTTGAGAAGATCACGTAAGAACATGTGTTAGAAGTCACTCCAACTCCATTCCCAGTCTAAACCACTAGTTTATATAAAATATTGTGAGAAAAATATTCTACATTCTACTTTTACAATATTAAACTAAAATTCTATAAAGAAGGTACTAGTGTTACCCTGTGCAAATTGCACAGACTAAAATAATTTTGACAGACTCATAAAATTATATGGAACTCAAACAATACAATGATGATATGTATTGTGTTTCTTTTTCAGTTTATCTTATTTAATAACTTATGTTGCAAATTTCTACGATTAAAAGAATCAAAATCATTCATTTGTGCGGTTGCGTGGGAGAGACTCCGTGCAGATAGCAAGAGCTCATCCAATAAGAGTACAACACCAAACACCAATGACAATTAATAGGAATCAAACCCACCATTAATCAGTTGCTGCCTGTTCTAGATGCAGTCATTATATTGAAAGCATAGCCTAAGGGTTTATCTTAAAAAATGAAAGAAGTAGATGTGTAAACAATAGAAGGATCAAGGTTTTGAAAGCATACTTGGACTTTGCATAGAAGACTTCGAGTACCGTGCAACATCTTTATATGTTCCCGTTATTCTTGTAAAGATGTATTCACTCCATCACTCCTGGATTGGACATACATAATCTGCAGACATGTTCCAGAAGTAAATGGGAAGCAGTAAGTAATACTGAATTCATAGTTTAGAGATATACCTTCTCAAGAAGTTGCTCCGCATATTAGCCTCCATTCTGATAATGACATTTTTCATCCTAACAGATTACACAAATCATCATTATTATCTGGGCCTATTCTCATAAAAAAATGGGGTTGGCTATAGAGGTCATGTTACAGAAAAGATTTGAAACAATTTTATGGTCGGGTTGCGATCTGATGCCAACTCTTTACAACGATTCCAAAATCCATGCCAAGGAATATAATCAAACTATGCACAAAAGAATATACAACAAATCCTAGAAGGCCACTTGGTGCAGTGTACAAAATAACCTATTAATCTTAAACAACTAATAAACTACTTCCAAATTTCTCCAAGACTGACAGAGAATTTAAATTAGGAGAATGAAAATTTTCTATAGAGAATTATGTCGGATTTTAAGGCATATTGCATTCAATTATAAGGAATAAACAGAGGCAAATAGAAAATATTTCTAGGAAAGAGTCATCGAGGGCCTCATTTTTCTCAGTCCAAAATAATGGCAAAACAGACCTCATAAAGTGTTGAATTTTAAAATCATACTGATAGATCAGATGTTTGCATAAGCAATTTTCATAAGTGGTGGGGACTATAAGAAAAATCCAAAACATAATTTTCGAACTTCACAGCAGTTCTGACCTATACTGGGGCATCTCAACAACCAAGCAAAAAAAGGAGAAACAATGAATTTAATGCTAATCAGTATACCTTTTTATAGAATCAGTAGCACTGATAAACTTGTTGTAATTTTCATAAACTAGCATCTATAAGTCTGTATCAAAGATTAATCTCAGTAGCCATCTCAACCTGCTTATGAAGCAGCCCCTCCAGATTTGACTTCTGAACCTACAAAAGGACAGAAATGAACTTCAAAAAGACAAAAAGGAGCTTTATACCCTTTTCACAAATAGATGACTGCTCGATGCTATATAAAAAGACACTACAAAAAAATATCAATATTGTTATTTATAATCAATGTGTCATGCTCTTTGTAGTTGGGATTAGCAGACTTCATTCTGGGAGGTATGCAATCGCAAGAGCCAATATGCTCAATTTAGATTTTAGTACTCCTCATGAGTTCAGTTTGATCTTTGTGAACACTCTCATCATAAAGGCTCTGTCTATTTGTGTATGACTGTATGAGATGACCATTTTTTAAAAAGTAAGGATAGAACACAATCAAGATCCCAAATCTTGGAGAAACATTATCACACATATTTATTTTAAAACAGTAGATAAAACAGTAGAATTATAATCACTATATTCAAATAAGACAGTAGAGGCTGTACCATACTGGAGTAAAGCTTTAACTATGGTTTTAACTAACAATTGACAATGAGAACTTTTAGCTTTACCTCTAAGAGGAGCTTGTCCATGGAGGGGCCATGAAAAGGAGCTTTGCCCCCGGGGGCCTAAGAAAAGGAGCTTCACTCCCGAGAGGTTAAGAAGATGAGTTTTGGCTGAAGGATTGATTGATTACCTTCAGTTAAATGCGGGGAGTATTTAGGCTAGGAATCAGTTAAAAAAGATAGACTTGAAGAGGTATCTTTGAAGATTCAGTTGAAGATTCCTATAGTGAAGAGATATAATTAGTTATTTAATTCATGATTTGGAGGGATTTGACTGACAATTGTAATTAGCTGAAAATCCCTATCTCTTAGACCGTAAGTAAGCCAGAATTGTGGTCTTGGCTGTCCTGTAGATGACTAATGTTTTTCTAGTCGACCTGATGCTGATGTGAAATTCCTGTAAAATTTGATATGTACGCTGAGATTGTGTGGCTCTGATTTTTTCCCATATCACTTAGGTAGGTATGAATTCACCTAAATGTATGTGAAATCGACGATAAACAAAATGTGTTGAAGTCAGAATGTTTTATATATTTAAATAAAGAATGTTCGATTCGGAAACCCAAGAGGCACGAATTTGTCATTGATAGTTTGTTATTTTTAACCAGATATAATTAGAAAACTTTATTTTTGAATTTGACTATTCAGAAGAATCAGAACCATTATACATTATCTCATCATCCGTATTTAGGTAATAAATTAAAAGAGAAACCAAAAAATTGTGAACGCCAAAACCTGAACTAATAATGCCCATCCCATTTTAGTTATTTACCGTAACCCTAGCGCCTCACATAATTAGGATTTAATCTCTCCAAGCATCCCGATCTTCAATTGATCTCATCTGTCTTTCATCGTAATCTTGATGATATCGTGAAGTTGCAGTGACAGCTATCGTGAGGTTCTATTTTCTTTTTAATTGATTACTTTATTTCCTCTTTTTTATTTTAATTACTCATCTTTTAAATTTGATGGATCAGTTGTACCGGGGTTGGATCGGAATGAATCACCGAATCCACATTACATCTCGGTCAATCGTCGCTTTGGATCGTTGATTTTGATATTTCGGAGGAGGATCGGATCGTCCCCTCCAAAACCGATCCGGATCGGACCTGAATTGACCGATCCTTGAAAGTGTGTAAAACACATTTTCTTTTTGGCTATATTACAGAAACTACTCTATACTTTGGCGTGTCTTAGATAAATACCTATGCTTTGATATGTGTAACTGTCCAAATTTTCATTTTTATTGAGAACTATAACAATTATCTACCGCAAACTTTTGTCTACTTTTCAGAAACTACCCTAAACTATTATAACTTTATTAACAACTAGCTTAGGCTTGGGTAGTAGTTACAAAAAAAGTTATGGAGGAATACAACATGAAGTCATTTATGATTTAATCATCTTCTATATTATCAATATAAATAAAAATAATTATCAAAAATCATTTCACAATAGTCCAAAGATATCAATTACAGTCGTCTGGATTGTTCTTTCGAAGGCTAGCACAATTATGAAATCGTTCTTTTCTTTTTTATTTTATTTTTCTGAACTGTTGAATGATTTCGTTGAAATCGAATTTATCCATGAGAAATCGAGCATCTCTATTGGTTATCTAAAAATGTTTAATATATACCAAGTTAGTGATTTCAAGCTGTGACTTTCCTCAAAGAAATTAAATTTGTTCGTAGTAAAAACATTTATATACAACATCTATTGGATTCTTCCAGAATCTGTTTAACATTTTAATCCACGATTCTTGCACCCCTCTGTAACATTATTAATAAATTTTATGCACATATATTGGAGTTCTGGATTCGATATGAAGCTGTTATCTGTTAAAATATCAGCATTGTATTTGAGAACTCGAAGAAACGATACACTTTTATTGAATGAAAGGCTGGCTTATATAGCCATTACAACCAAAATTCAAAGAGCAGAATCAAAACCACATCTTAACAGACCTAAGAATGTGGCAACTATACTGAAGAATAGGTAAAACCCTTAACAACTTGAATTGAACTAACTAAGGCTCCTTATATCCAGGAGACTTTATTCAAACTACAACTCTTAACAAATCGAGTCAAAACCTATTTCAACAATCCCTCCCCTAAACTAAAAACTCTTAACAAACAGTTTTAGTTTGATTTTTCTTTGGATATGACTCAGATTCTTCCTCTGATTCCCTCAAAAGCATCAAGCTTCAGTGGCTTAGTTAGAATGTCTGCAAGCTGATCATTGCTTCCACAGAATTCTAACTTCACAACACCATCACTTATAAGATCACGCAGGAAATGAAATCTAACTCGAATGTGCTTGCTCCTACCATGAAAAACTGGATTTCTAGAAAACTTAATAGTTGAGCTATTATCACAAAGCATTTTAACACACTTACAGTGAGTTTCACCAAGCTTGTTGAAAACATTTTGCATCCAAACACCCGGACAAGCACACGCAGCAGCAGCAACATACTCCGCCTCTGTTGTTGATAATATTACCACAGGTTGCTTCTTTGAAGACCAAGAAACCGCACCACCACTCATCATGAATACAAAGCCAGTAGTGCTCTTACTATCATCCAAACTTCCAGCATAATTACTATCACAGTAGGCCATCAGTTCTTCATGAACTTCATGCTTGTAAAACACTCCCAAATCCACAGTGCCTTTGCAATACCTCAGCACTCTTTTAGCAGCCGCAAAATGAGCCTCCTCAAGACAAGCCATAAACCTGCTAATAAGGAAAACCATGTACATAATGTCTGGCCTTGTTGCAGTCAGATACATGAGGCTGCCAATAAGCTGCTTAAACAAAGTTCCATCAACATCAGCTCCACCATCTTCTATTGACAACTTCGTACCAGGAACCATTGGATTGCGAACTGAGTTGCTCTGTTCCATTCCAAATCTGTCCAGAGTTTCTTTTGCATACCTGCTCTGAGAGATATGAATGCCTTTGCTGGTTTGCTTGACTTCCACACCCAAAAAATACCTCATCTTTCCCAAATCAGTCATTTCAAACTCTTTCATCATCGAGCACTTAAACTCTTGAATCATCTCCAGGTCATTTCCAGTAAAGATGAGATCATCAACATAAACATTAACAAACAATTTGCTTTCTTTTGTAGCCTTTACGAATAATGTATGCTCATATTCACATTTCACAATGCCAGCATTGACAAAGTACCTCTCAATTCGACTAAACCATGCCCTCATCGCCTGCTTTAGCCCATAAAGTGCCTTCCTCAGCTTGTACACCTTTCTCTCTTCACCTCTCTTCACATATCCAAGTGGTTGCTCCACAAAAACAGATTCACTTAGCTCCCGGTGCAGGAAAGCACTCTTCACATCAAGTTGAAGCACTGTCCAGCCTTTTTTAGCAGCTAGAGCCAATACCAATCTGATTGTGTCCCAATGAGCTATAGGGGCATAGACCTCACTGTAATCAATACCATACTCTTGAGCATAACCCTTGGCCACCAACTGTGCTTTGCACTTTACAAACTCCCCTTTTTCATTGAACTTTGTTTTGTAAACCCATTTCACTCCTATTTTCTTTGCTCCAGCTGGCAAATCAACAAACTGCCAAGTTCCATTCTTAACTATGGCTTCTATCTCAAGATCCATGGCCTTTTTCCATCTGTCATGCTTTGCGGCTTCTTCATAGCTTGTCGGATCAGCTTGTGACCCAAATAAGGCAAAGCTCTATTCATCTTCCTCTTCTGACAAGCCTTCTCCAGTTACATAGTCTTGTAAGTACTTTGGAGGCATGCTGACTCTTCTGCCTTGAACAACTTGATCAACATCTTGAGCACTGTCCTCAACTACTTCTTCACTGGAACTTGAAAGCTCCTGTTGCCGATCAACATTGTCTTATTCTTGATCATTTGCTGCAACATCTTCCTCATCACTTGAATAATCATCATCACCTGCCTACCTTAGCACATCAAGACTTTCTTCCTCTGAGCTTCTTTTCTAGTCCCAGCTTTGATCTTCCCCAAACACCACGTCTCTACTCGTAATTATCTTCTCTGTAATAGGATAAAAAATCCTGTATGCTTTAGACTCGTTGCTAACTCCAAGAGGGACACACTTGTGACTTTTATCCTCCAACGTAACTCTTCTTTTGTCTGGAACATGAACATGAGCAATGCATCCAAAGACTTTGAAGTGCTCCACATTAGGCTTGGCTCACTCTAGCATTCTTCAGGTGTTTGGTCCTTGACTGCCACAGTAGGACTCATGTGTAAGATGTGAACTGTCCAACGAGCTTCTTCACCCCAGAACTTCTTTGGCATGGCTTTCTCACTAAGAAAACACTGAACCATACTCATAATAGTTCGATTCTTGCACTCGGCTACCCCCATTTTGCTGAGGGGTGTAGGCAGTTGTGAGCTGTCTCTTGATGCCATGAGTATCACAAAATTTATGAAACTCATTTGATGTAAACTCCCCTCCTCTATCACTTCTAAGACAACATATATTCAAACTTATCTCCTTCTCAACCATAATCTTGAAAATTTTGAACTTCCTAAATGTTTCACTTTTCTCAGCTAGAAAATAAATCCAAGTTTTTTCTACTGAAATCATCAATGAAACTCAATATGTACCTTTTGTTGCTATGAGTGTTTGGAGTGATAGGTCCACACAGGTCAGCGTGAATGAGCTGCAGTCTCTCTGTTGACCTCCATTGCACTTTCTGTGGTATTGCTTCCCAGTGCTGCTTTCCCTTTTTGCAAACTTCACACCCCTTTCTTTCAGCCTTGAATTGAGGTAAGCTGTCACGCCCCGCTTCCCAAAAAGAATACGGAATACAGATACGAGACAAAAACCCACCGAATAATTTTCATCATCCATAAGCTGTTCAAGAATCTTTACAACATTTTCAAGAATCATCAGAGTCGGAAGCAAAAGAATCAACCACATGCACATATGAACCAAAATACCAACAAGAATACTTGAAACCAATTATATAAATCTCAAATAGTCATGATCTGAATAAAACAAATATCTTGGGTCACATTGTCCAAATACAAGAATAAATTCAAGTCTCAAAATACAATATTGTTCAAGCAAGCTACAAGAAATAATAATAAAATGCAGCACTAATACTTTATGTCACCAATATCGTCTGGAACCTGTTCTCCAAAATCTGCAATTCAATGATTGTAGGAAAAAGAGGAAAAGAGAAAATAAGTACCCGTCAATTGCAAGTTACGAGCTACTTATAATGTAGGATACAAGCACATAAGGAAACTAACTAGCAACATGGTATAAGTGTGATGTTAACATAAAAAACTAGCATGGCAAAGTGATCAAGTGTAAATGGCATGAATCAAGTGTCAAGTAATCAAGTATCATGTAAACATACATCAAGTGTCAAGTATCATGTAATCATGTTTCAAGTCTCATGTATCATGTAGTCAAATATCAAGCAAACATGTATCATATTCAAGTATCATGTATCAAGTCTTGTAGTGATTACTATTTAGGTAGCACTTCATGCAGCCCACCTTACATGGTCCTTATAACAAACAGTTTCGCTTTAGATTTCATAGTGGACCATAAAGGGCAGTATACTCGGGGACAAGTCAAGTAATCAAGCTCCAAACTCCAAGTATCATGTATTATGTAATCACGTGTCAATTATCATGTCTCAAGTAATCACGTAGGATCAGTGGATCCCCTTCTAAGTACACGTTTCTGAATTATCCACTATTAGATCTATCCCTTAAACCCCGACTTAATTATTTATTATTATTGTCAAACAAGTATGTATATGTGCAAAAATATATAAAGAATAACATGGCATGATCATGTGACATGTGCAAGTTGCAAGATAAACATGTACAAGTGCAAGATATCTCATAAAAGACTAAAATAGACAAATCTCAAGTTCAGGACAGCAAGACCATACTGTAGTAAAACAGCGATTCCCAGTGTTACAATCATGCAAATCGAAATCCGTCGAAACTTCTAGATAATAGACTTCCAACCGAATCTAGTGAGTATAAATAAGTCATATATTAATTCACAAAAACATAGCTCAAAACTGATTTGAATACAGAAAATAGGTTCAGCCAGAAATCAGGAAATTGAATTCAAGAACAGGAAAACAGCATGAAAAAATATTGAATAAATTCACAAAAAATCTGGGGTATTCTCCTATATGTCCAGTATCTAAATATAACGTTTCATAATTTTCCAGTAAAATTAGACCAGTCATAAAAAATAAGAAAACATCAATAAATGAGAGTTTGGCGAATCTGGAATTCCCAACACTGCCATTCGAAAACTATGATATCTCGCAACCAGTGAGACGAAATCCAATTCCGCCAAAGGGATATGCAAATAGGTAAAATATAATAACTTTCATATTTCACAAATATTTTTCATATAGTGAAAGGAAAAAGGGTGAAATTACGATTCTTTACAGAACAACGAGTAAAATACAGCAAGTATAGTTTTCATAAACGAGCATGAAACAATACATAAAAGTCATCAATAAAATCCACCAAAATTTGGGTAATCCCTAACTAGATAAAGAAACACTGACCAAAGTTTTGGATCAAAATAATAAATATAGCATCAGTATCAAAATCATTTAGTCATCAAAACCATCGAAAAATGAAATCTGGAAAGATTTACACCTCTGTAGTAAAACAGTTATAACTCGCACATACGAAAACGAAATCGAGCAAGGTCAGAAGGGTTTGAAAATAGACGAAATTCTCTAAAACTCATGTTTTATACCGAAATTAAGATACAGACTTCAGACAGTCCAAAACAGCGAACAAAACAGATCAACGAAAAAATACAGATTTTCCCCTTTAACAACAACTCAACATATATCATACAAAACTTGTTCGAAACACAACCAAACATGAAATCGAGTCTACCAAATGTCCAAACATTATGAATTAGGGTAACTAACATGTCCACACCAAGTATATCACATGGGTCTCAACCAAATTACGAATTTTCACAAAAGTCCCACATACATGATCAAATCAAGAACGGGTAAAACCTAAGTTATTTCATGTCCATATTGTGTCGTGAGGCAACTATGGTCAAGTTTTCACAATAGAGACAAAACCCATCAAACATAACACAACCAAGAGTTATCTCTAGACCCAACTACACTATAGGTGGTATTTTTGACTTGTATCAAACAAATGAATTGGAGTACAAGTTACTTGACTTAACCGAAGATGAAGAACGACAAAAGTCAAGAGTAACGAGCAAAACCCACGAACAAAAAATCTACGAACTAATAAATCCAAGCAACTTGAGCAAAAATCTCCACACGAACAACTTCACCAAAAGAGATATGATCCAACGATAGACGGCGACAATAGTGGCTTGCGGCCACTAGGGAACACCAAGAGAGAGGATGAGAGAGACGAGCAAGGGGTAATATGGTGGTGAGGTGGTGTGAAGGGTGGTCGGCCAACAGGGGGTCGGCCAAGAGATGAGGGGCTCAGGTTGATGCAGGCCGAGGGAAGGGGTCGGTGGCCTGGGCTGATCGGGATGGGGGTGTGCACAGGCCGGAGGTAGGGCTCGGCCTGGGGGGGTCTGGCGTCGGCTGTAGGGGGGTGTGCGGCGTCGGGTTGCGACGCAAGCAAGGAGGGGGAAAGGTCGGGGGTTTGGAGATGTGGAGGCTAGGATTTAGGATTAGGGTTTAGGGAGAGGGATTAGAGATATATATATAAGGGGATTAGGGTTAATGGGTAATGGGGATGTGGGTGATTAGGAGTAGTAGTAGGATTTGTTTAATTGGGCTTTAATTAGGATACAAATTGTATAGGATATCAAATAGGATTGGGGATTTAATTTGGCTTTGATAATCTTATTAGGGATCAAACAATAGGATTGGTAATAGGATAACAACCAATCACCACCAAAACACCCAAGAACAAAAATAAAGAGGACAAGAACCAAATGAAAGAAAGAATGAAAATAATGAAGAACGAAACCAAAAAGACAACCAATCAAACACAAGGAGCTTAAAAATGAAATAAAACAAATATATTTTGGAAACAAATCTAACATACGGTTCAGAAAGAATACAAGAGAGAAAATACACCAAAACGAAAAATACATTAAAAAATACACAAAATGAAAAACAGGAGTTACATAAGCCTTTCACCATTTGCTTGTGCTGTAAGTCTCTAAGACTTTTGTGATTCAGATGGCCATATCTTTGATGCCAGAGAGTTGTAGTATCCTCAGAGACAGCTTGGAAACAGGTACCATCATGGACTTCAGATACTACGAAAAACATTCCATTTGCTGTCATGGGAGTGTAAACAATGCACCCCTTGCTTGGATGGAAGATCTTTCAAACGCCATCTTGAATTAGGATAGCAAGTCCTTTATCTTGCAGTTGCCCAACACTTAGCAGATTATTTGTTAACTCAGGTACATAGTAGACATCATTTACAGTTAGAGTTCTTCATCCTACTGTTAGTTTAACATTGCCTTTTCCAGTGACTTGCATCCTTGTACTATTCCCCAACTTCACAGAATGCTTGAACTGATCATCAAAGAGAGCAAACCAAACTCTGTTACCAATCAAATGGTTTGAGCACCCTGAGTCAAGAAACCACATTCCTTCTCTTTTAGCATTTTTCAGCTCAACATGCGCCATCAACAAAAGTTCTTCTTCTTCATCCAGCTCCGCGTAGTTGGCATTTTTCTCCCAACTAGGACATTCATTTTGAAAATGCCCTAGTTGTGGCACTTGTAGCACTCAACAAGGGCTTTGTTGAACTGTCTGCCTCTTTCTCTTCTTCTCATTCCTCCTCGAATTGCTCCACGGCCTCGGCCCCTTCCAGTGTTGTCTTCAGTTGTGATCTTGAGAGCCTGATCTTCTTCTTGTGTCACTTCTAGCCGTTGTTCATGCACTAACAGGCTTCCGTGAAGTTCATCAAGAGTCATGGTGTTAAGATCATTTGACTCTTCGATCGTGCACACAATAGAATTGAATTTTGAATTCAAAGATCGAAGAATTTTACCAACCACAGCCTTCTGCTCCACATCCTCACCATTGGCATTTATCTTGTTGACAATTGCCAATGTTCTTGAGAAGTAACTATCAATCTTCCCTCCTGGTTTCAGTCCCAGCATCTCAAACTCTTTCTTCAATGCCTGAAGCTGAGCTTGTCTCACTTTGGTTGTTCCTTGATACTTCTGTTTCATGGAAACCCAAATCGCCTTGGATGTTCCTTTGTCAAGAATTGTCTCTATTATTTCTCTGTCAATTGCTTGAAAGAGAAAGTTTTTCACCTAGAGGTCCTTCAGCTTTGCCTCCTCCATAGCTTTCCGCTGTGCCTCTGATGCAGATGCTCCACGAACAAGCGATGGAACTCGATCTTCAACAACACTCCACATCTCTTTGGATCTGATGAAGTTTTCCATCAGCACACTCCAGTGATCATAATATCCTCAAATTTGGGAACAGGTGATTGAAGGACTCTGTCTGCACTCGACATCTCTCACCAAAAAATTCCTTTCTTTTCTTTGGAATTTGTTTTCTCTCAAACTAACAGAGTGTTTCTCTCTCACTCTAATAGTTAGTGTTCACTCGAACTCTCTCTTTTCACTCTTGGTCAGTCCCCTGGTGTGGTGCTCTGATACCACATGTTAAAAAATCAGCACTGTATTTGAGAACTCGAAGAAACGATACACTTTTATTGAATGAAAGGCTGGCTTATATAGCCATTACAACCAGAATTCAAAGAGCAGAATCAAAACCACATCTTAACAGACCTAAGAATGTGGCAACTATACTGAAGAATAGGTAAAACCCTAACAACTTGAATTCAACTAAGGCTCCTTATATCCAGGAGACTTTATTCAAACTACAACTCTTAACAAATCGAGTCAAAACCCTATTGCAACATTATCCACCAAGTGGCTAAAGAAAAAAAGTTGCTATTTTTTTTTTTTTTTTTTTGATAAAATGATGACCCCGTCATCGCTTCATTAATGATGGATTAACGAAACAAAGTAGATTACCTAGATTGCTATTTTTATAATGACTGCAATGCGTGATTTTGAATAAATTTATGACTTGCTTTGGTTCTATAAGATGCACCACAGAGCACATATCATTGTTTAATTACAGTAATTGAATCTCGCTCTCTCTTTTTTTTTTTTCTTTTTTTTTTTGCATGGAAAGATCATCCATAAGGATTGTGGCCTCATAAAACAAATGATTCCTTCATATAAAGCCATATCTGGCGCCTCTGGTTTGAGCTTTATTCAAAATTTCTTTGCAAGTCCATTTAATCTGGTACTATATTTACCGTTATGTTCTTACACTTGAAATTAGATGAAGAAGTGGTAATTCGTCCAGGCCCAGCGGATAAGATGCTGAATTCAGTGATGCGGACAGAAGAAAGCACTGCTGGTCATGCAGTGGGAGAACACTTTAACAAGGAAATGATAACACAGTGCAAGAGTGCAGGAAGACAGTTCTTTGTGGAAACTCGCTAGACAATATTACTGCTGAAGATGCCAATATGTCTTCTGTTAAGCTAAATCTGCGCAGAAATAATTCCACGAGTATTTCTACCAAATTTGACACTGGAGCAAGTACTACTACATATTGCTGCCAGTAGTGATCCCAGAACCAATGCTACTGCAAATTTGGCTGGCGAATCTGGCTGCAGAACAAACTCCAGAAAAACTATTGATGTCACCAAAAATATGACTATAGAGTCTAATGTCAAAGTAAATGGACATGTAAAGATGATTTCAAGAGTTTCAGTTACACAATGGACAGATGACCAACTATTGGACCTATTTGCGGATTACCAAGATGATACTGAATTATTTCATCAGACTATGTGATACTAATGAAGGTTTAGCTGCGTGGTCATTATCAATATGCAAAGCCATACCTGAAATTAGTCTTAGGGGCCATCAGCTTGTTAATAGGTCTGTCGGGTTCTCTTGCTGCCTACGGGAAGGCACACATGACTGATTCATACTTGAAGCAGCTTTTTTCGGTGTGAGAGCAAATATATAATGAGTTCTTATATTGAAATGGAAAACTTAGATCGCAGCCCTCGATCTGGTATTAATGTGAGGCTAGTATTTGATTTGATCTGGTGATGGTCACACTGATTGCTGGCTACCGAAAACTTGCAAGGACAATCTGAAACACCGGGATTGATCTCAGCAATAGACCCTCCGACGATTAAGTCAGTAACCAAAAGTGAATAACTGGGTTTAATGGGCAAAATGTTGATTACATGTAACTGAGGAGAGATGTCTATATTTATAGACATGTGGAGGAGGAGTTAGGGAAGGATTTCCTAAATGATTTGAATCAATCAATTTGATTAAGGATCTGAACAGCTAATTATCTCCCTGATTTTTAGGGTATCTGATTACCAACTATAAATGACTGGTTAATCTTTCCTAATTGGGTTGCAGTTTGTGTGGTGGGCCTTTGGACGACCCATATTCTTAATGTTGATCTTTAGTCATCGTAGAAAGGACTGCTTTGCCCTTTAGGATCTCCATGATTCGTGCGGCGATCGCACGATTCTGATTAGCCGTTATTTTTACCTACATCATAAGCCGCCTCCACTCTTGGAGGCTAGTTCTTGCAGTCTTCAAGGAGTAGATAGTTGGTTTGAAAAAATCAGCGATCATCAACATTGGGGTTCGGCATCTGAAGTAGTAAGGGGTTCGACTGTTGAGGGTGTATAGGGTTCGGCATGCCGACCCTTTTTGCGAACTGCGTTTTGCACTACTTTTGTGAGCGTTTCGAATAACAATTCGACAAACAAGGGTGTAGGGGATTCGGCTTGCCGACCCTCTTTGCGAATGACGTTTTCGCCACTTTTGTGAGTATCTCGAATGACAATCTGAGAGACGAAGGTGTAGGGACTTCAGCTTGCCGACTCTCTTTGCGAATAGAGTTTTGCGCCATTTTTGTGAGTGCATCGAATGACAATCTAATGGACGGGGAGTAGGAGGGTTTGGCGGACCGACATTTTCTTAACTAGCATTTTGAACCATTTTTGTGAGTGCCTCGAATGACAGTCCGAGGGATGATGGAGTAAGGGATTCGGCGTGCCGACCATTTCTCAACTAGCGTTGCGCCAATTTGAGAGCGCCTCGAATTACAATCCGAGGGACGAGGGTGTAGGGCGTTTGACGTGTCGACCCTTTTCTCAACTGGTGTTTTTACTTTTGGGAGTGCCTCGAATGACAATATGAGGGATAAGGCTGTGGGAGAATCCGAACAACTTGTCAACTAGCGTTTTGTGTCACTTTTGGGAGTGCCTCGATTGACAATCTGAGGGACAAGGTTGTAAGGTGCTTGGCGTGTCGACCCTCTTCGCGAATGGTGTTTCACGCTATTTTTGGGAGTGTCTCAAATGACAATCTGAGGGGCAAGGCTGTAGGGAGCGTGTCTGCAGTCGCTGAGCCTCGAGGATGCGGTGAATCGCCTTAGGGACATTTTGCACCAGGGTGCGGACTTGATCTTTGTTGGGTGCTCCTATGCCAGGTTTTTTCGGCACTTGCGGACCACGTGGGAGGCCACGTGATGGCAGTCGCATGTGTATTGCACGTGGGCTGACCCACGTCACTATTGTAGAAGTCAAAGTCTTCCCCATTCCCAGCCGTTGGATGGAGGTGAATGGCCATGATCTTTCCACGTCAACTTTTTGGGGATCGAGGAGTCGCTCCCCAGTCTATAAATCTCCAGTCTCCTTTGCATTTCTCAGTTTCACTTTCTCTCTCTGAAGTTTGGAGTTTTTGTCTGTCTTATCAATTTTGGCGATTTCTGACGAGATTTTCAACAACTTTCACGGTAGGTAAAATAGTTGTTTAATTATGTATAGGGTTTGGTCAGGTAGCTCATCCATGGGGTCTAGCTGCGTTGAGGAGGCTTCAAAGGACTCTTCTTTGTGGAAAGAGCCTGGGTTAAAGGAGCGAACCGATAGCAGTGAGGCAACAATTACTGAGGACGACTATGAGGAGTTGGAAAATGACTCGGGAAGAGGGGGGTCCCCTAGTGGTGGAGCATAGTGTGAGGTTGCCAGAATTCCGTTGGATGTTGTGCTCGAGGAGACAGGAAACGTGGGCATCAGCTGGGGAGGACAGCGAGACATCCTCTTCGTTGGCAATTGTGAGTGTGCACCCACCTCGGGTGCTGAGGCCAAAGAAGATGAAGAAGATTGAGATCCTAGGAGAGGATGAGTTCGTCAAGGGTGGCTATGATAACCCTGGGCTGCATCACCCAATTCTCTAAGTACTGGCGCTTATCCAGATGTACCGTAACGATGTCATGAACTTGATCACAATTGGGATCCAACCGCCATCGCCTTCACGTAATAGGATTCTAATACCAGCCGATCAGATCGTGAAGAAACTAACCAGGGAAGTGCTCAGTTTGGTCAGTTTGGGACACATTTGAGCTGATGATCCCAAATCCTTGACTCTGTCCCACAAACGACCTCGATGAAAGCTATTGCATGTTTCCACTCGCTGCTTTAATCTCGGGGCTTCGGCTGCCGATTCACTCGTTCATGAAGGAGGTGCTTCGGTGGTTAGGGGTCAACCCCATGCAGTACGTGCCCAACTTTTGGAAGTAGATTTTGTCCTTTATCATGCTTTGTAAGGAGATCCCCCTGAAGCTGAAGTACTTGAAGATCTGTCTCGGCATCAGCACCCCCAGAAAATTTGAGGGTCGGTGCTTCTTAATGCCTTGATTCGGTAACAATGTCGTGCTCAATCATTCCAACATGGATTGGAAGTTGAAGTATATAGTCATTCGAAGCTCAACACCTTGGGACATCCCGACCAAATGGAGATTTGACATCCTAAAGCCCAAGTATCCGAAGGAGAAGGATTTCTCTCAAGAGGAAAAGGCCGAGTTTGAGCGTCTGTTTAGCATGGGGAGTCTTCACTGATTGAAGGTGGAGAAGAGGTACCTGACCAAAAGTGGGTTGAGCCCGGTCGACCTTAGTATATCTTATTCAACTTTTTTCAAATGCCTTTACTTGAGATTTAACTCTTAACCTTTGTCTTTGTTTTGCAGATATGCTGGACGAAGCGATCACAGCTCGCCGAAGGGAGCTCGCTAAGACGAAGCCGGCAGAATATTCGAAGGGGGAGGGTAAGGTTTCCACCTCGTCCTCCCAGGGACCCTCAGGTAGGGATTGTCACGCCCCGCTTTCCAAAAATACAGAATGCAAGCATGTGATATTGGCCCAGCGAATGACTTGCATCATCCATAAGCTGTTATCGATTCAACTCAATAATATAAACAGGAAAGTAATACAACCATGCAAATAATAAAAGAATAATCACATGAATAACAATACTTGGAATTTAAGCATAAAATAACCAAATATAATAACAATCCAACATCTGGAATAAACAATAACAATGTTCGGGTCAAAAGCCCACAATACAAGAAATAACAATGTTCAATTATTTAAGTTCGCAAAACAAAACAATAATTATTTAGGCGGTGATGCAAATCAATTCTTTCATCCTTGTTGTTCTCCTAATCCATCAGGCAATTCTCCTTGATTACCTGTAAGCTATTCATCTAAAAGAGAAAATAATATGTCCTTAGAGCAAGTCGGGGACAGCAAGTAGAGAAAAAGAGAAACAATGGCAGTAACGATATAATAATGAATTCGATGAACGATGAAATCAATAGCATTGAACAATGGCAAAATGATGACGGTGCAATGTGCAATAACGATGATTGATAACGATAATGGTAAACAATAACGATAACACTGTTCAATAACTATGACAATATGCAATGACGATGCGATGACAATCTTATGTCTATTATTCATTTCAATCCTAATTAATGCACGTACTACTGCATCCCATAACTACAGGTTCGCTGCATACAATCAATTTTGTTTAGACTAAGGTGGTAGATTCTATAGATCATGTACTCGATACGATATAACATTAAAATGATAACACAAGCTATTGCAGCAATTACTTCCACAATAACGATAACATTGGCCATTGACGCAATTTCTTGCACAATGCCGATAACGATATTTTGGGAACGAGGCCCACACTTCCGAGTACAGTCACTATATCATCAACTACTCTAGTCAACCCTTAGCCCCGACTTGATTAACATTCTTTATTCAATCAACATGCAATACTAGTTGGCAATATTACGATACTAATAGGGACGATAGGGACAGAAATATTAATGAGGAAACGATAAGGAGATTAATATAGGACACTAGAATGATGACATCACAACCCTAAGATCATGCAATATACTCCATGTAATTAAATGCACCAAATACAACATTATAGATTCAAATTTTTATTATCAAACATGGAAACTCAATTCTGGACAGTAGTAGGTTGTTGTACCAAAATTGAATTTCTCGCTGCTATAAAATAAAAAATGTGGATCCATCGGAAGTTCTAGAAACTAGACTTCTACTAGGTTCCAATGCATATTAAAAGTCCAAAATTCGACAATAGTAGCTAGGTGAATCACAGTGATCTTTACAGGTTACAGATTCTAGCTGGTTATCGGTGTTAACTAGTTTCAGTTATAAAAGCAGTAAATATTCATTTTAAAAATCGGCAAAAATAATTTTCATGGCCCTAAGCATGTTAACTATCAATCAGGAAATTGTCATGGCAATATTTGATCACTAGTTCATCTATTTCATCAGTTTAACATTGTATATGCATAAATCTGGAAATAAAATGCAATAGCAATAAAATAGTCATAACTCATGCAATATAAGTCGGAATTCAATAATTCTTGATGTTCTGGAAACTAGACACATGATGCTACATTTTATATTCAGAAAGTTATTGATTTTGATGACAGTATCTAGGCCAAAACAGTGGTCTCAATATATTTTTCATAAATAAAATAATTAAAATGTTATGGACGATGAGTTAGGGGTTGACAACATAAACTGCAGCAAGTTACATCTATATGAACATGGTATTAAGAGGTATAATGTCCACAATCTTACTAATCACAATCAACCAATGCACCAACATCAATCATATAACAACCAACACTAGCATACAATCTACAATAGTTGTGTACTGTCATAACATGAATTACCATAACAATCCCTATTCATATGTTCAATAATTAACTACGTAAATGCATGCAAGATCTGTATAAATCGGAGGCAAAAGACGACACGAAGTTAAGACTACTACTTGGATTCGTTCGTGTAAATCCGTAGTATCCCAACGATAGATAACAATAGACGATATACAATAATCAATAGAGACTACTTACGGGATTCAATAAACAATCTCGAATACGATACAATAATTATTCGAGGAAAAATGACTTGCCTTTAACAACGACGTTAGATCCGAAATATTGAGAATAACAGGATTAGGATTCCGGGCGACGAAGACAATCGTGAACTAAGCAAATCTTAATGTGATGATCACGAACGGGTGCTAATCTTGATACGATGATCAAACAATGATCAGACGGCTGATCTTCGACTTGTTGGTGATCAACTTGATGATGATCAAAATCTGATCAGATGGATCGGCGTGGATCTTGATGAGATTGAGATCAAGATGATCGGGTGGCCAAGATCAAAGGTCAAGATCAAGATCAAGGGGACTTGGTGATGAGCATGATCGTGATGATCAAATGAAGGATCAGACGGCTATGATTGAATCGGCTGAAGCTTGATGGTGCAAACAGAGGAGCTTGGGTGGTGCACTGTGGATGTCGACGGCCTGAGGGCGCGACACTAGCGTTCGTTGATGTTGGTCGATGGCAAGGAGGAGGTGGTTGCAGGCGGTGGTCGACCATGAGGGTGATGAGGGTGGCGAAGGCAGCAGTGGGGGCGTGGTGGACTGGTGGAGATGGGTCGAGCGGCATGGGAGTCGAAGAGCGACAGGGACAGGGTCGCGATGTTGAAGACGACTGGGTGGTCGTCGCGAGCACAGCGATGACTGAGGGGGTGCTGGCGATCGACATTAGTCGAGGAGGACAGGAGGCTTCGGGTTGTGGCAAACGAGGAGGCGAGCGGGAGGCGCTCGGGGAAGATGAACAGGCGGGAGGTGAAGGGTTATGCAGGGGGTTAGGGGTCAACAATGAAGGGGGTTGGGGAGATGAAGGTTTTGTGTGTGGGGTTTGTTTTAACTGATTTGGGAATTAATGGGGGATTAAGGGGGTAGTAGGAGATAGGAAGAGATCATGAGACACGTGAATAAGTGTGATCAGGAGTAAAAGAGGGGATTGATCTGTTAGTGGAGATATGTGGTGGTTTTGGGTTAGTGGGTTTGTGGGTCAAGATTCAATAGAAATGGATATTGGGTTTGGATTTATAATTGTCCTTCTATTTGACCCAATATCCATTTCTATTGAATCTTGACCCTGAAATTAAGACAGTATGGGTCAAATAGAAGGACAATTATAAATCCAAAAATATAAGACAATCCCTGAAATTAAGTTTGAATCAGGAACACAAGAAGTAAGATTCAAATAATCAAACTGAGATCAAGGATAAATCATGAATAATATTAGAATTAATACTATTCGATACAATAAATCAAAAACAAAATGAAATGTTATTGAATTGAAAAAAGGTTACAATGGAAATCAATAATAAAAGAAAAAATGAAAACGGGAGTTACAAATCTACCCACCTTAAAATAAAATTTCGTCATCGAAATTTTTCTAGTGGCAATAGGATAACCCCGACAAAAAAGGAAAAAGAATCACACAAAAAGATGGGGAAACTTCTTCTGGATCTTTTCCTCAAGCTCCCAAGTCGACTCACCCGGCAAGTGAGGATTCCAAGCAACCCAAACCAACCCGATGACCTTATTCTTCAAAACCTTCTCCCTGTCGGTCCAAGATTGAAACTGAAAGGATCTCACAGGACAAATCTGGTCGAACAGACAATTTCGAGTAGTCGATAATATGACTGTCACCCTTGATATACTTCTTGAGTTGGGAGACATGAAAGACATCATGCACTCCAGATAGAATCGGCGGCAACACGAGTCTATAGACCACCTTACCTACTCGCTCCACAACATCAAACGACCCAATGAATCTAGGGCTTAGCTTGCCCCTGCCTCCAAACCGGATAACTCCCTTCCATGGTGATACTTTGAGGAACACATGATCACCCACTTCGAACTCTAATGGTCTCCTGTGAACATCCACCCATTCCTCTGCCTGTCCTGAGCTGCCTGTAGGTGTTTCCTGATCTGGGCCACTGCATCAACAGTCCCCGTGATCAGCTCAGGCCCCAAAGGCTTCCTCTAACCAATGTCATCCTAGCACACTGGCGATCTACACTTCCGACCATACAAGGCTTCATACGGAGCTGCCTCAAGACTTGCTTGGTAGCTATTGTTGTACGAAAACTCCACCAAGTGTAGATGATCTTCCCAAGATCCTCCAAACTGTAGAACACAAGACCTCAACATATTTTCCAATGTCTGAATGGTCCTCTCTGATTGCCCATTTGTCTGCGAATGGAACGCAGTACTGTAGTTCAGCTTGTTCCCAAGTCTGCCTTGAAGACTCTCCCAGAACTGCGATCGGAATCTACTGTCTCTGTCGAATACAATGCTGACAGGGCCCCATGCAATCTGACAATCTCCTGCATGTACTTCTCTGCAAGGCTCTCTGTAGACTGGCCCACTCTGAAGGAAATAAAATGAGCACTCTTCGTCAATCGATCCACAATCACCCAGATGACATTGTGACCCTTGAGACATCTCGGTAGGACACTCACAAAATCCATCGTGATGTTCTCCTATTTCCACTCCGGAATAGGAAAAGGTTGAAGAAGTCCAGCAGTTCTACCTTCACCTGCTGGCAAATCAAACACTGTGAAACATATCTCGCAACGGCTCTCTTCATATCATGCCACCAAAAGTGCAATTTCAGATCTCGATACATCTTTGTACCACCGGGATGAATGGAATATGGCGAGCGATGAGCTTCCTCGAGCAGCTTCTGCCTGACTTTCTCCTTCGGAACACATAGGCGGGTCTTAAAGTGGAGAGATCCATCCTCATGAATAACCATGTCAGTCCTCGAACCTGTAATACCTCAATAAGATACAATTTTTGTGCGTGTGTATATATATTATAGTGTGATTAAATTGCTTGATTATTCATATGGATGGTAGCGTTCATGATGGTGCACGAGAATGAGAGAACCAACACTAGTACATACACTAGTTTTGAGTGTGATGCATATGCAAATATCTAATTGTATGGTACTATAATGAATATTTTTGCCATGCACTCAAATCTCACCTCCCACTTCTCATCATTCATGATCAAATGGCTAAAGATCAAGCCATGCAAAAATATCTCCTTCACTGTATACAGAGTTCAATAATAGTTTGCCAGACAAACTGACAGACTTCCAACTCCAATGTTATACGCGGGCTTATCTTTTGTCGATGATTGGAGGTATTCTCTTCCCTCATTCTTCTGGTGATGTAGTGCATTTGATTTACCTTCCATTGATCGCCGACATACATAGAGCCGGCCAATATAGTTGGGGAAGTACGGCTCTAGCCTCTCTCTACCGTGCCCTGTGCAACTGTTCGATGGGGTCGATCCAAATGACCGGACCGATGGGGATATTGCAAATATGGTATTGGGAACGAATACATCTCGGCCAGCCCCGGGTAACGGTTTTTTCAAATAATTGGAGTGTGCAACATGAAAATCCAATGTTGAGGGCTCCTCTAGGTGCGTACTGGACGGGTAAGCTCACGTGGAGAGATAACCCACGCGATGTGCTCACATATTACAGGGATGAACTCGATCAACTGAGAAAAGAGTTCATCCACTGGACACCGTATACAGACGAAAGGCTACATCGTCTACCCCCAATTTGCACGGCCAATAATCAACTATGGTTGACATGAGCTCCACTTGTAAATTTCTCAATTGTGGAGTTCTATTACCCCGGCCGCGTTCTCCGCCAATTCAATGCACAACAGCCCATCCCCGAAAACTCAATGTACGACCGTAGACTTCACAATATTATCGGTCAAGGTCGTTTATCGAATATGAATTGGGCCGATCACCACCGTGCTCATGTAGCATGTTGGAATGAGAGGAAGTATGACTTGGTTGTATAAGCAATTGTACCGTACGATGGATCATTGCAAACCGGCTGGTACCAGGGCCGGCCCTACCCTAGAGGCGGGTAAGGCGGCCGCCTTAGGCCCCTGGAGATTTCACGATTTTAGGGGCCCCTAAATTTGAACTTTCCTTGTAAATATAGGTACGTATTTTGCGCGTAAAAAAAAATGTTATTAGGGGCCCCCATATCGGAAGTTTGCCTAGGGCCCCCGGGAACTCAGGGCCGGCCCTGCATGGTACCATGATATTACGTGGTTGTATATAGCGTCAAGAATGGATATTCCCGCGGGTATCCAACAACCGATACCTAAGCACCAAGTGGAACCACCACCAGCACATTTCACATCGCAACCCATGTATCAACCAAAAGCATCCTCGTATCGATTAATGGTAAAGTAATCTTATTGCTGATAAATTATATTCCCAACATTTTGCTTATGTTAGTTTAGTAAAAGTTTGGTTTACTACTAATCATTTTTGTTCGTAATATAGATTGACAACACATGGGATATTGCAAGGAAATGTACTAATGTCTTGAAGAGCAACGCTTCGAAGGCATGCAAGGAATTGGCGAGAGAACTCCTACACCCATGTCGTACTTCTCTTGAAGAAGTTGGTGACGGTTCGCGCTTCGATGCCCTTCTACGCTCAACCGAACTTCCAACTCAAACGGCCCGAACAAGTTTCAGTCGAGCCCTACCTCCACCACAACAAACAGTTGAAGTAGAACCTCCCGCCTCACTTCGAAGACAACCACAAACTCCTTCACAACCTCCACGAAGGAGTAAGAGTGTTCGCTTTCCTCCTACACAAAGTGAATTGGCACCCCTTGAGATTGAAGAAGTAGAAGGTGGGCAAGAAGGAGATGTTGGTCCAAGCGCTCCTGTGACACAAGAGATTGGGGATCGTAGGAGGAAAGTCCCGGCCCGAAAGAGGAGGAAGCCACAACAATATACGCCTAGTTAGTGTTTTCATGAATCAACTTTATGAGTCGGTTGTTGTACTTTAATGTAGATTTTATGAAATATTAGAAAAAAAGGTTGATGACTACCCATCATGGGTTGTATGAAGTCTGTTGTTGTATTTATCAGTCGGTTGTTGTACTTGATGAGTGTTTGGGTTGTATGAACTCTGTGCTTGAATCTGAAATATATGAATTATGTGCTTCGTCTTGAATACATGTATTGTTGATGAATTGTTGTGATTTTTTGGTTCAATTGAAGTGTGTGGAAAAACTTGATGAATTGATGAGTTGATGAATTGATGAGTTGAGAAAACTTGAATCGAAGTGATGAATTGATGAGTTGAAATGTATGAAAAATTTGATGAATTGTGGAGTAGGAGGTATGTGCATGTCTGTGCATGTTTCAATTGAAAAACAGTAATAACAGATGTCGTTATTACAAATAATGGCATCTGTTACCTGTAACGTTCTTTAAGATAACGACATCAGTTAGTTGTGAAAATTCGAAAAGTTAGGAAATCTGCCAAACTTTCTATCTTCACAGTCGTTCTCCAAAATAACGGCATCAGCTGAGGATACCGTTATCTTGAATAACGGCATCTCTTAAGAATGCCATTAGTCCGAATAACGGTATCAGTTAGGTGTGAAAAATTGAAAATTTGGGACTTTTACCAATCTTTCTGTCTTCACAGTCGTTCCTCTGAATAATGACATCTCCTGAATATGCCGTTACTCAGAAGAATGGCATCTCTTATAGGAACTGTTGTGGATGTTTTTGTGCATGTTTTGCGGAGAGAAACTACTAAAATCAAATTTACTCAAATCCAACAGACTTTCACTCCACATATCTCATTCTTAACTATTTAAACTTAAATTACGCAGCATAAAACTCAAGCTCTCTAATTCTTATTAACCTAGCGATATATTTTACAACATTAATACAATAACGGGCTACAAGTTCAAGTGCCGGTAGATTGGGAAGTCGCCACACTCTGTACGTTCTTACAACTCCGTCTATTGTGTCCACTCACTCCATATTTGGAACAAACTTTTCCAGTGCTCCCACCTTCTCGAGCATCCATGTCATTGCAGATACGAGTACTCTTAGGTTGCCCTTTCACCCGATGAAGACTCGAATCGGCTATGAGCACCGGACCACTTTGTGTCAGCCAATAAGATTCATCTGGAATAGGATTGAAAGTTGGTGCCCACGTTTGTGCTATTGAACTGGTAGAGTAAAAGGCATCAATGTAGGGTAGATAATCAATCACATGGGAAGCACAGGCCGCTAACACATGAGAGCATGGAATATGATAGTTGGAATTTGCCACAAATACAAGTTCGGCTGCTGAGGTCTACCGTGTGCCAATGTCCACCCTTTTGATATCCACTATCCATTCTAATGCTCGTTTTTACCCCCAAAAACACCTGACCGGTTATTAAAAATTATTGCCTCATGTAAATCAAATTTTTCTCGGTGTACATCAATAATATCCTGAATGCGTGGTGCTCATAATTTACCTTCACTGATAAGCGTCTATGCGACTTCACGGTGATCAGTGAAATACATGTTTAGATGAAAAAAAATCTCTTCTACAATTGCGGTGACAGGCAAGCTACGCACACCTTTTAGAACCGAATTAAAAACTTCCGATAGATTTATGTCATTATACCATATCTACGACCTCCATTGCTAGAAAGTGCCAACTTCTCAATCGCTTTCTCCTTCAACCAATTAGTCCCATAAGCATTGGTCGCTTCAAGTTGTGCCATCTTTTCCTCAAACTTCTTTAACTGATTTTAACACACGATCACCTTCAACTTACTCATCAAAAACTTGCAACCAAATTTTTTACGAAAATTGCTAGCAAAATGTCGCATACAGAACCGATGATATGCAAATGGTTCATTTCATGTTCCGAACTCATTTTGCATTGCTGATAAAATACCGGCATGGCGATCAGAAATGACACATAGACTTGCACGATTTGTGACGAAGCACCGAATACAGTTCATGAACCATGTCCATGTCTCTATGCTTTTACCGTCAACTAGTGCAAACGCAAATGGAAACAACCTACCGTTTGCGTCCGGTGAAACAGCAATCAACAAACAGCCTTTATATTTTCCGTATAAATGAGTACCGTCTACACGTATAACTGGTCTGCATGCCTTAAATTCTTCGATGGAAGGCCCGAATGCCCAAAAAACACCCATAAAGGTTTCTTTGCCCGGACCGGATGCAATCTTCGCCCAATGTACAGCCGTACCCGGATTTGAAGCTTGAATTGCATTGAGAAGATATGGCAATTTAGTGTAATCTTTTTCAAAAGAACCATATAGTCACTCAATTGCTTTATGTTTAGCCTTCCAAGCTTTCCAGTATGAAATTGTGTAATGGAACCTACCCTTGACTATTCCAATTATGGCTCTTGGTGTTATTGCGAGTTGTGCCTTCATAACATCCAATATTACCGCCGATACAACCATGGAATCAATTTTGCTGTGATCCTGAGTCAATGTAGGATTCACACATGTGTGTGCACCTTCAAGCTTCTTTACCACGAAATAATTACGGCCTTTTGGAACAGTTGCATGCAATCGCCATGGACAACCAACTACATTTTGAAGTGCCAGATTTTCTACAATGTCCTCGGCTGAATGGTTGATGGGTACGTTTTACATTTCACATAGTATAGACCAGGAGATGATTTTACCGTCACGAATTCTCTATGGTTCTTCACGGCGTACATCTTCACTTGATGGTGTAGAGCATCTTTGGTTGGAAATCTTTGACCTATGAAGAGTTCATCCAAGTTGGAAGAGCCAACGGAAGACTTTCCATGTTCATATATGGTGGCACGAGACATCCATTCATTCGATTGAGATCCATGTATAGCTGTACTTGTGTCCTGACTTGGTAACAGGCGAGCATTGTTAACCGGCACAACAACATTGACATCATCAACTGGAGCTTCATCGGCAACCTCCTCCTCATCATCTTCAAGATCGCATTCCTCATCTTCTTCCTCTTCGACCAAATCATTATTTACAACGGCATTGTCAAAGTCTTCCATTGCCATGCCGACTCCGACAATATTTTGTGACAATATCAGCGGATGTACCTGCTCGAATTCGGAAGTAATAGGTTCCGTTGGAGTTGTGCTAGTATCTTCTTCTGTATTTGATATTCTTGCATGTGACTCGGTAGATGGTTTCAATGTCCGTGCGGGCCTTGGACTTTCAATAACAACTCGTCTAGTATTAGGAAGCCTCGTTTGGTCGATATATAACTCAACTGCGTTCCAACTATAATTTGGATCAAGTGTCTTAAGCATCATAGATCTCAGAGAATTGTCATTGTCTACGGGTACCAACATGAAATATTGCACATTCCCTTTACCGGCAGCATAATGGGCTTTGATTTTCACATTCATTTCACTTCTATCCCAATTGGTGACTTCATATATCTTATCTATTAATTCTGAGTATATAAAGTTGCGGGGAGCCCAAATAATGACCGGTTCAACATCACTATAAGAATATCCAATCTTGGGATCTTTAATTACTTTACCTCCAAAATATAACCAAATGGGGATATCAAATTCCATACCTAAGCATAAAAATTCAAACTTGTTCAAGTCATTCACTACTCATAAGCATAACATGGAAATACATATCAAACATACAGTTAAAATAATAATACCTTCAAATTAGACCGCACTGTCGATAGCTTGAAAATTCATTGTGGATGAAGAATGAAATGAGAGTGGGAGTAAGGAGGAAGGATATATGAAATTTGAGAGCACTCCAATGGTTTGGATTTTCTGATTTAGGAATCTAGGGTTTGTGGGTTACGGGAGTGAAGAGAGAGAGAAAAAAATGAAGTACAAAGGGATAGGAGAAGAGTTGGGGGCACTGATTATAGGTAAGGGTGCAAAATAGAAAGTAACTGATGCCGTTATTTAAAATAACGGCATCAGTATAAATCATCAGAAAACGGCATAGGTTAATTTACTTTAACAATTCTCTCTCAACTCACAATTGAGACTGTTTGCTCTTTGGACAAAAAGGAACAGATGCCGTTATTTGCAATGATGCCGTTATTTGCAATAATGGCATGAAACTTTTTTTTTCAAACAGATGCTGTTATTGGGAAGAACAGCATCGAAATGACCTATGTCGTTTTTCCCAATAACGTTTCTTGCTGACGTGTCATAAACTGGGTCAGATCGCTAATTGTTGTCGGAAGTGGGTCAAGGCGCCAAATATTTTCAAAAAGTGGGTCAGTACGGCAAAATTTTCGACAAAATGATATGAGAAGTCCACAGCTTGAATTTTTCGTCTTGCAGAACCGAGAATTTTCAAAATACTACTTCTAAATCCAATTATCTTTTAAGAGAAATGGGTGTTATAATTTATTGTGTGGATTAGTCAATTTGAGGTTATCTAATAACGCATTTGGTCATATCATGTAAAAGCCTATTTAGAGCTGAAGGTAATACAAAAATGCTATCACAAACTGCGTTATAACTTGTGTGAGAGTGAAGGTCTTGAAACATCTATCTTCTGTCTTGTTCTTTTTGACATGTCTGTCTTTTCTCTCATTCCTTCTATGTTGAAAATGTACACCTATAACAGTCTATTCTAACACTTCTTCACTACACTCTTTTCCTATGTTACGACTAATACATATTTTATTATAACAAAAAGATCACCATAAATATAAGAAGATGGACTACTGTTATGGTGTATCAATGCTTTTCTAGATGAAGAATAATTAATACATAATAGAAAAGTGGATATGAAAATGAGCTAGGTGTTCTTTTATTTACTCTGTTTGTTGGATTACAATTTTCGTAGCCCCTTTAACTGAATAAAAAAGAAGATGCTCTTATTTATGGGTACCTCTAATGTGGGAAAACTAATATACCTTAATTACTTCTATCCGGAAGCGATATTCGTCTTGAACACTGACACTTAATTCTGAGTCTCGGGTCCTTTCCACAAGCTCCCTAATTTTATATTAAATGTTTAATCTTTGAGACTTCTTGGCCACTTCTCTAAACATCTTTTACACATCATCCATAGTTTCTAAATGCGTATTCAAACTTATTAACATTGGAACTTGTTCGTACTTTAGCTAAAGATTGTGTTATATGTGAAAATGATGTCAATCTAGTCAACAATTGTAAGAAAAACTTTTGAGTGTAAGAAGAGTAATGTATAAGAGCATCTGTAGTCGTTTGCTAAATATCGATAATATGGATATTTGGCTAAAAAAAGCGCTGTACTCGCTTGCTAAATATCCACATTATCGATATTTTGCTACAGTCACGTGCTATATTTGAGGAATTATCGATATTTGAGCGACGGCACTCGAAGTGCCGTCCCACAAAAAAAATTAATATTTTTTCGTCGGACGGCACTTCCAGTGCCGTCCCTTGGAAAATTTATTAATTATCGCAATTAAAAAGCGTCAAAAATAATTAAAAAAACCAAAAAACAAATTCTCCTCAGACGTCACTCGAAGTGTCGTCCCACGCCTTCCTTATTTCTCGGACGGCACATGATGTCTCGTCCCTTGGTATTTTTTTTAAAAAATTTTTTAAAATAAATCCTTAAATGCTTTAATAAATCCTTAATAAATTCCTGGCACATAATATGGTCTAAAGAAAGCATTAATAAATCCTTAAATGCTGGATGAATGGCCAAAAAAATTCACAAAGGTGTTGGACGGCACATCATGTGCCGTCCCTCCTTTCGGGTGGATTTTTTTAATTTTTTTTTCTTTTCTTTGACGACACTTCATGTGCCGTCTCTCCAATTATTATTATTAATTTTTTATTTTTGCATTTGGACGGCACTTCGAGTGCCGTCCCACAAAATTTATTGTTTTTTTTATTTTTTTCCTCCGACGGCACTTCATGTGCCGTCGCTTATTATTTTAAGATAGAAAGCTAAAAAATAGCTTTAAACGACTGCAGCAAAAGTTCGATTCCTATTTCCATTTATCCATATATCCATATTTTTACATTCAACGACTACAGATGCTCTAAGCCACTTATCAGAAGGTTGAAACTTGAAGTAGTCCTTTCTCTTATTCAGTCTCATAAGATGTATGATTAACTATCTCTTAGCACATGTGCGAACATTATAAGTTACTCTACAATTAGAGACATTGATTCTGAACTGTATGCACGCTTGTATATATGTCATCGTGTGCGCTCTCTTTTAACATTTCTTGTCAAGTTGATATAGTTGGAAAATAATCTATGTGGGCTCACATATGTGACTAAACGTATAATTGCTATTCTAAAGTCTAACCTAAATTAAAGTGATCTAATCAAGATTAATTAATGGGTTAAAAGCATATAATTTAAAGTGTGATATATTACATGTAGAAATTGTAAAGTAAATTTCTTATTTTGTGATGGGAAAAATTGGAAATCAATAATTATCCATTAGGGTTATGGTCCCCTATATATATGTATCTTCCTATTCCATCAGTCATCCCATCAACATAAAAGAAAAGTGATGCGTATTATATAGGAAGATCCAAACCCTCTGCGCAATCTCCATCAATGGCTTCAGGTTAGTGCTTCCGCTTTTATGTTATTCTTCTTTTGATTTAGTAAAAGATCTATAGTTTCATGATTTAGGATTTTATATTAAAGCACCTTTGTAACATGATTAAGATCTAGATATATAGAAACATGATTTAGGTTGTTATCAATATTTTATGCATGTTGCTTAAGTGTATATAAATTCCATCAATTGGTATCAGAGCCATCTTTACTGAATTAATTGAAGAACTGTTGATTTTGTTTAAGAAATTTAGGGTTCCTTTGGATCTTTCTGTTTAAGAAATTCAATTGATGAATTCAATTGATATAAGTAATTGGATTAATTTAATTCAAATAAAAATTAAAAAAAAAAATCAAAAACCTAAATCGTAAGTGCTATTTTATCAATGGCCTAAGATATGGTTTTGAAGTGGTTTTAATTCAGTTTTGAAGTGGTATTAATTCAGTATGTTGACATCCATCTTTGGTTTTGAGATTTCTATATGGTGATAATATGAGATTTAATATGTTGGATGGGGCCCAGGGGAAATGGATTCAATTATAGTTCTGATTCTATTAAAGATAATTAATGGCTGTGTCCTATATAGATTTCTATAGAAGTAATGTATGGAAATTATATGGTTTTTATGAATAGGATGGAGGGGTTGCTGTTTGTCACTATGTGGGGCCCTCATGGGGATCCACGGGATAAATAGCAGCAGATGCTACACTTGTTGCTACTGTCACATTGTGTGACGTGGGCAGTAGGGGCGCGTGTGGGGCCCGCCACCCAGGAGAGAGCAGGGGATTTTTCGTTGTGTGCCTGCCACGTGTGTGGCAGGTGGCGGGGACCACCCTGTTTTTGGGCTGCGTACTGGTTCTCTCTCTCGAGAGAGTCTCGAGTACGGGATTAACTAATTTTATTTTCTGTTATGGTTTTGTTATTATTTCGTATAGATATACATCACATTTTCTGTTATGATTTTGTTATCATTTTAAATAGATATTATCTTAATATTATCTATCTAAAATAAAGTAAAATTACAAAAATTAAGGAAAAGGTAAATTTTTGGGGAAACAATTAAATTCAAATTTTGGTTTTAGATTTTCTTATGAATGACTAATATTTTGAATAGATTAATTGAAACAGAATGTTGCCAAAGTGACCTCTTTTGTGTAGATTAATTTATTTAAAATATCAAGATGATTGTGTGTTTGTAATTTATGCGTTTATTAACTGACCCAAAGGTAAGTTGATATTTGGCAGAATTTTATACACATCTGTGATAATAAATATGTGACAATTATAAAGTATATTCCATGTGAACAATATGTCAGTCCAAAGAATGACTTTTTATTTGATAGGATTTATTGTCAATATTTGATTGCTACAACAATAGTTTCGCTTACAGTTAATGTCACTGTCGAAAGACTTGATATTAGTGTTGTGTCTGGTATCTTGAGATGAGATTAACCATTATTTGAATTTATTGTTTTATATGGACTTTTATGTGAAGCTTATTTTGTTTGTTTTTGTTCTATATTCAGCTAGTGTATCTTCTGTTGTCTCAATAACTACAAACATCAATTCTATTCCCATGCGTAATGAGAAAAATTTCAAGGATTGGAAAGGGACCTTACTGATAACTCTTGGCTGTATGGAATTAGACCATGTATTAAGGGAAGAACAACCTCCACCTCTCACAGCGGAAAGCACTCCTGATGATAAAATGGATTTTGAGAGGTGGGATCGTTCAAATCGCATAAGTCTAATGATTATGAAACACAACATTCCAAAAGAGGGGCACAGAATTCGTTGGGATTACTAAGGCCAAAGATTTTCCCGATCAAATTGAGAAACATTTTGCTAAAACCGATAAGGTTGAAATGACTACACTTCTGACTTCTTTGATGTCTATGAAGTATAAGGGTCGAGGAAATGTAAGGGAGTACATTATGGAAATGTATCATATTGTTTCAAGACTTAAGGCACTCAAGCTTGAATTTCCTGAGGACTTGCTTATGCTTATGGTTTTGGTATCGCTTCCTGCACAGTTCAATCAATTTAAGATCATTTACAACTGTCAAAAGAAAAAATGGACTCTAAATGTGCTCATTTTTCACTGTGTGCAAGAGGAAGAAAGGTTGAAACAAGATAAGACTGAAAGTGCTCATTTGGCCAATGCCTCTAAGGATAAGGGCAAGAAAAGAAAATCTTAGAATGAAAAAGCTAAGGGGGCATTTGGTACGTGGGAATGTGGAAGGGAATCTCATATTTCCTCTTAGATTACCTTGTTTGGTATGTGGCAAGCATAGTTTTGGAAGGAATGATCTCCTTTGTTGGGAAGGATTTTCATTCCCCCCAAAAACCATCGGATTTGATGATTCCCATGGGATTTCCATAACAAATAATAAAATAACCAAAAAAACTAGAATAAAATCATGGGATTTGAGCATTCTCATGTGATTTTCATAACAAACATTAAAAAAAACCCAAAAAACTAGAATAAAAAAATTATAATAATAAATGATTCCCGGGAATGCAATGTATTATACCAAACGCGATAATGCAACATTCCGGAGAATCTTCATTCCCACCCTCACATTCCCCGGAATCCTTTCATTCCTAGGAATTTTTCAGTCCGTGTACCAAACGCCTCCTAAGGGTCCAGCTCAAAAGAAACAAGATAAGGATACAGAGAGTTGTTTCTTTTGTAACAAACCTGAACATGTGAAGAAGGAATGTACTAAATATCACGCATGGCATGCAAAGAAAGAGTTGTCTGAGCTGCCGAAAGCCAAAAGATGGTGAAAGACACATCTTCGTGGGCGATGGAAAATCGGTAGAAGTGGAAGCAGTTGGGCATTTTAGGTTGTTATTAAGAACTGGTTTTTATTTGGATTTAAAAGACACTTTTGTTATTCCGTCTTTTAGACGAAATTTAATTTCTGTTTCTTTGTTGGACAAATTTGGTTATTATTGTTCATTTGGAAACAATCAGTTTAGTTTTTCTTTAAATTCGAATGTTGTTGGAACTGGTTATTTGACTGCTTATGACAACCTTTATTTGCTTAGAACAATTGCATCCTATAATAAAACCTTGCATGTAGAGTTACGTGGTACTAAACGTAAATTAAATAAAGAAAATTTGGCGTCATTATGGCATAAGCGCTTAGGTCATATCTCAAAAGGTAAAGTTGAGCGTCTTGTGTCTGATGACATTTTGGAGTCCCTCTGGGGAGAAGCATTAAAGATAGCAGCTTACATTAGAATACCAACTAAAGCAGTTGCAAAAACACCTTATGAGCTTTGGACCGATGGAAAGCCTAGTCTAAAGCACTTTCACATTTGGAGATGTCCAGCTGAGACAAGGCCTTACAGGCCACATGAAAAGAAATTAGACTCCAAAACAGTGAGCAGCTACTTTATTGGTTATTCTGAACGATCTAGGGGCTATAAGTTTTATGATCCCACACTTAGGAATATTTTTGAGACGAGAACTGCAACATTTTTTTAGGAAGTTGAGTTTGGTGGGAGAAATAAGGTTAGGGACATTGCTTTTGAGGAGAAATTGGATTCAATTAAAAATCCAATTCCTACTTTCACTTTTGACAATATTCAGGTTTCTACACCTATTATTGATCAAGAAGTGAATCCGGAACCTCAACAAGACAATGTTGAACAACCCCCCATTCAAAATGAGGTAATTGTTCCAGAAGAAATCAGTGCCATTAAGGAGATCCACGAGAGAAAGGAGGAATGCTATTCTGGATGATTATATTGTATTTCTCTAAGAACATGAGGATGACAATGGAATGATGGAAGATGATCCAATGACATTTCATCAGGCCATGAAAGGTTGTAACTCTCAAAAGTGGATGAATGCCATGAATGAGGAGTATAAGTCTATGCAAGAACAAAGTTTGGGAACTTGTCCCATTACGAGAAGGTGAAAAAACAATTGGTTGTAAATGGATATTTAGGACCAGGAGGGATGCAAATGGTAATGTGGAGAGGTATAAGGCATGTCTTGTAGCTAAAGGCTATACTCAGAAAGAAGGCATCAATTTTACAGAGACTTTCTCTTCAGTTTCATCGAAAGACTCGTTCAGGACAATTATGACACTTGTTGCTCATCTTGACCTTGAGCTACATCAGATGGATGTCGAGACGGCATTTCTTAATGGCAATATTGACGAGAAAATTTATATGGTGCAACCAGAAAATTTTGTGTCGGGAGACCCAAAGAATATGGTTTGAAAATTGAAAAAATCCATCTATGGACTCAAGCAGGCTTCTCGTCAATGGTACCACAAGTTTCATTAAAGTAATTATCTCATTTGGTTTTGAGATGAATGTAGTTGATGATTGTGTGTATCACAAGTTCAGTGGGAGTAAGCATATATTCCTAGTTCTATATGTCGATGACATATTGCTTGCCACTAATGATATAGATTTATTGCACGAAACTAAAAGGTTTCTGTCCAAGCATTTTGATATGAACGATCTTGGGGATGCCTCTTTTGTATTAGAAATTCTGATACACCGAGATCGTTCTCGAGGTATTCTAGGATTATCACAAAAGGGATACATCGATAAAGTACTCAAAAGATTTGGCATGCAAGATTGCAGACTTGGGAATACCCCTGTTGCTAAATGAGACATATTTAGTCTAAATCAGTGCCATAAAAGTAACCTTGAAATTCAAGAAATGCAAAAGATCCCCTATGCATCAGCTGTTGGGAGTCTAATGTATGCTCAAGTATGTACGCGTCCGGATATTGCGTACATTGTTGGAATGTTAGACAGGTATTTAAGCAAACTTGGTATGGACCATTGGATAGCAGCTAAGAGGGTTATGAGGTATCTTCAGAGAACAAAAGATTACATGCTTACATATAGGAAATCAGATCATTTGGAGGTCGTATGATATTCTGATTCTAATTTTGCTAGGTGCCAAGATAGTAGAAAGTCTACATCATGCTATATTTACCTGTTAGCTGGAGGAGCTATATCCTAAAAAGTGTCAAACAGACACTTGTAGCTTCTTCTACTATGGCAGTAGAGTATATATCATGCTATGAGGCATCGAATCATGGAATATGACTGCAAAACTTTGTCACTGGGCTGCACATTTTGGAGAATGTAGAAAGACCACTCAAGTTATTTTGTGACAATAAGTCAGCAGTGATGTATTCCCACAACAACATGAGCTCAACAAAGTCGAAGCATATTGACATAAAGTTTCTAGTTGTGAAAGAAAGAGTGCAGAGTGGATAAATATCTATAGAGCAGATTGGGACAAACTCCATGATAGCAGATCTGCTCACAAATAGAATACCACCCAAGGTCTTTCATGAGCACACTGCTTATATGGGTGTTGTATTATTTGAGGATATCATGATTTAGTGGGAGTTTGTATTTTATTTACTTCATGTTTTGTGTGAGGCATTTATACATTTGGTTATTTTCTGATAAGAAATAAAGTATTCAGTTTTTCACTCTTTTGTCATGTTTTGATTCTGACCTCACTTAAGTTTTAAGAGGACCAGTTGGAAATAGGCATGTATATAGATCACATTGCATGAAATTTCCATGCTACACATTCACACCTGATCTATGTCGTTCGATTATGTTGATATATGTGACCATTGATGAATTTAGTTACGATAAATATAACGAAAATTGCTTTGATCCTATATTTACATGATTAATGGAGGAGATTGTTTGGCTATGCTTTTGGTTATGATAGCAAAATTTTGAGCTCATAAAGTATGTAGATTTATAAGGTGTAACATATGTGGCCCAAGTGGGATATTGTTGGAAAATAATCTATGTGGGCTCACATATGTGACTAAATGTATAATTGCTATTCTAAAGTCTATCCCAAATTAAAGTGATCTAATCAAGATTAAGTAATGGGTTAAAAGCATATAATTTAAAGTCTAATATATTACGTGTAGAAATCGTAAAATAAATTTCTTATTTTGTGATTGGCAAAATTGGAAATCAATAATTATCCATTAGGGTTATGGTCCCCTATATATACGCATCTTCCTATTCCATCTGTCATCCCATCAACAGAAAAGAAAAGTGACACGGCCTCTCATAGAAGTGCGTATTATATAGGAAGATCCAAACCCTCTGCGCAATATCTATCAATGGCTTCTGGTTAGTGCTTCCGCTTTTCTGTTATTTTTCTTTTGATTTAGCAAAGGATCTATAGTTTCCTGATTTAGGATTTTATATTAAAGCACTTTTGTAACATGATTAAGATCTAGATCTATAAAAACATGATTTAGGTTGTTATCAATATTTTATGCATGTTGCTTTGTATATAAAATTCCATCAGATATGTCTGTTACCGCTAAATCTGGTGTGGGGGTAAACAGATAGTATTTGTGGATTCGTGAAAAACCTAAATAGCAAACCTCTAACCTGTTCCGCCGGAGATTGACCGTTGACTTCCGCCGTTAACCTGCAAAAAGTGCGAGGCACCGGGGTTGATCCCGGCGACGCACCCTCCGACGCTCAAGTCAGTAACCAGAAATGATTATGAAAGAGCGTAAATTGGAAAAGTATTGATTACCTCTTAATGGAGATGGATGGGGGGTATTTATAGGCGTCTTAGGGATCAAATTAGGAATGTAATCCCCATGATCTGATAAGGAATATTTTCCTAGTAAACAGATTAGGAATGTAATCCCTAATTCCCGGTGAAAAGATAGATGTGAATCAGGGCCGTTGATTAGGATTAATCAGAAACCCTAATTCTATGTTTTCTGGACTGGATGTGCAGCGGGTTGGAACCCGTACCCAGTTAATGTGGGTCCGTTTACGGGTTATTGGGCTTTGAATAAAGACCCAGTTCCCACTTCAGACCCGTCAGTAGGTGAAATTACCGTTTTACCCCTGAGCTTTAAGATTCGTCTCTAACGTGAACGGTCCCGATTTAATCCTATTTTTAGCCATATCAATGTCCTAATAAGTAATTTTCGTGTCATCATGTCTGTGCAGGGTTATGTGTCCTATGTTCCATTATGTAAATAAAAGAAGACCTCACCAGAGCAAAAATATGATGTTATTAGTTTGGATTCTATTGTTGAAATTTGTAAATTGTCATTATAATTATTTTGTTTTGGTCAAGGCAGAGCCAGATAACATACGCAAAAACAAAAGTTTATCTTAAAGTGCGTCTTTTGCTGCACTGGGATTGATGAAGCAACAGCCTTGCTTGTAGCATGTCCCTTAGGGGGCGTTTGGTACGTGGGAATGTGTAAGGGAATCCCATATTTTCTCTTAGATTACCTTGTTTGGTATGTGGCAAGCATAGTTTTGGAAGGAATAATAGATTCCTAAGAGAATCAAAATTCTTTGTTGGGAAGGATTTTCATTCCCAAAAACCATGGGATTTGAGGATTCCCATGGGATTTGCATAATAAACAATTAAATAGCCAAAAAAACTAGAATAAAAAAATATATTCCTCCCTAAAATCATGGGATTTGAGCATTATCATGTGATTTTCATAACAAACATTAAAAAAAAACCAAAAAACTAGAATAAAAAAATTATAATAATAAAGGATTCCCGGGAATGCAATGTACTATACCAAACACGATAATGCAACATTTTCGGGAATCTTTATTCTCACCCTCACATTCCCGGGAATCCTTTCATTTCTAGGATTTTTCCAATCCGTGTACCAAATGCCCCCCTTAGATTTACTTCTTATATGAAAATATTCTCTTGGCAGTTAATGCCTGTTGTTTGTGAAGTGTTACATTCTAGTATCATGCTTCTTAGTTTCTCACAATGCCTACTAGCTCTATGATATTTATAAGAAATGAACAATCGAGGGGAAAGATAATATACTTCTATTCGTGGCGTAAGGAGGGTGTACCCACTTAACTCATGACATGACTCCATATACAATACATGTCCGTATACAATACGTGTTACAATCAGTAAGTCTACTACGATATGATGTTCATGATATGACTCCATATACAATACGTGTCCATATACACACAGATAATTATACTTGGAAAATGTATAGTTGATGTCTTTAACTTCAACAAGTAATAATTACCAGTAGTGAGTATAGCATGAATTGGTATAAAAATAATGATAGGAAAGTGCATGCAGTATTGCTAAACTGCATCTTCGCTGTATACATATTATAAATTTTTTATTTGATTACTTTTATCATGCTTTACCTTTTAGTTGTTTTGGGGTCAATAAATCAAATGGAAATTATAAAACATACCGGTGGTGGGACTTGAGACTGTTGTCTAATTAATTGTGACATTTGCTCTTGAAGAAGTGCCACCTGTGCCTTCAACTGTGTCATCTCCTCGTTCAGAGTCCCACTGGAAGTAGATGCACGAAGACCAAATAACCGAGTGAGGGTTGGTCCTAGCCCCATACCACGTACACGACCATGGCGCTCTTTTCCCCTCACATCAATCATGGCTTGGCGTTGCCGTGCTAATTGTAAGATCCCGCAAAATAGTATATAACTATTTTGATTATTTATTTGTGCACAATTAAGATTTGCACATATTAATGGATTTTTCTCAATTGTTTTAATTGAGTAAGTATTGGGACATGTTATTTAATATGTTTCGAGCCCGACAATGATACAATTGTTGAACCACATTTGAGATAACTTCTCAATTAAATTGTACGTTTGTCTCAACTATAATCGAGACGGAACGTATAGTATTTTTATAGTGATATAATTATTTTTATATATACATACAAATATTTTCTTTGAGATGTGTATGCATTTGTCATATATGTATGTATGAATACATGTGTATATGTATATATACTTACGAGTATGTGTGTATGTATTTTGTATAATTATCTATACCACATCACCCTAAACCACTAATCTAAACTCTAAAACCACTTCTAAAACTATGTGCTTGTTTGAGTTATGGTCACCCCCCTCTCTCACTCACCCTCGTCTCACCCCCATTGATTTTGGATGGCTTCCACCCCCTTCCCTTTGTTTAAAACTCCAAAAATCCATCTCTCATCTCATTTTCTCCATTTCTAACCCTAGAAAACTTTCTTCTTCAAAAAGCTCCATTTTTCTCATTCTTTTACAATTTCTTCAACTTCATTTCTTTCTTCAAAATTTTGTTTGAAAATTTGGAGAGCAAGAATACAAGGAAGAGGAGGCTAGGAGAAGAAGAGCAAGGAGCTAGGAGGAGAAGGCCGAAGAAAGCAAGATTAAAGAAGAAACTAGGAGAATAAATCAACAAAAGCTCTGTTGTGGGTGTCTTCTAAAACTCTATGCTTGCTATATTTTTAGGTATATGATGAGTGCTAGTTGCTAATTTGGTTTGCTAGATATCATGAATGAGAATTATTATGTGTTTATAAATTAATTCATATGCTAAGAGTGCTAAATAATGGATAAAAATTTGACCTTGTGAAGAAATTAGCATGTTTCATTAGAAATATCATAAATTTGTGCTATGTTGGAATTTAGACTTTAAATTTTTATGGTAGCATCTTGATTGTGTGCCTAAGAACTCCACCAAATTTAGTTAATTTTGGATGTGGTTTGATATTTTAATAAATTCCATTTAGTTGTTGTTTGGGGAGAAAATTATGTTGTATTGAATTTTAACATGCTTCACTTATAAAAATCATAACTCCTTGAATACTATGAATTTATAGTTTAATTTTTTACAATATGTGCTTTTACATGTCTTTATCAATTCCCTCAATTTCATAATTTTTGGAGGTGGTTTGATATTTTTTATAAAATCTATCAAGGTTCTGTTTTGGAAAGAAAAGCTGTTGTTTTGTTGAATCTAGCATGTCAACTTATAAAATTTGTATCTCCATAATCACTATGAATCTAGAGCTGGAATTTTTACTAGAGCATCTTACACATGTTTGCAACAATTCCACCAAATTTCGTAATTCTTGGACATTGTTTTTTATCCCGATAAAATCCAATATGTTACTGTTGTCATTAAACCACATTGCTGTTCGGTTGAATGTTCATTCTTGACTTATAAAAATCATAACTTTGTGCCACAATGGAATTTTGACTTGAAACTTTTATAGCAGCATCTTGATCATGTATTTAATACCTATGCCAAATTCCATAATTTGTGGATAACAATTGATATCTTAATAAAATCTGAAACCATCGTTGGTTCGGAATTTGTTCTGTGCTCTGTTTTGATTCTTCATATTGAGTTCAAGAATTCATAATTCTCTAGATATATGGAGTTTCAAGTTGAAAATTTTACTGCAAGTTCTTATATGTGTGTATATCAATATTTCCAAGTTTCATAATTTTTGAGCAAAATTGTTATCTAAAAAAATACATCTCGCCGCTGTTGTTGAGAACAATGTGGCTGCTGCTTGGAAATTTTGCATCCCAATCAAACTATCATAACTTTTTGTGTGCTTGGAGTTTCTAGCCAAATTTTGGATATGTATTTCTCCTATTTGTCCAGAGCAATTCTACAAAATTTTATAAATTCTTTAGATCATTTGTTATTTTTAAAGGAGTTTTTTGTGTGATAGGTCAATAGTTTCATCAGATCTTGAAGTTTTACATACCACTCAGTTTTGACTATTTTCTTTATTTAAATGAACTATTTTGAGAAATTCTTCAATTATGAAGTTGGAGTAGACTTAATGATCTTTCCCAAAACCCTAAGAACTCTGATTTTCATCGAGTGTGTGATTTTTGGTAATTTTTGCTAATAACACCAGGTGTATGTTGGATGACTAAGTTGCTGTTTTGATTGAATGTATATTTCCATCATAGTAAGGTATTAGAATGGTCTTAGAATGATGATTATTCTTACTCTTGGATCGTGATTGATCATATTGAAGTTGTGTTGTTTACATCTATACTATTGTATAATTGGAGTGACTACTTGTCCTATGTTTGCATAGTGCAATTTGCTTGTTACTATAATCTTCTAACTTGCTTAAGTTAGAGTAGACTTGTGTGGTATTGTTGTTTGGGGTGATTTTTACTACCCTGGTGTGTCTATTGCTTGGTGTTGCTTAGGGTAATGGATTTTACCCTAGGGGCTATCGTTACTACTCAATCTTTTGGGTAGTTGGTAGCCATGTCGCGTCGAACGTGTTGGAGGAGATAACTCGTGCACTAGTGTGCTCGCCACACACGGAGAGATGTTCGTTGTTATTGGTGCTACCACTTGGTCAAGAGACCGTGGAGCGTAATGATTAACGGGAGCAACATGTTTGGGTCGGGCTGAGGTCATAATCAACTCCAAGCGTGGAAGGTGGGGTGGCAATTGACGGTGGTCAGTTCGCCGCTTAGTTTGGTTAACGTTGGTAGCCTCGTGCATGGAAGTGTCCTAGGGTTAGGTCGAGCTATTGTGTAATGTTAGGACAGACACTAGTCGGGTGGTTGTACTCGCCTGTCAAGGGGACACGTGTGGTGCCGTCTCGCCTAGTAAGGGGGATGGGCAGCCTGATCTTTTCTGTTAATTTCTAGGGTCTAGTGATAAGAACGGTACATGCATACTATGATTCTCCCGTCGGATGTTTAGGGATGGACGCTAAGACTCCGTCAGGTTCTATGTTGTTTAATACGGATATGGAGCTAGGGTAAGACTCAAATCGCGAGTAAGACCCGAGGCGCCCTGGTGAGCTTGCGGGCTACCTTAATGTTGTAGCAACTTTTGAGTGAGGTCCGGTGCAATGGGCGGAAACCGGGCATAGTGGAAAAGGGACATCACTACTAACTGCAGTGGCGAAATTAGACCAACCAAATGTAACCTCATCAATCACTAGATGAATGTCAGGAACGGGACTGAGTACAAGAGTAGGATGCATCGCGAGGGATCGAACCCTACAATTAGAATGAAGCAAACTCCTTGGGAAGTATTATCACGCCACGCTTCCCAAAAGAGAATATGGAATACGGATACGTGATGTCACGTCCCGATTCCCACTATACGAAAATACAGGCACGCAACTGAGGTCCAGCGAATGATATACATCATCCATAAGCTGTACAATTATAAGCTCAACAAGATATTTATAACACATTTACGCAGACAAATATAATGATCACATGAGCTAAAAACAAAATAACCATCATCCATATAATACATAAACATCGGGTCAAGTTGCCCGGAAATACATTATGCCATAATTAAAACAGTACGATAAACAGTTCGCTATAACAGCTAGATAAAATAGCGACTGAATGAAAAACAACATGAAGTAGTAAGGAAGCAGCAACGATCGTGTAGAGAGTCTGCTCGTCGGATCCATCAGTACCTGTATAATTATTAACTCAAAGAAAAATAGAAAAGTTTATGTTAGAGCAAGTTTCGGGCAGCAAGTAGCAACAAGCAGTAAAATGGGTAATATAACAAGATATAACATGGGAGAAACAAGAAGTAGAAGTACAAATACAATATGGAAGTAAACAAGGAACTGGGACAATATGATCATGTAAGTAATAACTGTAACTAGTGTATTCTAGACTTCAAGGTATAAGCAATTGATAACCTAGGCTCAGTTAATTAATAATCATATACTCAAGGATCGAGAGTCATGTAATCAAGAGTCATGTAATCAAAAATCAAGAGTCATGTAATGAAGAGTCATGTAATCAAGAATCATGCTTAGTGAAGTTCTCAAGTTTATCTGTGTTATTAACTTATCTAATGCACGCAATCCTGTGTTCCATACCACAAGTTCGGTGCATATCAATCATGTGACGTTTAGACTTAAGTAGTGAATTCTATAAGATTATGTACTCGGATCTTCCAGTGATAGTATCAAGACATGTAATCATGACTCATGTAATCGAGAATTATGTAATCAAGAATTGTGTAATCAAGAATCAAGAATCAAGAATCAAGAATCACTATTTCGGGAAACACGGGCCCCCTTCCGAGTATACTCCCCTATATTGTCCACAATTAAGTCGTACCCTTATAACCCCGGCTTGTTATTCTTTTAAAATTAATTATGAACATGCAGTTGGTACGACTAGTGGAACGGTGTAATCAAATAGTTTAGTCAAGAAAAATATCAAGGACAGTAATCATGGACATGAGACGTAAAACGAGTACATGTATCGAGAGTAGTTATTATAAATTATCAAGTGGTATAAAATGCATTCTATCAACCTATTATATATATGCAAGTTATTATTACAAGAACAATAATACACTCAGTTCATTAATTATGAAAAGTAATGGGTTTATATGCAAAACCGTAGAGATGAATTTTTAGACAACTTGACATATCTGCATTCAAATTCACTTTCCCGTTGTTACAGAAAAGTAAATCCGATTCTGTCAGAGATTCTAGAAAGTAGACTCTCTTTCGGTTTCAACGCATATTCACACGATACATTCTAAAGACAGTAGCCATGCATACAAATTCATTCTTCGCTGGTTTCGATGTTTCGCGCGCATTCTGGAAATTCGAGTCACAATACTAAAACTGCGATATCTCACAATCTATATATCGGATTGAGAAACTGTAGGATGTTTCGGATATCTAGACTCGAAGGGCTACGATTTTCATGTAGAAAGTTTTTCGATCTACTGTCGGGAACATGGTCAAATTCTCAGTACGAGAGACCGGTTAGTGATCCCATGCAAGTTCAGAAATTCACAATATGACAGTACTAAAATCGCGATATCTCACAATCTATATATCCGATTGAGAAACCGTCAGATGTTCTGGATTCGGGACTCGATGGGCTACGATTTCATGTAGAAAATCTTCAATCCAGTATTAGGAACATGGTCGAATTCTCAGTGCAAGATTAAGAAATTTTAGAGATAGTAAGGTTGAATATTCGATATTCGATAACACGATTCGAAATGTGTTAACGGTTCACTCTTGAGTTGATATAGCATGGAACCAGTGACTAGAATGGAGTTTGACAATAAAGTATGATGATAACTAGACTACTTGCCACGAGTCCAAGGAAAATACTTGTACGAGAACAAAAATAGTGTACAAGGTACTTGCCTTATAACGTGACGATTTCGGTGGTGGTATTAACCACGGAAAGAAGAAGCGAGTCAGCAACGGACGACGGCACCACGGCGATAAGAATGGTGGCAAGACGGTAGCGAGCGAGCAACGGTAGCAACAGTGAGCGACGACAACAACAAGGTGGCGCGGCGTCGGGTTGTTTTTTAGGGTTCACAGGATCGTAGAAGCGGACTCGTTGGTTCGAAGGTGGATGGTGAAGTGGAGCTCGGGTGTTGCTTGAGCTCTCGGGTGTGAAGAAGGCAGAGGAAGAGAAGAAGAGAAAATGAAGAATGATACGTAGATGTGAGAGTGAGGTGTGATGTGTGTGTGTGTGTGTATATATATAGAAAGGAAAGGAGATGGAGTGTGCTGCATGGGGTGTAGAAAAATTAGGCACAGGTTAGGAAAAATGAGAGTGTACGGTGGAAAACTGAGAGTATAGGATGGAAAAATGTGAACATAGGTGTGGAGAAAAAAATGAGAACATGGAGGAGAAGTCGTGGAGTTAGGCAGGATTAGGATTAGGATTAATCAGGGTTTAAAATTTGTATTTAAACTCCGATCGAAAAATCACAAAATTATAGAATTGATCAGAAAAATATTCTGGCTTTAGATAAAGAGTCCAAAGAGAAAAATAAAACTGATCTGAAAATTGAAGTACAAAAATTCACGTAATAAAATACGTACAACTGGAACAGGGAGTTACACGTGACTAAGCCCAGCGAATGATTTTCACCATCCATAAGCAGTTCAAGAATCTTTACAACATTTCACAAGAATAATCAGAGTCACAAGCAAAAGAATCAACCAAGAATGCATATGTGAATCAAAATACCAACAAGAATACTTGAAACCAAAATATTATAATCTCAAATAATCCAGATCTGAATAAGTCAAATATCCTAGGTCACATTGCCCAAATAAAAGAATAAATCCAAGTATCAAATACAATTGTTCAAAGCAAGCAACAAGAAATAATAATAACAAAATCCAGCACTAATATCTCATATCACCAATACCATCTCATATCACCAATACCATCTGGTACTTGTTCTTCAAAATCTGCAATTTAACAATTGCAGGAATAAGAAAGAGAAAACAAACTCCCGTCAATACAAGTTACGGGCCGCTTATAATGCAAGATACAAGTACATGGGAAAAACTAGCTAATAACATGGAATATACATTATAACAAAATGGAATACTAGCATGGCAAGATAAACAAGTACAAGTGGCATGTATCAAGTGTCAAGTAAACAAGTATCATGTAAACAAGTATCAAGTATCACGAAATCAAGTAACAAGTAACAAGTGTCAAGTAGTCAAGTACAAGTATCAAGTAGCAAGGGTCAAGTAATTATGTTCAAGTCTTGTATTATTACTATCTAGGTAGCACTTCATGCAGTCCATACTACATGGTTGCTACAGTAAACGCAATTTCATTTTAGATTTCACAGTGGATCATAGAGGGCAGTGTACTCAGGGCAAGCCTAAAAAAATCAAGCCTCAAGTATCAAGCCTCAAGTATCAAGTAAACAAGCCTCAAGTATCAAGTAAACAAGCCTCAAGAGTGAAGTATCAAGTCTCAAGTGAAATATCAAGCTAAGTAAAATATCAAGTCTCAAGTAGTGAAATATCAAGCCTCAAGTATCAAGTATCAAGCCAAGTCTCACATAGGATCAATAGATCCTCTTCCGAGTACACGTTTTTGTATTTTTCACTATTAGATCTGTCCCTTTAACCCCGGCTTGGTTATTTTATTATTAATGTCAAAAAAATATGTATGTGTCACGAACAGGCCAAGTATATTATGGTATGGTCAAGTAACAAGTTCAAGTTGCAAGATAAACATGTACGGATGAAAGATAACACACAAAAGGGTAAAATAACCAAAATTTTAGTTCAAGACAGCAAGACCATACTGCAGTAAAACTGAGATTCCCATTGTTAAAAAAATGTAAATCTGAATCCGTCGAAAGGTCTTGAAAATAGAATCCCAGCCGAATCCAGCGAACATATATAAGTCATATAGTATTTCACAAAAATAAGTCTCAAAACTGATTTGAATCCAGGAAACACGTTCAGCCAGGAATCAGAAGATTGGATTCAAGAACAAGAAAACGGCATGAAAACTCATTAAATAAATCCACAAAAATTCTGGGGTATTCCCCTATATGTATAGTAACAGAAAATCAAGTTTCATAATTTTTCAACAAAAATAGAGTAGTCAAGTAAAATCAGAAAACAACAAGATACGACAGTTTTGTAAATCTGAAATCACAAACACTGCAGTACGAAAACAGCAATATCTCGTAAACCATAAATCAAAATCAAAATCCGCCAAAAGGGTGATAAAATAGATAAAGTAGGCTAACTTTCATATTCACAAATATTTTAGAAACAGCAAGTAGAAATAGGTCGAAAATCAGGTTCTTTACTAAACAGTGGAAAAATATGCTAGTATAGTAGTTGTTTGGAAACATAGAACGGTTTGTAAAATGCATCAAATAAATTTACAAAAATTCTGGGTAAACCCCAATCAAGTCTAGAAGTACTGATCAAAATTTCAGATCAAAATAATAATTTTAACACTAAAATAAAAATAGATTACTCTTCAGAATACATAAAAAACAAAATCTATGAATTTTTCGACAGCACTGTAGTAAAATCGACATAACTCACAAACTATAAAACGAAACTGAGATCCGTCAAAAGGGTTGGAAAATAGACAGAATTCTCTGCAAATCATGTTCACAAAATATTTTCAAATATTGACCTTGATAGGGTCTAAAATACTGATTAAAACGGGAAAAGCGGCAAAACTGAAAATATCTCATGTGCACAAAATCCACTAGTTCACAAAGAACTCATCTAAACACAACCAAACACGAAATAGAGTGTACTAGATGTCCAAGAAACATGATATATGGTATTTCACTAGTCTAAGACAAGTCTACCACGAATAACACGAACGAGCAGAAGATAATACATGAACAACACCCATATATACAATAAGAAGTGGTCAATCCTAGGTTATTTTATGTCATATATGTCGTGAGGCAACTATAGTCAAATCATCACTATAGAGACAATATCAACAAGGGGATTCACACACAAATTGTCTCTAGAATCCAACTACACTACAGGTGGTATTTAGTACTTGTATATGCAAAGAAATTTAATACAAGTTACTTGCCTGAGAGATGACGATGGAAATGGCACAAAAGCAAGAATAACGGGAACAGATTTTCGGGGCATGAACTCAACCGAATGAACTCAAAACGAACCACATGAACCAAAAACGAGCAAAACCCACAACACGACTATGCTCCAAACACCCACGAACGAACGAAATCCACAGATCCCAACTAACGAGCAACAAAGCAAAGTACACCCGCACATAAGCGAGAGCGAGGCACAACAGCACGGTGACAACCACAATCTGCTGCTGCTGCTATCATTGGCAGCCAACAGAGGAGGGGGAAGCACAGCACTGCGGTGCACGGGGGTTGGCCTGTCGACGGAGCGCAGCACATAATACGGCTGTCGCTGCTATTCTCAGGTCGACGCCAAGGTAGGGGAGCTGCAGGCAGAGGGAGAAGGACAGGGGACTGTGGGGGGTCGCTGACCTGCGCTTCGGCGGAGGATAACACAGCACGGTTGTGCTGCTGCTGCTGCCGAGGAGGCATAGGCGAGGACAAGCAGTGGGTGCGGGTCGCCGGGGAGAGACGGAGGGGATGAGATAGAGACCGGGAGAGGGTGCAAGGTCAGGGGTGTGCAAGGGTTAGTGGAAGGTAGCGGCTAGGGAATGAGAACGGGGAACAAGGTGCATCGGTTCTCTCTATATATAAGAGTGGAGTTAGGGTTAAAGAGAGGGGAAGGCAGCCGAACAGTAGGTGCAGCCGGGTTGGGTATGAAGCGGGTCGGGGTAGATATAGATAGATGGGTTTGGATTGTATAATGGGTCTGGGGTAAGTTAATGGGTAATTGAGGTTTTGGGTTATAAAATAGAAATAGGGTTTTAAAAACTCAATAGTAAAATAAAATATCCAATAAAAAGATTGTTTATAATAATAATGTAATTTGCGTTACAAAAATAGAATTTATTCAAAATACTACAAATACAGTTAGTAGATAAAAGTGGATTTTTAATAACCAGTCAAAAATATCAATAATAACAATAATACTAATAACAATAATAACAAGAGTAATAATAACAAAAAAATAAGAATTGTATTACAATATAAAAATCATTAGAAAATATTTACAAATAAAGTTATTGATCGAAAACAGATTTTAATAGGGGATCCAATAATACAAACAAAAGAATTTGAAAACCAGAAAAATTGTAACACCCCGAATTCCAAATAAGACCGAATTCGAAGTTCCACAGGATCTTTACACTTCTCTTCGTACAATTTTACAAGGAAATTAAAACTTTTATTACATCAGAGTTACATCTACATTTACACTTATACAGCGGAAGCAATTTACAACAATTTACATGAGTAAAATGTACAATACTTGAATCATTTTTTAAGCAGCATGCATACTTTAATCTTGTCAATCACTTTATCCTGTATAGAAACTGTGGGCACGTCAGTTCATTCAACTGACGCTAGGATATAATACATCAATTTTCTCTCACTTGGAAAACACAAACTTGTCACAAAGCATAGCTATAGGGACTAGCCTATTGATGTCGTGTTGTGATTGTGCACTTAGTCCTTAATGCAGTTATTTATATTATATGACCCTAATGCGCACTTGTTCGGATTCTATGCATCCCATACTACATAGATCCGTGGGTAAGCCCTTAATCGTTCTTCATCTTGTAGGGTTCAATCCCTCGTCATGAATTAATCTACTACTGTAACTACGGTAAGTATCTTAGATGTCCTATGAGTTACGAACCCATGTCCAGACAACCTGGAGGGGAATCCCACGTCATGACATGACGCATTATGCAGAGCTTATGGTCAATTCAGCCTCCGTCATAGACCATGGCACCACCCGTAATCAACAAAACACCCCACAAGCGTCGCCACGGTCCCGATAATTCTAGAGTAGTGTCCACGCCAAGACTTGATGCATCAAGTAGGTAACTTATGAATCACTCTCACACCGTAGATCTGAGGCCCTCATACTTGTGTTTTTCTCTTACTTTCATCACATCTTCACTATGTATCTAGTCCTTAATTGTACTTGAATCATGAATAAAAGTCAATCTCCTAGAGTTAGCACTCCCACTATACCGATCTTAATCATTTAGGCAACATGACCCAGTCTTGGTCTTTTCATTTCAAATTTCATTTCAAAACTTTCTTTCAATGTTGGTATAAGGCTTAGCCACACTCTAGTTCTCAATTTCACTTAATAATCACAAAATTGAGTCTTCATGCTCATAAGTTCTTTTTCACAATTAACATGATTTTCATTCTTTTCTATGAACCAATCTCATATGTCAAGTTCAATTTCAATTCATGTATTTCATGCTCAAAAATTTCATTTCAATAAACACATTAGATTATCATACAATTGTTCATTTCCTTTATAACTTAATTCAAATCACAAAATTATATTTTTCATCAATCTTTAAAGTGCACACAAATTTAAACGAAATGAATAAAAGTCCATAATCAACTCACTTAAATTTTTCTTCATTCAAAATAACTTTTTTATAACTTAATAAAATTTTCGTATGAAAGAAATAATCACTTTTTCATATTTTCACAAATATCACTTTATGCAATTCTACTCAATTTTCACCACTAATTCACTCTTATCTTAGTCAAATTAATGCTCTAATATTTTTCATAAGCTCTACATGATTTTAGAATAACTGTGATATTTTTTTTTGGATTTTTAAAAGCCAAGAATCATTTTTTTAAAACTCAAAAAAATCAAATTTTATAAACCTGCCGAAGCCAGGTTTCGAACCCAAGACCTGAGGCTAGTCAACCGCCACCAAAAGCCAATTGAGCTAAGATTCTCAAGCGGTATGTGAAGGGGTTTTAATCTATAGGAGTTGTGGGCTTCGGGTTTCGGATTTTATCCAAAAACAGAACAAAAGAACAGGGACTAAGTTTCGAACCTGAGACCTTTAAGGGTCTCCAGCACGCTACAGTTGTGCCCAAAGCACAAATCAACCAAATGGTCTACTCGACCAGATTGATATAGAGTGGAGTTTTTGGGTTTAAGCCGAGGCTCTGTTATTTCGATTTTTTTGTACAAAAAGAGTATTTTTTTGTCCTTTCTTCTTCTCTATACTAATTCAAAAACTCCAGAACTAAATTTTTATATAATTACAGTAGTCCAGAAAAATAAAATTTCATTTTTGATACAAAAGCATGATTGTTGCTCTCTACTTGCATATTACTACTTAATTTTGATTTTAGAGAAAACAAGCATAGTCTTTCTACAAATTGCCTTCAAAATTTCCTAAATCACTTATATTAATTTTTTATTACCAATACATGATTATTTCAGTAATAAATTTCCCTTTTTCATGTCATTTACAAGCCCATAATCAAAAATCACATATTTCCATAGTTCTCCTTTCAATTATTTAACATGCAACACATATTCTTAATTTAGCACATAACATTCAAATGAAACATGATAGCATGGTAAATTCTAAATTAACAATCATAATTTTGCAATCCATTAGCATTCTTTCTAACATGCATTCCTACAATCATCAATTTGTCTCATTTTCACATCATGTGGTTATATTAATTATAATTTCTTTTACTCTTATCAATCACACCCTATCATGTTGTCTAATTAGAAGGTTGAGAAAATCGCCCATCTCTAATGGAGAGAAAACACACAAAAGTCCTAGGGAATCTCCTAGAATGAATAAGAGAGCCTTCTCCTTCTAGTTTGAGCCACCGAGTTGCTTCTCTTCTTAGCTTGTTGTCGATGGAACTCATCTTCTTGTTCCAAGGGGTAGGCCGGCCAACTTCTAGGGGAAGGAACACACAATTGCAACTCACTCTTTCAATCTCACAAACTCCTCAATCTTTTGTCTACTCTTTATGTTTCTTTCTTTTTCAAGTGCAAAAATGAGTAAATGAGAGGGGGTATTTATACACATTTTTGAGTGGATTGAATGGCTAGGATTAGCAACCACCCATGAATGAGATAACCACCTCACCACTTCTCCCATCTCTCCCTCTCTCTTTGCACTATCCGGCCTACTTGGGGGGTGCTCAATGCACGTGCAAGTGCAATGTACATGCAAACTAGTACCCCCCTACAAAATTTGTTCATGCACATTTTAATTAATTGTTTATTAAGTTGGTCTGCATGACAAGTTGGGTTAATTAAAAGAGAATTTAAATTAACTGGGCTCACTAATGGGCCAAAAGACCATGGGCTCAAGATAATTAATTAATAAATTAATTATAATGGGCTAGAATTAGGCCTAGGATTTAATTAGGCTTCAAAATAGATCTTTTAGGAAAATAAAGAGAACAATTAATGGCTTAGGCTATGAGGAAAATATTTGTCTCTAGAAAAATGCATATGGAATCATACGTGCAAGACACGTAAAATCTCAAACTCTTATAAATAAAAATTCAGGTTATTACAAAAATAATTTGCGAAAACTTTAAATACCAAAAATACACAAAAATATGTTTTTAGGTAAACAGGGGTTACAAGTATGTAGTATGAGATGCATACATTTCCATTGAAGTTGATTTTGAGAAAGTATGTAGTATTGGATGCATACGTTTCCAAATAAATTGCATTAGAGTAAGTGCATCCTGTGCATTTTGAATTGTGCATTAGACTCTAGGACATGACATATACTAACACTTGTGGTTTGTCTACACATTTTCCTTTTGCATCAATCTTGGGTGTTGAGTTTTGGGGAGTCGCTAGTTTTATCAAGTATTGCGTCAGTTGTATTCAACTGACGTGCCCACAGTCTATTTAGTTGTAGGAGGGCTGATCTTGGAGTATGAGACTCGAGCTACGGGAAGCGATCAGTGGAAGTTGATGTCACAGAGTTTTCTGATTGTTGTACTTTGTAAGATTACAACTGTGGTACAATAAATTTTTGGGATGTAATTTATATGAACTCATGATGTAATTCTTTATTGAACAAAATTTGTACTTGTAATAATCTTTGGTGGCAATATAAAGTTTTTAATTTCCTGTGTTTTTGCTGTGTTTGGACACATTTAAAGGAAAGATTCTGGCTTGTGTCTCGGGTTTCGGGTATTGGTAACTCGGGGCGTTTCAAAGTGGTATCAGAGCTGACTTCAAATTGTAGTTTAACACAGTAGGAAATTAGACTTGGATGCCCAGTTAGAGTAGGGTGAATCGGATAGTAGGAGGGTCGTAAATTATATTGTTGCACCTTCAACACATGTTTTTGATTTCTCCATATCTGGATCTAACCGTGCAAATGTTTTTCTCCTTTGCAGGATGGCATTTGAGGATATCCTGGTCAAAGATGTTTCGGTAGAGGAAGGTGAGCCAATATCTATAGAGGAACCGTTGACCGTGGACGGGGAACCGAAGCCACCACAGGCCAAGCGAGGGGCGAACTCACCTCCACCACCACCAGAACTAACTGTAGACCAGCGAGCAGCGGCCAGCCCTACATCTGGAAGTTAGGAAGCTGAAGAAGTACAAGGCAAGGGCAGTTCGCCAAATTAGGCAGCTAGCAAGCACTTACAGAGTAGAAGTAGAACGCTTGGAGGTGGAACAAGAACAACTTCAATCTCATATGATACGCATGCACGAGCGTTGGGGGCAACTCCAGAAGAGTCCCAAGCCAGAGCGACTAGAAGGGCTACCGGACCAAAGGAGTGCTGCTACTATGGAGAGCAAGGACACTTCAAAAGCAAATGCCCAAAGAAAGTTGTCAAGCGAGTGAAATGTTTAGGTCTTTACAAGAATCAATGCCCAAAGAGGAAGGCTCAGGGTATCACTTGCTTCAACTGCGGGAAGACTGGGCATATCAAGCCGAATAGCCCACCACGACAAAAGAACGACAATGGAAAAGTCCAGAAGGTCAACAACGAGGGAGGCTGCTGAACTGCAAGAATGATGCCACATAGATTAATCAGAAGACTCGACATCAGGTGGCACATCCCTTGCATTATCTGCCTCGGACCTGGTTTTATCATAATACTTCCCTTTAAATCACTCTTGTGATCTCTCCACTTCTTTGATAATAATTTTTCCACTCAAGATTAGAGTGAGTCCGAAAAAGAGAAGTATTGCTACAAAATTTGAGAAGTTTAGCAGATTGATAACTGAATTGCATAAACCAAATATCATTCATTTATAGTTTTTCTAAAGGTGAATACCTTGATTGTTGAAATAGCACTCGTCATGGTCGTGGTGGACACCTTCGGCCAACTTTCGTATGACAAAGGAATTATGCGAGAGTTCCTTGCAATTACACCAATAAAAGACACGAATTTACCTGCATTAGCTCCCACAGGCTGTCCGACAGTGTTTTCCTCCGCAACAATTCTCTCGTCGTTTTTCAATTTCCATATCTCTGCCATCTTTTTCCGTCCTCTATGTTTTTTGGCAGTGGGCGTGCTTTCCTCCCCCTCATCCATTTGACTGCCACTATTTTCTAAAGGCTGCTCCTCCCCTTGCCCTTTGCTGCCTTCCACTGTGTTGATCCTTTTTGATCGCCTTGGCATCTTGTACCTGTCACAAAAACAAGAAATCATTAGAGAAGAAAAAATTAACAGATAATTAAAACAAATAATAAAATTAGCATACAACATGTTTGGAATAGATAAATGTCACAATTAATGAACAATTGATGCATATATACATTTCCTTTGAAAACAAAGTAACAAGATTTAGGACATGAAAAATACAAGACATATAATACTAAATATGAAAATTAAGCAAATCACTATAAATTGATGCATATATAATATTTGTGATATAAATAGCAAACTCAATATGAAAATTACAACAAGCATCAACACTAAGGAGGATAAGATACCATCAAAATCGTACAGATTTTGTTAAACTAGTCTTCACAACTACAATACAACATCTTCCAATACATCACCATCTTCTCCATCTGTGCGGAGCCAAGTAGGGCAAATACTGTCATCGGTTGTGTTTACATCAAACATAGGAAAACTCAAAAGCAATGTAACTGTTCATGACATCATCGTCTTCATCTTCTGAAGTGTCGCCCAGTTGGAATACATCTCTTGGTTGCATAATAAGAGCCACGTACGCTTTTGGCAGGGTTGGATCTTCAATGTAGAACACTTGTAGCACTTGGGATGGGAACACAAATGGTTTGTAGCTAATGTGTGTACCGGTGTTAATCAAATTTGAGAAGTTTACAATTGTGAACCCAAGTTATCCTTGTTATTAGAAAAATTCTTATCAAACTTAACCCAATCCCTACGAAATAATACAATCCGAAAATGACCGAAATAATTCAACTCAATGATATCCGTGAGCACCCCATAGTAGTTGATATCTCCATCTACAGGCCTCGTGTCGGTCTTGGAAGCATAACTTCTAGTCTTAGAAGTCAATACCATTCCACTATTTTGAGACTTCAAATTACGTTCATGATCCTTAGTACGAAATCTGAAGCCATTATATATATATCCTCTGTATCTTTTGTCCATCTTATGAGGACCTTTAGCAAGAATTTTTATTTCAGAAGACACACCTTCATCACCCAAAGAATGTACCTATAAATTTTGTACAAATCGTGTCAGCATTGTGAATAATATAGTTATAATCAAGAATGAGCTGCATTTTCTGAAGTCACCTACATGAGATTTAAACCACTTATGAAATTTTTCATTCATCATCTTGTTTTGTTCACGTGGTTGCAGTCTTCTTGGTCTAGCCCTTCTTTTGATGTCCCTAACAAATTCGCTAGAAAATAGGAAGAATCAATAAGGAATAACAAATGTAAGTTAATATCGTATTATGTGTTTTTCATTATATTCGATTTCAATTCAAATCCAACTCTCGAAATGGCTTCACTGATGCATGGTGATCTAGCACACATCGATGTGCTTGTTCGCATGTTAAGTTATCTAATTCAAATGCGTCAACTTTGCCAATAGTAGTGTCAGCGGCCTTGAAAAAATATTTAGCCCCATCAAAGTTGGAAATATCTGGATTTCTCCTTGATCTAGTCAAACATGCTCTACACCTTGTACATACCTGAACAAAAAATTTGAACACTCCTCTGAGAGATAACCTTCAGCTATTGAGCTTTCAGGATATGCTCTATTTTTAACATAACCCTTAAATCGATATAGGTATCTAAACATGTAAAATTAATGAATTAGAACGGTGTATGGGAATAAAAGAAACAAGCTATTGAGAATTCAGTTTTGGATGAGGCATGAATAATTACCTTTCAATGGGATCCATCCACCGATAATGTACAGGTCCCCCGATTCTTGCTTCATAGACAAGGTGGATTATCAAGTGAATGATTATAGTGAAGAACGATGGAGGAAATATCATCTCCATTTGACTAAGTTCAATGCCGCACGCTGCTCCAATTGGTTAATATCTTTAACACGGAACACTCTTGAGCAAATTCCTTTATATATGAAACAAAGATCTTTCAGGACAGTAGTGATTTGCTCACACATTAAAGACCTTAAGGCCACAGAGAGATCCTGCATCAAGATGTGGTACTCGTGTGACTTTAGATCCTGAAGTCTCTTCTCCTTAAAGTTGACACACCTTGCTATGTTAGAAGAATAGCCATCAAGAACTTTAAGTTCCAGTAGAACTTTGCAAAACAATTCCAACTTCGATTTTGACATTGAATAGATTGCAGGAGGTAGGCGTACTCCCTTATTCGGTAATTCCTCTGGTTCAACTTATGTCGGATGCCCATTGACTGAAATCAAGGAGGCTCTTGATATTTTCCATTGTCTTTCAATCATCTCCCATAACTGTTCCTATACAATTTTCACCGATATTTTTTCCGATATGCATCACATCTAAATTATGGCACAATAAGTTGAATTCCCAATACAACAACTTGAAAACTTCCATGCGCCTAAATCCGTCATGCTGTGATACTCAATCAAACCCTAAATCTGGACTCAATCCCCCCCCCCCCAAGCTAGACCCGCTCCCTTCAAGGATCTAACCTGCACTTACAAAACCCAGATCCGAGAACTCCTCTTGAAGCAAGACCTGCAACCCATTTGCATCTGAACCCGAGCCTCTAACAGGGTCTGAACCCGACCCGCAATCAAAACAAAATCCATTCCTGACCAAGCCCTAAATCTGATTAACCCTAATCTCAACAAAAAAAAACAGCAAGTTTACTAAAAAAACTAAGATTTTAAATCATGTAAAATTGATACTTTATACATTTAAAAAAGTCACCAATCTTCTTGTTATTAATCAAAATCAAACCACACAAGTCTACAATTTAAACTATGACATGAAATTTTTATTAAAAGATGAGTTATTTGCATGGTGTGAATTCTTAACAACATATATATATATTTCAAACACAATACAACACAACTAGATCATCTTATCTATTTAAATCATTCAATGTCCATAAAAATATTATACAACAATTTTAACATGCTTTCTTCTATTAGAACATTATAATAAACATCTATCTCATAGAACGAACAACAAAATATAAATCTTGCATTATTGAACACTAATCATAATCTACAAAATTATTAATGATATAAGATCACAAATATAATAACAAACATAAGAAAAGAAGAACACCCACCTCTTCTAATATCGGATTCTTGATCGAATAGCCTCCGAAAGCACTCCTCCTCCAAAAAAGCTTATGCAACTCCCAAAGAAAAGCAACCAAAGTGAGTCTCTCTCTACCTCTCTATATATAAGGCCGGTCAAGAATTAGGGATAGGGTTTTGCTTTCTTTTGTGTTGGACTGAGCTTTTATGGCCCCAAATATTATTCTCATATTATTAAATACTAATTTTAATTTAATATTAATAGCCCATTTCAATTTCCTTCCAATAAAATAAAATAATAATAATAATAATAAGAAAGTGCTACCAACACGTGCAAATGCACATATGTTGCACGTGCTATTTTGTAGGCAAAAATAATAATAATAATAAAATATTATTTTATTTTTGTGGGGGGTATTACACGATGCTTCAAGAGGTCTCCTTTTGTCGGGTGTGGAAGATTTTGATGAGGCTGGTGTAGAGAAGTTTGATGAATGGGTTGGGGTGGAGGAGGGTGTTGTTGTGTGAGGGACAAGGGTCGAGGAGACAATGATGTTGGATAAGGCTTTGGGCGAGGGTGGTTTAGTATGGGGAAGTGACTGAGAGGATGATTAAGGTTGAAAAAAGAGAATTTATATTGTTGGGGAAGTAGCATATTATGTTTACGAAAAGAAATGTTTTTTTTTTTTGAAGAAAAGGTGGAATTTATGGGGAAAAAAATGTTAAAGAGAAAAAGAAAATGAAAGAAAAATATGATCAAAAAAAAAAAATGAAAGAAAAAAAAGTAAGTAGTCATGTTGGTGATAGTCAAAATGTTGTTGGTGGTAGTAATCAGAGTCATTGAGATGGGTGGCGGTAGTTCAAACTTATTAATTGTGTACTACCAAGTTTAAACTTCCTAAAAATTATTTTTGTTGTGTACTATAGAAGAGTTGTAATGGTGACCAAGAGGGAAAAAATGGTGGAACAAAGATTGAGAGAATCCTTTCGACACGAAGGCATAAACTCTATTTAATCAATATAATCTCGTTCTATCTCAGCCTTCAAGTCATTGAAATCAGGCTTTTCAGTTATTGACATGCGCCCCTCTTTCGATTAAGAATGCTCAAGAGAATCGTGAAGCTTGTCACCCATTGTCAGTAACTCTCCACTAATTTCGTAATAGTTGGTCCTTCTATTATTATAGCCGAAGACTACATTTTATGCAACACGTGTATGATGTCAGAACCTAAGAATCGATACAACTTGGCACAAGACTACTATTAGAGCATCCATGTTTGCTAAATACTCAAAAATTAGCAAACGATTTAGAAAACAGGCATGCAGTCGTTTGCTAAAAACTCAAAAATTAGAATAGGGATCTACAGTACCTTGCTAAAGTTAGAAGAGCGAATGGAAGATTGCTAAATATAGAAGACGGATTATGTTAATCCGTTTGAGTATTGAGAATGAGGAAGATCATCCGACTGAATTCGATAATTAAAAAAATGTTTAAAACGGATGAAGTTGTTCCGTCCATTCCATAATTCGTTTTTTAATATATAAAATTAATTAATTAAATAGATAAAGCTAATTTAAAAAAAAAAAATCCCAAAAGTGAGAAACGGATGTTGTTCATCCGTCCTCACTTTTGATAAGGTGGCTTTTACCATTTTGCCCTTGCCGATTTATTATAGGAAGAAGTGATAGTGGTTTTTTCGTAAATTCACATTTTTTACTTTATTAAAAAAAAAATTCAAAAGCAGTGAACGGATGACCTTCATCCTTCCAACCATTATTTTTTTTTTTTTTAAAGTTTTTAAACGGAAAGGGGTAAAAAAATTTAAATAGTACGCACGGATGAGGTTCATCCGTCCATTACAAAAGACGGATGAAGAAGTGCCGTCTGCTCCATTTTTTAATAAAATAAAAATAAAAATTATTAGACGGATGAACAACATCCGTTTCATACTATACTTTTTTAAAAATTAGAAATAACGACTGCAGCGACATTTGTTAAAAGTAAAATTTTCATTTCTAAAGTTAGAATAGGTTTAGCAAACGACTGTGGATGCTTTATTTGGTTATGTTTTCTGTATGTGAACTAGCCAAAGCGTTGAATCGGTTTAGGATTTTAATACTCACGTGTTGTGCATGTTACTTTTCATCTGTGACATGCAATGTGTTATGTGATTCCAGAAAGTCATGTCATGATTGCATCAGTATGGATTATTGACAATTTTATTGATGACAAGATTACTGTATTATAACAAGCAATTTCTTATTGACAATTTTATTGATGACAAGATTACTGTATTATAACAAGCAATTTCTAGTGATTACTATCTAATTTTCTAAATAATAGAGCATTTAGATACATGAGAATAAGGAAGTTTTCTACACATATTTTTAAAAGTATACAATAGTTTTTTAATGTAAATATAAATATAGGATAGTTTACTAGAATGAGAAGTTTGAGATACTTTACATCTAGAACTTTATGATGTGTTGTTGTTGTACTTGATCTTTGCTACATCGAATCACTATATTTTCTAAGTAAATTATTAAATAACAATAATCATCAAAACCACATATTGTTGACATCACATAATCATTAAGAATGTCATCTAAGAATACGGTAATTTGTTATTTGCATTTTGTTAACCATAAAGAACATTGTTCATCCTCGGTTTTCAAAACAAAACCGAGATTCCTCACGAGGAGAGTGCGAGTTTCGAATGAATCCAATGAAAATGTCTAGGATTAAAATCATAAGATGATTAGAAACGAATTCCTTGGAAAATTTACATCCCTATCAATCTCTACCCTTATGTCCATCAAATCTTTGATCTCATGTTCCACATACACTCTGAAATTGCACTGTCTTCATCAAAGTTAAGTCCGACAACATTTTTTTAAAAAAATTGCAAACTCCTCCCTTTTCTCTTTGACATTTTCTCAAACAAAAAGCATGCCACTTCCCAAAAGTTGCACATTCGCTATTCCTTAATCATGCTCTCAATCACCTCCTTAACCCCAACCCCTTATTTCAAATCCTTTACTGGTTCAAGATGTATTTAGAGTTAGGGTTTCCTCCTATATTGGGTTTACCAAAGAAAATGGGGGATGAGATGTCGAAGAAGAAGAAGAAGAGATGTGGTAACAAAGAGTAATGGTGAAGAAGATGAGATTTGGAGGAAAATTTAGGATTTGGAGTTGAAGGCTAATGAAAGATGTGAGAATGGGTGAGAAATATAAGAAAATATAAAAATTGAGGAAAAATAAAAGGAAAGAGCATTTTCGTCCATCTATATAATAAGACACAAAGAAAGCTATCAAGTGGTTCTCCTTTAATACCAAAAATCAAAGGCCCGGATCTAATCTCACAAAACATATTTAATTTAGGATTTGGAGTTGAAAGCTAATGAAAGATGTGAGAATGAGTGAGAAATATAAGAAAAGATAAAAATTGAGGAAAAATAAAAGGAAAGAGCATTTTCGTCCATTTATATAATAAAACACAAAGAAAGCTATCAAGTGGTTCTCCTTTAATCCCAAAAATCAAAGGCCCAGATATAACCTCACAAAACACATTTTTCCTCCAAAAATTTCCCCTCAAAACTCAAATTCAAATCCCCTCCCAAAATAACTCCTTTATTTATTTAATTATTTCTCTCTCTCTTCCACTCTCTATATATACTAGTAATTTACCCGTGCGATGCACGTCTTAATAAATATAGTTTTTTAAAATAAAAATTTAGACATAATCTGAATTTGAACTTAGAACCTCCTTTATAATAGTTATGCACGTGTATTGCACGGGTTGGTAGATTGACAAAATATTTACAAATGACACTGAGGCCTTCTCCCATTATAATATTAGAGATAGGAGTATTTCTTAGTTGTTAAAAATAGTGGGGGTATATGCTAATTTTCACATTTTAAATGGGAGCATTTGCTAAAATATCCCTTTTTTAGGGGCTGCACGTGCATCACACGGTTTGTTGGATTTAGTTTGGCCGTATATTGCACGGGTTTGCTCAGTTACAAAATTAGGGTTTGTTTGTTTACAACCCCAAATCTCCCATAGTATATATATATATATATATATATGGTCGCCTTCGGTTGTGAACTCCTGTGTGCGAACTCACCTTGCGAACTCCTGTGCTTGCCGTTGGATCAAAAATACCTCCGTCGATGGCTGTAATCGAATCCCCCTCTTCTCAGTTATTAGCAGGGGTAATTTGGTCATTTTACCTATCAACCCATTAGCCCCCCCCCCCCCCTCACTCTGTTGTTTCAGTTTCTCAAACTCAAAAGGAAAACCCCCTTCTCTCTCTCAGAGCGAGCGAAACCCTAATTTGAGATTGTGCGATTTCTTCGTGCAAACTACTGTGCTCTCCTCGAATCTCAGATCGTAATCGATCCCCTTCTATCTCTCTTCTCAAAACCTTAACTCTTCTGTGCAAAATCTTCTGTACGAATTCCTCCTTCGCCCAAATAGCTCCATCGATTTCAATATGGGTCGCCTTTGTTGCGAACCTCTGTGTGCGCACTCAGCTTGCGAACTCCTGTGCTTGCCGTTGGATCCAAAATAGCTCCAAAATAGCTCAAATCGGTAACCTCCCATCCCCCCCCTCTTTGCCCCCCCCCCCCCCCCCCCCCCCCCGGGTAAACCCAGTTCGATTTGGGCGACGTCGATACCCTACCTCCGACCGCCCCATACTATCTCCAATCATTTTCGCCCATATCGAAACCTTAGGGTTTTGATCAGGTATATATATATATTTTTTCCGTTTTTCTTTTTTCTGCTTGAATTTGTAGGAATGAGGTGTTTTTTTAAAAAGAGATCGAATGTTTTGTTTGAATTTGTAGGAAGTGTTTGAGCTTCACTGAGTTTTTCTTCATGGCTTGATTCCGACTATAGATATATTTTTGCCAATACACTGATGCTTGATATCAATTGAGGGAAGTGTTTGATTCTGACTATTCCTTTTTTAAAATTTCAATTGCTTACTTTATTTGCATTTCGGTATAGGCAGTGATGACAATATAGAATTTACAAGCAGTTGTAGGCATTTTGTTGCTTCTTATGTTTGTGTACTTTTGTGTTTATATTTTACAAGCATTTGTACGAACAGTTCGCATACAAGAGTTCGCAACGGAAGGCCACCCATATAGAGTACAATGAGTGCAGCATTTAGTTTGTTTACTCATTGTTTTCAGTCATGTTTGATTTGTATTTGCTGAGTTAGTAGGTTGGCATTATTTAAATGAAAGAGGGGTTAATTTATACTTGTATTATGGTTTGAACTCATCATGGTTTGAACTCATCGTGCGAACCATAATGCTGGCAGTCTAATCCAAAAACCCTCCATCGAATGCCTGTGATTGTTCATGCTCTCTTCTCAGTTATCTTTGGGAATAATTTGGTTGTTTTTTCGGTTAGAGACATATACTCCTCCGTTGCAAATGGAGGGGTAATTTGGTAATTTGGTAATTTTTCGGTTAGAGACATATACTCTTAGGGACATCTTTTAAGAGGTTTTATTTATTCAGATTAAGGTTGCAACTAGTTGGCTTGGCATAATAATGCAGCCGTAGTGAGATCATGCATCTGAATAAGTGCTATACTAAATCCTGATTCTATTTGATGAGTTTTCCGCATTTTGTTTTGCTGAAGCTGGGAAAAAAAATTGCTAAGCTTAAGGTGAAACTTTTTTACTTATATGCGAAACTGAAACAAAATTTGGTTTAGCTGAAATATAAGTTGAAACTGAAACAAAACATGAGTTGAAACTGAAATTGAAATATGAGTTATTATTCAGATTGTGGTTGGAACTAGTTGGCATGACATAATAATGCAGCCGTAGTGAGATCATGGTTATGAATAAGTGCTATATTTTCAATTTTGATTCTATTTGGTGAGATTTTTAACTTGCTATGTACGAGGTAAATCAATACCCACAAGAGCTTTAAACAACACAAAGAGCTGATTTTGCTTGGGACAACATATGTGCTATACTCATGCTTGATTATATTTGACTTATTTCATAATTACTTATTATGTGCAAGGTTGTTTTGAGCCTATATGTACCTCAATTGTTTACAATTTATGGTGATAATAGTGCAGTCCGATATTGCTAAGCTTTTTATGTTATTTTTTGTAGGGGGGTGGAGCAGTTCCCTCCTTTTGCTACTTGACAGAGCTTCGAGCAGTTTAAGCATCAGCAGCATCATTGCATATGACTAGAAGTCCGACATTTTTTTCATCTTTAAGTTTATACTACTAGGCCTCGATTTTGTATATTGATATTCCACTGTATAATGTAATATGAGGTTTGAGTTTGTATACTGTAAATTTTTGGTATAATGAAACTTTTTAACTTAAACTAGAAACTGAAAGAAAATTTTGTTTAGCTGAAATATGAGTTCAAGCTGAAACAAAACATGAATTGAAAGTGAGTATTCATGAGTTGAAACTAATACTGAAATATGAGTTGAAGCTAAAATATGAGTTGAAACTGAAACCGAAACAAAATTTGAAGTTGAAGTATGAGTTGAACTGAAGCTTAAAGATTGTGGTTGAAACTGAAATATGAGTTGTAAGTTGAAAACTGAAGCTGTAATATGAGTTGAAACTGAAGCTGAAATATGAGTTGAAACTCGAACTTATATAACAGTTGAAACTGAAATGAGTTGAAGCTGAAATATGAGTTGAAACTGAAACTGAAACAAGAGTTGAAACTTGACAGTGAAACCGGAAAATGAACTGAAGGTGAAATATGAGTTGAAACTGAAACTGAAACAAAATTTGAAGCTAAAATATGAGTTGAAACTGAAACTGAAATATGAGTTGAAACTGAAACTGAAATATGAGTTGAAGCTGAAATTTGATAGACAGGGGCCAAAAAAAAAGCTGAAGTTGAAACTCGCTATTGTGAGTTGAGCTAAAGCTGTAACTGAAATAAAACTGATAAAGAAAATTGTTGTTACGAGCCAAAAAATCATGTTCCCACACATGCAATTGGAACTGATAACAAGAACCAAAGAAAATAAATGCAGATATGTTGCTAATAAACCCAGATTTACAATAGACTGCAACAAAGTAAAATATTTAAATCGTAGACAAAATATACATTGGTTTCCTATTACAATGGCCACAACCACAAAAGCTAATTATTCCGTTAAAGTGGTACAAAAATAGACTACGAAAAGAAAAGATATGCAACACTATCATCCCATGGCAATAAAGAGCTCAATTTTCTGTAACGAATTTCCAGTATCACACATTCGGTAACCTCCAGTAACCGTACAAACTGCAAGCAATAAGAAAGAAAGGGTTTAGATAGATGATTCGTAATTGTTTATCTAAGATATCAACACAACTAATCTGAAAAATATTTTAAGTAAATGTAGGCTCAGAACACAACCTAGCATATGACAGGGATTTAGATAATTATCAACTGAATCAAGCATGAATGAAAAGCATCATAATTATGTTCACACTTGGGCCGCAATACTATGCCAAGCCAACAAGTTGATCCATAATTTGATCAAAATTTTGAGCTGAAGCTTAAACTTTTTAACCTAAATCTGGAGTTGTAACTGAAACTAAATTTAGTTCAGCTGAAATATGGAGTTGCAACTGAAACAAAACATGAGTTTAAACTGAAATTGAAATATGAGTTGAAGCTGAAATATGAGTTCAAACTCAAACTGAACCAAAAATTTTGTTTATCAGAAACAAAACAATGATTTCCAGAATAAAATATTCATTTCTTCAGCTTCAGTTTCAACTCATATTACAGCTGAAATAAGTCCATTTCTTCAGCTTGTATAAAATATTTTTTGTCATCATTGCCTACTTATAAACAAAATAAAACATAGCCGATAATAAACTTCGGAATTGAACACACTAAAAAAAGAAAAACTTCCCTCAAGCAACAGTGTCATCGGTACTTTCTCCCGATGAGGGATCTACTTCATGTCCAATGTGCCCACTAAAAAGAGAAATGTATTCTACCGGGTGAGATAAATACATGATTGTGTAATTTAGTAAGTGAATAAAGAACCCATGAATGTATTTCTTCATTTAATTTCATACGAATTAATGCTTTGCAGTCTGATCTACTTGTAGTCCCCCGCCTAACATCATTAGACTTACTCTTCGAAATTCCAGCTTTATTACAAACATTATCCACTACAACGGTTCCCTTCAGTTTGGTTGAACCCTTACGCATTTGAAAACCCCCACATGTAGCGTAATTGTTATAGAAATTTTCAGCTTGCTCTAAAGTATCAAAAGTCATACCGAGCTTTGGTTTTAGGTGGTCGTCCACAACCAGGATAGATTCACCTACTTGTACATTCAAAAAATTGTCACCGGCATCAAATCTCCTTTCATCAATATCCATACCTATTATCAAAGGAAACAAAACATAAACCAACACAAACAATTACTCAACAATTCTACAAATTATTTCAAAATATAATAAAATTTAAACAGGAAAAAAACACCTCATTCCTACAAATTCAAGCAGAAAAAAGAAAAACGGAACAAAAAAAATTTATACCTGATCAAAACCCTAGGGTTTCGATATGGGCGAAGACGATTGGAGATAGTAGGGGGCGGTCGGAGGTAGGGTATCGATGTCGCCCAAATCAAACTGCATTTTCTCGGGGGGCGAAGAGGGGGGGAGGAGATGGGCGAAGGAGGAGTTCGTACAAAAGATTTCGCACAGAAGAGTTAGGGTTTCGGGAAGAGAGATAGAAGGGAATCGATTACGATTTGAGATTCGAGGAGAGCACATGAGTTCGCACGAAGAAATTGCACAATCTCAGATTAGGGTTTCGCTCGCTCTAAGAGAGAGAAGGGGGTTTTCGTTTTGGGTTTGAGAAACTGAAACGACAGAGTGAGGGGGGGGGGGGGGGCTAATGGGTTGATAGGTAAAATGACCAAATTACCCCTGCTAATAACTGAGAAGAGAGGGATTTGATCACAGCCATCGATGGAGGTATTTTTGATCCAACGGCAAGCACAGGAGTTCGCAAGGTGAGTTCGCACACAGGAGTTCGCAACCGAAGGCAACCCTATATATATATATATATATATATATATATATATATATATATATATATATACACTAGTAATTTTCACGTGCGATGCACGTTTTGATAAAAAGTTGGAGTTGAACGTGCGATACATGTAAGTCGGTAGTAATCAGCACTTAAGATGGATGTCTTAAACTTAAAAAAAAATGGAGTTGAACAGGCACTGCACGTAATTTTTTAAATTTTTTTGAAGAAAAAACCTTGAATTGTACCTGCGGTGATGTGTTACGAAATAGATTTGGAGTTGCACGTGCGACGTACCTATTTACTTTGTGACAAAAAAAAACTAAAAATTATTTATTTGGTAAAGGAAAAATCTTTGATTTACACGCGTGATGCACATGTTAATAAATAGAGTTAGAGTTACATGTGCAACGTATGTGTTTCATTTGTGACAAAAAAATATTAAAATTTTCTTGTTTGGTATATATGCTAAATTTACAAAACCTCACTGAACTTTGGGTCATTTTTAAAAAACTGCACTAATTTTTTTTTAATAAAAAAACCGCACTAAACTTTAGTATAAAAAAACACACACTGACAGAGTTAGGGTTAGGGTTAGGGTTAGAGTTAGGGTTAGTTCAGGGAATTTATTTAAACATCTGATTAGTTAAGTGATGTTTTTTTAAACACAAATTAAAGATGAAAGTGGTTTTTTATATTTTAGCCTAACGGAAACCTAACTCCGTTAAAGTGGGTTTTTTTAAACTATAGTTTTGTGCAGTTTTTTTTATTAAAAAAAAACTTAGTGCTGGTTTTATTTAAAATGGCCAAAAATTTAGTGGGTTTTTTTAAAATATAGTATATATATATATATATATATATATATATATATATATAAAATAAAACACAAAGAAAGCTATCAAGTGGCTCTCCTTCAATCTCCCAAAAATCAAAGGCCCAGATCTAATTTCACAAAACATATTTTTCCCCTAAAACTCAAATTCAAATCCCCCACCCAAAACAACTCCTATATTTATTTAATTTTTTTTTCTCTCTCCCTCCCTCTTATATTCAAAAAATTAAGAAAATATTTTTTAAAAAAATATAAAAAATATAAAAAACTAAAAAACTAAAAAATTTAAATTTAAAAACTTTTAAAATAATTCAAAAAAATAAAAAAAAATCATATAATATGTTTTTTGCTGGACCTCAAAAATTTCTTATATAATATGTTTGCTACTTCAATTAATTTGTTGGACCTCCAAAACTATTTTATATGATCAAATAAGGTGCACCGTTCCGAAGACGTGCCGTAGGCACGTGTCGACGGGCAAACCTAGTATATATATATAAAATATACTTAAGGAAACATGGACTTTTATTTACAACTAATTATTGTCATACTATTCAAACTTGAGCTACATAATTGTTGATTTACTATTTACAAGGCTTTTCATATACAGTATCGTTCTGAAGATGTGCCGTAGGCACGTGCCCACGGGCAAATCTAGTAAACAAATATGTGTAGTGAGCGTAAACAACCATTTGGAAGTGCTAACAGAAGCGTAGTTTGTTAAGAACAAAAAAGAAATTTTAGGGGGTTATACATAATAAAACATAATTAGGTAGTTTCTTAAAAAAGGTGAAAGTTTAGGAGATAGTTTCTTGAAATTAAACCTTTTGTGTCAGTTCTTCAGGGGAGTTTCTATTTCTTAGATAATCTAGCTGATGTTCTCCGTTTTAAAATATATTAGTATATATATTTAAATTCATTGGATTTTGTTTGGATTGATTTATACAGTCTATACGTGGATGATTTAAATTTACATTGGATATACAATAAAATCTCTCTACAGTCATAAAATTGAGATAAAACTAATTTATTATTATGAGGAGGTTATAACTTAATAAAGGTGTTATTATAAAAATTATTATTTTGACTTAGTCATTCTTAGTGTAATTGGTATAGAGGTAAAATATGCATTGCATTAATAATTAAATAATGGGGCTTGTCAAATATAAAGTATAGTCATTGGTGAAAAAATTAAGACATAGTTTAAAAAAACTAGTACATGTAGTGTTGAGAATATGCAAAGTCATCTTAAAAATCTAAAAGTTTGTATAAATATTTTATTTCATCTTAAATCTTTAATGTAACATAGTATATATTTTTTAAAATATAAAAATAATTATTACAATGTGGTGACAAATTCTTTAAGACGGAACTTATAAAAATTATAACTTATTTTAATATGGAATTTTTTCTTATTTATAACTGGTTGCATAGAGGTTATTCCTATAGAGTAACGATGTAGAGAGTGTATCAAGTTAAAGAGCTTTCTCTATGGCTAAGTTTTGTAAGATGATATGGAGACGTGTTAGAGGTTTTGTGCATTTTTGACGAGTTTCTTAAATAAAGATGTTTATACAGATGCGTTTTGCGCAAAACAATGTGGGCTAAGTTTCACCGTAGTATATTAATTGAAGTATTTTGATTTATTAGACCCTTGGTAGACTACCTTTTCACTAACCAAAAAGCATGGGTTCAATCCAATTGCATTAAAAATCTAATACCAACTACCAGTACATCTACATGTATGTGTGCCCGATAAGAGTTAGGAAAGAGGTACAAAGAGGTTGATAATTGGTGCTTTTGATGGCGTATTTATGCAGTTATGTATCGGAGGCACATGCACATAGTTGGTAAGACATGAGTTCGTGGCGGTGAAAAAGGGTTTTGGATGATGAAACTGTTGGGCTAGTGAAACAATTATAATAGTCAAAGCCATTACAAGCCAAAGTAATTGTTGGGTAACTTCTGAAATGGTCCTGATTAGTACCCTTGCGGAGACCAACTCCTTTGAAAAGGGGCAGATTCGAATAAAGGAGGCTACCACCTTTTCAAATGGAGTATCGCTTGCATGAAGAAGAGACATGGAGAGCTAGGCATCATTGACCTTAGAGATATGAATCTTGCCCTCCTAGGAAAATGGTGGTGGAAAGTTTTTCACCACAGCAGGGAAGGATGGCAGGATTTCATTCAGCCATACCTTCGGAAAAAAGGGACGAGAAACTTGGGCTTCCGAGTAGGGCCTAAAGTCTCACGGTTTCGGAAATGAATTACCAAAGCCAGCGGACCATTCAACTCAGCAGTTACGTCTACTATCGGTAATGGATGGTCCACCAGATTTTGGTGGGACAGATGGTGTGGTCCCCATGCTCTTAAGGAAACTTTCCCAGAGCTGTATGAAAAATCGAGCCGACCGAATATCTCTGTGGTAGAAACCTGGAAAAGGGGTAATTGGAGGCTGCCGTTCCAGGAAACTCTTTCCCCAGGATTGCACCAGCAACTGAGTGAACTGCAAACACACATATCACAATCTGGGGTGTCGTGCACCCAAGGTCCAAACCAGATGCGCTGGGGACTAGAGAACAAAGGAGTGTTCTCGGTCAGATCCCTTTACCATCGTATTCACTATCGAGGATGCAGACCCAGCTGAGCAAAGGTGTTGTGGAAGGCAAAAACGCCCCTTAAAATCAGAGTCTTCCTCTGGCTTGTGCTCAATAATGCGATACTAACCAGGGTGAACCTGGCAAAAAGGCAACCCCACATTGCGGTCAACTGTGGATTCTGCAACATGCATACGAAAAATTTGAACTATCTGTTTATTCACTGCACAAGAAGTAAGGCCACCATGATAGAAGTTCTACGAGCCCTAGGAACAAATGACTATCTAAGCGAGTATGAGGAACTGTGGATTGGCCCCAGATTTGCCTTGATCAGACACGATATGAGGGAGGCGTGGAATATTGCCATTGCGGCAACCACATGGGTGTTATGGCTAGATAGAAACAATTTTTATTTTCGTGCTTCTTGTAATACTATTTCTGATAACCTTACCCATATTATGCATCTGATTTCCTTTTAGGCTACAGCTGCTGCCACATGAGCGAGAGGGAGAATTGCAAGGGTTTTCCAGGTGGAAGAATTTGATGACGAGGAGATAGAGTTCGGACCGACTATGGACTGAGGAATGGGCACCCTACATACTCTTCAGTTTTTCATCAGCTGCAATCTCTTCTTTGTATTTTGTATCAATCTATTGCACTTTTAGGTTGTTTGATGTTTGGACGATTTAATCCACACCCCAGGATTTTGTTGGGGGTTTATGTTTTACTTCCTGCACTGCATTTTTGTATTTCCCGGTAGTCCGGGGTTGTTTTATTAATTTCTTATTAATGAAACAGGGTGGCGTTATTCCACCTTTTACCTAAAAAAAACTTCTGAAATGGTCATACCATTAAGGAGTAAGGACCAGAATTTGAATGGTTGGACTATTTCAGATCCATTCATCGATAGCTACATTATGGAGATTCTTTTTCCCAAAACGACCCATTTTTGCAAAGTTTTTCCCAAACCGCCCTACTTTTTTTTTTATTTCCCAAACCGCCCTACTCGGTCTTTCAAAGACCGAGTCTAGTGCAAATAGACTCGGTCTTTGAAAGACCGAGTCTTGCGCTTTGAAAAATCAAAGACCAAGACTCGGTCTTTCAAAGACCGAGTCTATTTGCACTAGACTCGGTCTTTGAAAGACCGAGTCTTGGACTTTGCGTTTTTAACAGCGCAGATCCCCTTTCTTCTTCTTCTCGACTTTTGATTGTTTTTTTCTTTTCGCTCTGTCCCTCAACGAATCCGTCGCACTCGCTACTTTTTAGTTCGATTACTCCCTTAATCGATCGTTAAACTTCCCAAAACCAATTACTCTCTAATCCAATTTCGATTTTCCCCAATCCTATTCCCCAAAATCGATTATTTCTTTAAACTCTAAACCCCGAATACCCAAAATTGGAAGATTTCGGTTGTAGGATCTTGCTCTTCTCACCAATTTCGTCTTCGTCTTTGGATTCTCCTACTTGTAAGGTATATTTCTTAAGCTTTTGCTAAGCCAAATTTGTGTTAGTGTTGATGCTATTGTGAAGTTCATTAGTTGAATTTGACTTATTGTTGACAATGTAGAGTAGTTATTGATGTTATTTTTAGTATTAATTTTGTTCCAAAAGAAAGAGTTGAAATAGTTGAAGTTGGAATGAATAGAATTTTGTTGAAAGAGTTGAAAGAAATTTTGTTGAAAGAGTTCAATTTTGTATAGAATTTTGTTGAAAGAGTTGAAAGAGTTCAATAACCTTGTTGAATAGAATTTTGTTGTTGAATCAATTTTGTGTAGAATTCCATATAGTATGTGTTGAATCTAGTTTTTTAGAATTTTATAGAATCTAGGTTATGTATAGAATTTGTTGAATTTGTTATACTCTAGTTTTTTGCTAAAATTAGAGAATCAACGGCATTGTTATATAGAATTTATTTTTATATCTAGGTTATATATAGTTAATAACATTTTTGTTGAACTTGTAGGATTTGTAGTCTATTGTAAATGGCACGCACAAGGGGTAACATGGAGGTAGGAGAAAGTAGTAGACCTCCACGTGGCGATAGATCACGTACTCGCGGTGGACGTGATCGTGGTCGTGGTCGTGGTCGTGCTCCTACCGATGCTACTAATGTAAGTAACTAGATGTTGATTCTAATAGAATTGTATTACATTTCGGTCTATTGATGTAAATATTATTGTTATGTAGGTTGAATTCAATCCAAATGAGGCGGGCACTTCCTCTTCAGTCCCTTCATCGTCATGTATCCCTTCTGGAGGCCCCGGACCACTCGACCCTTCACTCCTCACTCTCCAGCCGATGCATCGTTCGCAGTATGTTTGGAACGGCGAGGCTACGGAGTGCCGCTTTAGGACTGGTCATCCGCTACCTGTGCACTCACGTATACACGAGATACTAAGAGATTGTGGGTTCTACGGTATTGCCATGATGACATCCATCAAGTGCGATCGTCCATTTTTGGAAGCACTGCTTGAAAGATGGAGGCCCGAGACACACTCATTTCACCTGCCAGTCGGGGAGATGACGGTGACTCTACAAGAAGTTGCCATACTAACCGGGCTTCCAATCGATGGAGATGCAGTCACAGGATTGATGGACTTCGACCCAGTGTATATAGTGGAGGAGTACTTAGGGGTTGATGTAACGCCCCGAATCCCAAATACACTGAATTCGAGATGTTCTACAGGATCTTTTCACTTTCTTTAGTACACTTTTACAGGGAAATAAAAACTTTTCATCATACATCAGAGTTTACATCATAATTACATCTTTCTTTTGCACAGCAGAAGTAAAATACAACAATTGGATATAAATACAACAGCATAATGTAATCTTTAAGCATCCATCCTCTTTAATCTTTAACATGATATTTACCTGCATATAAGACTGTGGGTACGTCAGTTTATTCAACCGACGAACATTATACACGGCCGTCCTCGCTTTGCCGGAAATAGTATAACTTAACATTTCATATTTAGCAAACACAAACTTGTCACATTTCAAACTAAAAGGGACTACCCTATTGATGTCGTGTTGTGATTGTGCACTTAGTCCTTAATGCAGTTAATTATGTTACATGACACTAATGCGCACTTGTTCGGATTCTATGCATCCCATACTACATAGGTCCGAGGGCAAGCCCTTATTCGTTCTTCATCTTGATAGGGTTCAATCCCCCGTTATGCCTTAAACTACTACTGTAACTACGGTAGTGTCTTAGATGTCCTATGATCTATGAGCCCATGTCCAGGCAGCCTGGAGGGGAATCCCACGCACTGTCACGACGCATCGAGCAGGCAACCTATGGACAATTCAGCCTCCGCCATGGAACAATGGCACCACCCATAGCCACTCGAACATCCCACGAGCGTCGCCACCGGGACGATAATTTCGGAGTAGCGCCCACGCACTGTCTTGACGCATCAAGCAGGCAACCTGTGAATCGCTCTCACACCGCTATCCGTTGGCCCTCATACTCATGTTTTTCTTCTACTTTCATCACATCTCCACTATGTACTAGTCCTTAGTTTTATTTAAAAATCATGAACAAAATAATCACTAGAGTTAGCCTCTCCATCAACCGGACTTATTCATTTGTTTCATCATGACCAACCTTGGTCTAATTTCAATTCAATTCATTTTTCTCAATGCCGGGGAGACTTAGCTACTCTATTTCAAATTTCATTTCACAATCTTTAACTCCTGACAATTTCCATGTCGAGTTTTTATACTCATTCTTTTTCAATTCATGATTACACTTTATTCACAAGTCCACAATGAATACTTTTAATTCACGAGTTCATAATGAAGACAATTCATATTTATAGCCAACAATTTCTTTTCCTCTTTCATAAATCATGGTTTTAATTTCATAACCATACATGAATTAATACAACTTCATAAAATCACATTTCAACTTTCATATTTCATATCTTTCACAATACTCATAATGAAAATAGATAAAATCATGTCACGCCACAAGCACTTATGCCAATTACTTTATAATAGCCTATCTTTATAAGTTATAAATCCACAAGTGTATATCTCATAACCAAAGCTCCATTTATGCCTTTTATTCACAAACCATATTGTATTTCATTCTAAAAATACCCAAATCACTCTTAGAAAATTCCTTGTATTTTTATGAGAATTACCATATTTATTTCATAATTTTTGGACTTCAAAAATACCCAAAAAAATAATTTTTCCCTATATGCCGAAGGCAAGAATCGAACCGGCGCCGCACCAAGACAGCACAGAGCTCCGACCACTAGGCCGATCGCTGAACACGTCTATAGGGTGACTGGGGTTTATATAAACCCTTAGGTTCGCTGCTATAGTTTTTTAGGGAATTTAACCAAAAAGAAGTGTTCTGCTTGGATTCGAACTGAGCAACACAGAGAAGCCAACCGGCGTCCAAGACCACCTGAGCCACTGGCTCGGGTTGTCACAAACCCAAATAAAATTTCTTATATGTTATATTCGTACTGTTTTGAAAATAATTCGACATTCAAATAGCCATAGTTGCTTATTGCTTTGATAAAATTTTCTAAAAACTTCCAGATTAGATCCTCAATCATATAAGTTCATACCAGTAAAATAATATAATTTTTTGGTACTAATGAAATGTAATTTCACATACAAAACCCAAAAATTATTTATTAAAATACATTATTGTATTTTCGACATTGCCATAAAATCAATCTACTAGTCTTTTTATTAAATAATTTCATGGAGAAAATTTACTGATATTAGTTCTTAATTCAACCATCACATATGATTTCCATAGTCCACATTCATATCAACATGAAGGTCCATCTATCACAATTAACAAGTGTACATTATGTCTCTAATCATAATAACAACACTCTTAATTTAATTTAATCACTATCACAACTTCACACTAATAAACATGGGACAATCTACACACAATTTAATCTTAACACTAGAGCCATATAAGTTAATCAGTACATTTCAATCAATTCACATGCTAACTACTCAATTTAGGTGGGCTCTTTATAATATTTTTCATGCATCTTTAATGGTGTAAAATTAGCATGGATCTACTTTAGAAATATAAAATGTTTTACCCACCTCAATTGGAGAGAAACACAAACAAAAAGCAATCGAGTCCTTGTAGATGAAAGCACCACCTCCTAGCCAAAAGCGCTCAAGCTCCAAGCCTCCAAGCCTATGCCGAATGCTCCTTCAAGCTCCAAACCGAAAGCTTCCTTGATGATGCCGGCCACTCCAAGTAACAACACCCACACAATCTCTTATCTTTTATAACTCACACAATGATAATACTATAACTTAGAGATTATACTTTGCATATGAAAAATTAGCCATGAGAAGGGGGGTATTTATACTAAAAAATGAGGGGAATGGAGGGCCAAGATTGTCTTGGTGGTTGTTGGATGAAGGGTTTAGATCAAAGTAGAAGTTACAAGAACTACCCACTTCCTTGAAACTACCACCATGTTCTCCACACCCAAAATCAAAAACTCCCTCCAAAAGAATGCTACCGGCCATCCAAAGTGAGTGTGCATTGCACGTGTACGTGTAGTGCACGTGCATGCAACTAGGCCAAATTTCTACATTCTAAAATTGTATAAAAATAATTTTGTTTAAAAAGGTCTTCTACATGACAAGTTTAATTAAAATAAATTAATTCATGGGCTTTCTTTTTTTTTTTGGGCCAAAATATTTTATAAAAATAAATAAAATAAAAATGCTTTTGGGCTTTTTAAGAAAAGGCTTTTTAATTAAATCAAATAAGGCTTTTAAAGAAGGCTTTTTGTACTAAAATAATTTGAGAAAATTATATTAAATAATTATACACATTATGATAAAATAATCCAAACAAAATATATTGCACGTGCACAACACGTGCAAAATAAATAATTTTTCAATAATTGAAAAATCAGGGTATTACAGCACTCCCTCCTTAGAATAGTTCCGTCCCCGGAACTACAATCAAGAGCGAGGAAAAAAAAAACCAAAATACAACACACACAACAAGAACAAAAGATACAAAATACAATCAAGCAAAAAGCTCAGGATAGTCCTTCAACATCCTCTCCTCAGATTCCCAAGTAGCCTCTTCAACCAAGTGGTTTCTCCAGACTACCTTGACCATCGGTATCGTCTTATTCCTCAAGACTTTCTCTCGACGATCAACAATCTCAACAGGAGACTCGATGTAATTCAGGTCTAACTGCAAACCTTCCAGCACTTCAGGCAAATGATGACTCGGGTCTGGAATATAACCTCTCAGCATAGACACATGAAAGACATTGTGCACCTGAGACAACTCTTCCGGTAATTCAAGCCGGTAAGCAGTTTTCCCGATCCTTTTCAATATCTTATACGGGCCTATAAACCTCGGGGCTAACTTCCCACCTTTGCCAAAACGAACCACACCTTTGCTGGGTGATACCTTCAGAGAGACGAAGTCACCAACCTCAAACTCAAGGTCCCTTCTCTGGTTGTCTGCATAGCTTTTCTGCCTGCTTTGAGCTTCCACTAACCTTTTCCTGATCAGAACAATCTTCTCAGAAGTCAGCTGCACAAGCTCAGGACCAAACAACTGACGCTCCCCTACTTCATACCAACAAACAGGAGTCCTACACTTCCTGCCATACAGAGCTTCATACGGCGCCATCCCAATGCTAGCCTGAAAACTGTTGTTGTAGGCAAACTCCACCAAAGGTAAATGCCTTTCCCAACTGCCTCCAAAGTCTAGTATACAACACCGGAGCATATCCTCAAGAATACGATTGACTCTCTCGGTCTGCCCATCGGTTTGCGGATGAAAAGCAGTGCTGAAATCTGTCTTGGTACCCAAAGCTGTCTGAAGACTCCTCCAGAAATGCGAAGTAAACCACGCATCTCGATCAGACACAATAGTCGAAGGAACGCCATGAAGTCGGACAATCTCACCAACATACATCTCAGCCAACTTGTCCATCGAAGCAGTGAGTTTCATCGCCAAAAAGTGAGCGGACTTGGTAAGTCGATCGACTATAACCCAAATTGCATCATTGCCTTTAGGACTCTTAGGCAATCCCGTGATGAAATCCATACTGATGTTATCCCACTTCCATTCCGGAATAGGTAACGGCTGTAATAGACTTCCGGGTTTCTGATTTTCGGCTTTGACTTGCTGACAAACCTCACACTTCGCGACAAATTCAGCCACATCCCGCTTCAAACCTGACCACCAGAAATGCTGCTTGATGTCTTTGTACATCTTAGTACTCCCAGGATGTACAGACAGAAGAGTAGCATGCGCCTCCTGAAGAATACTCTCTTTCAGGTCCGCCTGATTTGGAACGCACAGCCTATCTCCGAACCACAGCACTCCATCCCTGATTTGAAATCCGGGCAACCTGCCAGCACCAACCTGCTCCTTCATCTCCAGAATATCAGCATCAACCTCCTGACTTGCAATGATCCTTGCATTCAAAGTAGGCTGAAGCCTCAACTGAGCCAAAGATGCTCCCAATCCTTGCAAGACAACCTCAATACCTGCTCGATCCAGCTCCTCAATCAGATGCCTCTGAGTTGTAATCAGACTGGCCAAACTTCTCTTGCGACTAAGTGCATCAGCAACAACATTAGCCTTTCCAGGATGATACTTGATCTCAGGTCGCATATCCTCGAGCACTTCCAACCATCTCCGCTGCCTCAGATTGAGATCCCTCTGCTGATATATATACTTCAAGCTCTTGTGGTCCGTGTACATATTCAACTTCTCACCGTACACGTAGTGCCTCCATTGCTTCAAAGCAAAGATAATCGCAGCCAACTCCAGATCATGAGTCGGATAATTTTTCTCATGCGGTCGTAGTTGCCTAGATCCATAAGCGATTACTCTTCCTTCTTGCATTAGGACACAACCAAGTCCCCGATGTGAAGCATCGCTATAAACATCATACTCGACACCAGCTCTAGGCAAAGCCAAGATAGGTGCAGTAGTCAGCCTATCTTTCAACTCCTGAAAACTCGCCTCACATTGCTCGGTCCACTTGAAGCTCACATTCTTCTTAGTCAGCCCTGTAAGCGGTACAGCTATCTGAGCATAACCTTGAATGAATCTCCGATAGTATCCAGTCATCCCAAGGAAACTTCTGACTTCCTTCACTGTAGTAGGTCTCGCCCAATCTCTCACTGCCTCTATCTTCTGAGGGTCAGTTGCCACTCCCTCCTTAGAAAGGATGTGACCTAGGAATGCCACTTCAGATTTTCAGAAATCACACTTGGATAACTTGGCATACAACTGCTGCTCTTCCAACTTCTGCAAAACTGCTGCCAGATGCTCAGTGTGCTCCTCCTCAGACTTAGAGTACACGAGAATATCGTCGATAAACACCACGACGAAAGAATCAATAAACGGCCTCAGAACTCTGTTCATCAAGTCCATGAAGATTGCAGGTGCATTCGTCACTCCGAATGGCATAACTAAGAATTCGTAATGCCCATGCCGAGTTCTAAATGCAGTCTTATGCACATCTTCAGCTTTCACTCGAACTTGGTGGTAACCTGATCGAAGATCTATTTTGGAGAATACAACTGCTCCTTGTAGACGATCGAACAAGTCATCAATTCGAGGAATCGGATACTTATTCTGAACAGTGACCTTATTCAGCTCTCGGTAATCGATGCACATTCTCATCGATCCATCCTTCTTCTTTACCAAAAGCACTGGTGCTCCCTAAGGTGACGCACTAGGTTGAATAAAGCCTTTTCCCAATAGTTCCTCAATCTGCCGTTTCACCTCATCCTGTTCCACTGGAGCCATCCTATATGGTGCCTTAGAAATGGGTGTACTTCCCGGTTGAACAGTGATGCTGAACTCTACATCACGATGCGGGGGTAACCCAGGAAAATCTTCCAAGAACACAGTCGGATAGTCCCGAACCACAGGAATCCCTTGCACTTCCACAGAAGTCTCTTCCTTGCGGATAGTTGCCACCAGCTTAGAACATTTTCGCTTCCCTTGGAACATGACTTCAGGTCCACCTGGAGCCTTCACTGTCACCGTCTTGGCCTTACACTCGATGCTCGCACTATACACCGACATCCAATCAATGCCAATGATAACATCGACTCCCAAGATAGTCAGCTCGATCAGATCAATGCCAAAGATTCTATCCCCAATCACGATCTCGCAATCAGCATAATACCGATCAGTGGTTAAAGTTTCCCCTGACGGAGTAGCTACTGATAAGATCTTGCCTGGGAAAATCTTCGGTTCAACTCCCAACACTTTAGCAAACTTTGGAGACACAAAAGTATGAGAGGATCCAGTATCAAACAATACGACAGCTTTCATTCCATATTCTGATGCAAAATATCCATTGAATTCGAAGTATAAGACATGAATTTTCAAGTCAATATTTCCATTTCATTGAATTCCAAAGTTTATACATTCGAATTTAAAACATTTTTGACATCAGAACGGAAAGAAACAGAAGCTACAACACTCTAACTCCTACGGGTCCTCTTCGCTGCTCGAAGTTCTTCCTGCAGTTCATCAACCTCATCCTTCAGCACATCAGTTAGGTTCTTTTTCTTCTCAAGTTTCCAAATCCGATGGCTAAGAACAGAATAGTCGGCCTTCCGCTTCTCCAGCTGAGCCTCCAACAATCCAACTCTCTCCTTCAGAGTTTCCACTTGCCTCTGAAGAGAAGTCACAAGACCACTTGGAACTGGTACTTCCTCTTCGTCGGAAGAAGAATCATCAGATGAATCCGGAGGTGGGGTGATCTCTCGGGATTCAGGGTACTCCTCATCATCAGAATCAGCTTGTCCAGGGTAGTACTCGTCCTCGGAATCAGCTTGTCCAGGATGGTACTCTTCCTCAATGATGTGCTAGTCGTCGCCTCCAGCAGGGTCGAAGTGATCAGCCATCTTAGAAATAGAGAGGAGGAAGCATAAATCTTAGAGCAACACAAATGTAAGTCACTTACATTTAAATCTCTAGATTCAAACACACACTCTAATGTCCACTTCTAAGGTGTTGTTCCCTATAAATTTGTACAAGTGTGAAAGTGTAGAAAACGTGGCTCTGATACCACTCTGTAACGCCCCGAATCCCAAATACACTGAATTCGAGATGTTCTACAGGATCTTTTCACTTTCTTTAGTACACTTTTACAGGGAAATAAAAACTTTTCATCATACATCAGAGTTTACATCATAATTACATCTTTCTTTTGCACAGCGGAAGTAAAATACAACAATTGGATATAAATACAACAGCATAATGTAATCTTTAAGCATCCATCCTCTTTAATCTTTAGCATGATATTTACCTGCATATAAGACTGTGGGTACGTCAGTTTATTCAACCGACGAACATTATACACGGCCGTCCTCGCTTTGCCGGAAATAGTATAACTTAACATTTCATATTTAGCAAACACAAACTTGTCACATTTCAAACTAAAAGGGACTACCCTATTGATGTCGTGTTGTGATTGTGCACTTAGTCCTTAATGCAGTTAATTATGTTACATGACACTAATGCGCACTTGTTCGGATTCTATGCATCCCATACTACATAGGTCCGAGGGCAAGCCCTTATTCGTTCTTCATCTTGATAGGGTTCAATCCCCCGTTATGCCTTAAACTACTACTGTAACTACGGTAGTGTCTTAGATGTCCTATGATCTATGAGCCCATGTCCAGGCAGCCTGGAGGGGAATCCCACGCACTGTCACGACGCATCGAGCAGGCAACCTATGGACAATTCAGCCTCCGCCATGGAACAATGGCACCACCCATAGCCACTCGAACATCCCACGAGCGTCGCCACCGGGACGATAATTCCGGAGTAGCGCCCACGCACTGTCTTGACGCATCAAGCAGGCAACCTGTGAATCGCTCTCACACCGCTATCCGTTGGCCCTCATACTCATGTTTTTCTTCTACTTTCATCACATCTCCACTATGTACTAGTCCTTAGTTTTATTTAAAAATCATGAACAAAATAATCACTAGAGTTAGCATCTCCATCAACCGGACTTATTCATTTGTTTCATCATGACCAACCTTGGTCTAATTTCAATTCAATTCATTTTTCTCAATGCCGGGGAGACTTAGCTACTCTATTTCAAATTTCATTTCACAATCTTTAACTCCTGACAATTTCCATGTCGAGTTTTTATACTCATTCTTTTTCAATTCATGATTACACTTTATTCACAAGTCCACAATGAATACTTTTAATTCACGAGTTCATAATGAAGACAATTCATATTTATAGCCAACAATTTCTTTTCCTTTTTCATAAATCATGGTTTTAATTTCATAACCATACATGAATTAATACAACTTCATAAAATCACATTTCAACTTTCATATTTCATATCTTGCACAATACTCATAATGAAAATAGATAAAATCATGTCACGCCACAAGCACTTATGCCAATTACTTTATAATAGCCTATCTTTATAAGTTATAAATCCACAAGTGTATATCTCATAACCAAAGCTCCATTTATGCCTTTTATTCACAAACCATATTGTATTTCATTCTAAAAATACCCAAATCACTCTTAGAAAATTCCTTGTATTTTTATGAGAATTACCATATTTATTTCATAATTTTTGGACTTCAAAAACACCCAAAAAAATAATTTTTCCCTATATGCCGAAGGCAAGAATCGAACCAGGCGCCGCACCAAGACAGCACAGAGCTCCGACCACTAGGCCGATCGCTGAACACGTCTATAAGGTGACTGGGGTTTATATAAACCCTTAGGTTCGCTGCTATAGTTTTTTAGGGAATTTAACCAAAAAGAAGTGTTCTGCTCGGATTCGAACTGAGCAACACAGAGAAGCCAACCGGCGTCCAAGACCACCTGAGTCACTGGCTCGGGTTGTCACAAACCCAAATAAAATTTCTTATATGTTATATTCGTACTGTTTTGAAAATAATTCGACATTCAAATAGCCATAGTTGCTTATTGCTTTGATAAAATTTTCTAAAAACTTCCAGATTAGATCCTCAATCATATAAGTTCATACCAGTAAAATAATATAATTTTTTGGTACTAATGAAATGTAATTTCACATACAAAACCCAAAAATTATTTATTAAAATACATTATTGTATTTTCGACATTGCCATAAAATCAATCTACTAGTCTTTTTATTAAATAATTTCATGGAGAAAATTTACTGATATTAGTTCTTAATTCAACCATCACATATGATTTCCATAGTCCACATTCATATCAACATGAAGGTCCATCTATCACAATTAACAAGTGTACATTATGTCTCTAATCATAATAACAACACTCTTAATTTAATTTAATCACTATCACAACTTCACACTAATAAACATGGGACAATCTACACACAATTTAATCTTAACACTAGAGCCATATAAGTTAATCAATACATTTCAATCAATTCACATGCTAACTACTCAATTTAGGTGGGCTCTTTATAATATTTTTCATGCATCTTTAATGGTGTAAAATTAGCATGGATCTACTTTAGAAATATAAAATGTTTTACCCACCTCAATTGGAGAGAAACACAAACAAAAAGCAATCGAGTCCTTGTAGATGAAAGCACCACCTCCTAGCCAAAAGCGCTCAAGCTCCAAGCCTCCAAGCCTATGCCGAATGCTCCTTCAAGCTCCAAACCGAAAGCTTCCTTGATGATGCCGGCCACTCCAAGTAACAACACCCACACAATCTCTTATCTTTTATAACTCACACAATGATAATACTATAACTTAGAGATTATACTTTGCATATGAAAAATTAGCCATGAGAAGGGGGGTATTTATACTAAAAAATGAGGGGAATGGAGGGCCAAGATTGTCTTGGTGGTTGTTGGATGAAGGGTTTAGATCAAAGTAGAAGTTACAAGAACTACCCACTTCCTTGAAACTACCACCATGTTCTCCACACCCAAAATCAAAAACTCCCTCCAAAAGAATGCTACCGGCCATCCAAAGTGAGTGTGCATTGCACGTGTACGTGTAGTGCACGTGCATGCAACTAGGCCAAATTTGTACATTCTAAAATTGTATAAAAATAATTTTGTTTAAAAAGGTCTTCTACATGACAAGTTTAATTAAAATAAATTAATTCATGGGCTTTCTTTTTTTTTTTGGGCCAAAATATTTTATAAAAATAAATAAAATAAAAATGCTTTTGGGCTTTTTAAGAAAAGGCTTTTTAATTAAATCAAATAAGGCTTTTAAAGAAGGCTTTTTGTACTAAAATAATTTGAGAAAATTATATTAAATAATTATACACATTATGATAAAATAATCCAAACAAAATATATTGCACGTGCACAACACGTGCAAAATAAATAATTTTTCAATAATTGAAAAATCAGGGTATTACAGTTGAAGTGGAAGCCGGTGCGATAAATGGGAAATTTATCCGTCTAAAGTGGTTGAAGAACACGTTTAAAGATAGATTGAATGACGGTTCAACTGCAGCGGAGGTGGAGTGCTACTGTAGGGCGTATATTCTAACGCTATTCGGCACGGTCTTGTTTCCAAATTCGACCGGGAATACCGTAGCACTGATGTTCTTGCCCTTAATCGCCGATCTAGGTAGGGTCAGCCGTTACAGTTGGGGCAGTGCAATACTATCGTCATTGTATCGGAGTCTGTGTCTGTGCAGTATAGGTTCAAACCAGATAAATGGACCTCTAATTTTACTGCAGATATGGAGTTGGGAGCGGATCCACGTAGGTCGGCCCGTAGTACGGATCCAATCTCAACATTGGAGAGTTCTTCCTAAATATATTGACATGCTACCTCCGATCGGTGTGTACTGGACAGGGAAACTGACATGGACAGCCAACCCCAACAGGTGCTTGACGTACTACCGCGATGAGCTCGATAGGTTGGCCGCTGACTGTGTGGTGTGGACCCCTTACACAGAGGAGCGACTGATTCGACTGCCACCTATCTGCACGTTCAGGCGTAATTTGTGGCTCACGAAAGCACTGCTAATCAACTTTGGGGTTGTTGAGTTTTACTACCCCGATAGGGTGTTACGCCAGTTTGGTCTTCACCAGGGGATTCCAGTTGCCGCGCCATTCAATGCCGAGATGCATAACATCACTGGAATAGGCCGTACACCCGGACACAACTGGGCCACTTGCTTCTTCGATTACGTTCAGAGATGGAATGTTCACCGTTTCGAAGAAATCATCGGTGACATTCCACCCTTTGACCTCTCGTTGCATGGGGTGTACATGTCTTGGTACGAGAGAGTCACTAGACGGTTTATTTCCCCACCGTTGCAGACTCCTGCTGGAGTCGTTGTACCGATCCGGCGACCAGGGACCGAACCAGCAGATGAACATTCCGTGAGGTTGCCGATGTACCAACCAAAGGGATCTACTGTTCGTGGCTTTGTAAGTTTGAATGTTTCGTTTTAAAGTTTCAAAGTTTATATATCAATATGTTTTTATATATGTATGTGCATCTAATTCAACTTTTCATGTTTCTCAGTTGACCCAGACTTGGTCCTTTGCCAAGAAATGTGTTTCTATGTTGAATAGCAACATCGCCGATTAGGCGAAGGGTACAGTACGGGAGATGTTATCGTGTTGCCGTGCACAAGCTGATCTTGTGGGGGAGGGCGCAACATTAGATGCAATACTGAGGACCCCCACACATCGAACGAGCAGCCGTACTGGTCAACGACGAAAGAGAACTATTCATAGGCCCCCACCTCAATCTCAAAGTGATTCAGAACACGAAGAACAAGCAGAGCATGAGATTGAAGGGGATGATGATTAACAGGACGTTGGGGATGAGATTCAAGAAGATGAGATCCCGTTGTCCGCACTCACACAGGCAACTCCACAACGTCGCAGATGACAACGAAGACCTCCCGACTACTTTACACCTGACCCTTGACTTTTGATGTTAGTTTGTAATAATATTTTTTCGTACTTTGGTAGGTGTTGTAATATCTTTTGTTAGTTTGATTTTGTTGTTTTTTTTTTGAAATGTTCTTAGTTAGTAATATTGTTGATGTGGTTGCGATCTTCAGTTAGTTTGAACTTTGTGATGATGAGGTGCTTACGGTTGTGGAAGAACTTTGTGGTAGAGATGTGGTGAAGTTTGTGGGTGTGGAAGTTGTGAAAGTTGTGAATTTGTGGAAGTTGTGGTAGTTGTGAAGGTTTGTGGTTGTGAACTTTGTGGAAGTTGTGAAAGTTTGTGGTTGTGAACTTTGTGAAAGATTGTGGTTGTGAACTTTGTGGAAGTTGTGGAAGTTTGTGGTTGTGAACTTTGTGAAAGTTTGTGGTTGTGAACTTTGTGGAAGTTGTGAAAGTTGTGAAGATGATGTTGTTGTGGAAGTTGTAGTGGTTGTGATAAATTTGTGAAGATGATGTTTTAATAGTTGAAGTGGTTGTAGCAATTTGTGAAGTTGTTGTAGCAATTTGTGAAGTTTAATAGCTGAAGTGGTTGTAGCAATTTGTGAAGTTTAATAGCTGAAGTTGTTGTAGCAATTTGTGAGGATAAATTTTTGAAGTTGAAGTGGTTGTGTAAATCAATAGCTGATCTGGCTGTAGCAAAAAAAAAACACTCAGCATCAAGACTCGGTCTTTCAAAGACCGAGCTTAATATAACTAGACTCGGTCTTTTGTTGCTGATTGCTATCAGACTCAAGACTCGGTCTTTCAAAGACTGAGTTTAGTTATATTAAGCTCGGTCTTTGAAAGACCGAGTCTTGAGTTCAATAGACTCCAGAGCCCAAGCAGCTCTCTGGAAGTTTGTGAACACCACAGTCGGTCTTTCAAAGACTGTTCTAAAAACACCTAGACTCGGTCTTTGAAAGACCGAGTCTTCAATCTGTGAATTTTTGATTGAAGACTCGGTCTTTCAAAGACCGAGTCTAGGTGTTTTTAGAATGGTCTTTCAAAGACCGACTGTGGTGTTCACAAACTTCCAGAGAGCTGCTTGGGCTCTGGAGTCTATTGAACTCAAGACTCGGTCTTTCAAAGACCGAGCTTAATATAACTAAACTCGGTCTTTGAAAGACCGAGTCTTGAGTCTGATAGTAAAGTTTTGCAATCAGCAACAAGACTCGGTCTTTCAAAGACCGAGTCTAGTTATATTAAGCTCGGTCTTTGAAAGACCGAGTCTTGATGCTGAGTGTTTTTTTGCTACAGCCAGATGCTGATTGATTTAAAATCTTTAAAATCCTCTCCCTTTAACCAACACAACAATATCATCTTCTCAAATAAACCCCTTTCATTCTTCACAACAAACTTCACAAGATTCTTTGAAACAATGTTCAGATTCATTGAAACAAGCATTCTCAACAACAAACCACAATTATCTTCACCACATCAAACCACGATTATCTTCACAACAACAAACCACAACTATCCTCACAACTTTCTTTCTCAACAACTATCTTCACAAATAAACAAATCCAAACTAAGTGCTCAGTTCGAAATAAATATTACAAACACAATAGGAAGCACAAAATCAAATTTTAATTGTTTTGAGATGCTCTGTTAGTACATCGACGCTTGTTGTGTCCTTCCAACCTGCACCTTGAACATTTCATTCTTGTACCCCTGCTAGAACTATCTCTCACATCCATATCGTTGCGTATTCTCGTGGATTTAGGCCGGCCTTTCCGTGAACGTCGCAAACTAGAATCTGGTACAAGCCGTGGACTGTCGATAGTAGGCCAATACGCTTCATCTAGAATAGGACTGAACACAGGAGCCCAAGTTTGTGCTAATGACGTGATAAGGTAAAATTTATCAACATAAGGCTTGTGATCAATTGCACGATATGCACAGGCTGCTAATACATGAGAACAAGGAATATGATATAGATGAAACTTCATACATGTGCATGTTTTCGTACCCAAATTCACGGTGTGCAAGTTCCCACCCTTCCGTTCTCCATTTACCATGCATATACCCGTTTTGACGGAAAAAACTCCAGGCTGATGATGAAACATTGTAACCACATGTTGATTTGCTCTTTCACGGCGACTATCAATCAAATCTTGTACACTTTTAGCAAAAATCTTCCCTTCACATAAAAGCTTACTAGCTTCCTATCGATGAGTAGTAAAGTAAGAGTTGAGACGTAAAAAAATCGTCTCAACAATCGCAGTTACTGATAAACTACGGACTCCTTTCAATACTGAATTGAAGCATTCTGACAGGTTCGTAGTCATCATTCCATATCGTCGACCTCCATCTGCATAAAGTGCCCATTTCTCAACCGGCTTCTCTTTCAACCAATTAGCCACCTCGACATTGACGGTTTCAAGTTCAGCGAGTTTGGCCATGAACTTTTTGGGTTGGTTTTGACAAGCTATAATTTTGACCTTCTTGCGCAATGCCTTGCTACCAAATTTACTAAAAATATTTGTGGCAAAATGACGCATGCAATATCGATGAAATCTATTTGGTTCGTTCCAAGCTCCGTTTTGCAAATCCATAGCAGACAATATACCAGCATGACGATCCGAGATGACACATAACTCAGTGCGATCGGTGACATAATACCGAATGCAAGTCATAAACCATGTCCACAAATTTATACTCTCTCCATCTACCAATGCAAATGCAAAAGGAAATAAGCAACCATTCGCATCCGGGGAAACAGCAATTAGCAAACATTCCTTGTACTTACCGTACAAGTGAGTTCCATCTACACTAATAACCGGTCTGCAAGACTTGAAACCTTCAATCGAAGGACCAAATGCCCAAAATACTCCCTTGAATGTTTTCCTCGCTGGGGCTAGACTGATATTTATCCCAGTGGACAACGGTCCCTGGTTTGCTGCTTGAATTGCTGTTAGTAGAAAAGGCAACTTCGTGTATGCTTCTTCGAAGGTACCGTACAACCTCTCAATTGCCTTTTGTTTTGCTTTCCAAGCTTTCTTATATGAAATCTGATAATTATATTCTATTTTCACAATCTCAATAATTGCCCCCGGTGATAAAGCAATATCCTTCTTCACCACACCCACAATCAAATTACTAATAAGGTTAGCATCAATTTTACAGTGGTCTTGATTCAACGTGGGATTCGTACAAGTATGAGGGCCAACTATCTTCTTCACCACAAAATTTCTCCCCCCTTTTGGAACAATAGCTCGTAATCTCCAAGGGCATCCACCATCACTTACTCGTGGGGGACCTTGTACGATCTCTTTTATTGTACGTTTTCTAGGTGCCATTTTACATTTAACAGTGTAGAGTGACGGTGTTGTTTTCAATGTGACAAATTCACGATGTTTCTTGATAGAATACACCTTCACAGCATGCTGAATGGACTCTTTACTTACAAACTCCTGTCCAACGTAAAATTCGTCTACATTGGAAGAACCAGAAGACTCTTGTGGAAATGGGGGTACTCTAGCAGCTTGAGCCATCTCCTCCGTAACATGAGCGTTAACATTAGCATACCTATCAGTAGCTCTCACTTCATTAGAACTATTGTTCGAAGGATTTACATTTGCTACATCATCATCTTCTTCTCCATCATCACTTTCTACACTTTCATCATCGTCTGTTTCTTCCTCTTCTTCATCATCATCTAATAAGCTGTTGTTAACCACTGCATTTTGAAAGAGTTCAAATACACTGTCATTTGGAACATAGTCAGGAACCGGTGTAGGTTGGGGGGGGGGGGACTCAACATCTGTAGAATCAGCATTTCTTGTATTTGTGAAGGTGTTTTCCTGTGAGGACAGTGGATTTGGTTGTGAAGATTGAGCGGGGTTAGACCTCGTCTGCTGTGCAGGTACTACCCTTATGAAGCTTGCACTTGGAATATCATGTGGCTGAGCATTCAAAATTTGAATTTGCTGAATATATAACTCTAATGCAGACCAAGCACAATTGGGATCAAATATCCTAGTAATCAATGACTTCAACGCATTATCAGTAGGTACGGGCACTGTCATAAAATACTGACCATCTCCTCTTCCTGCTGCGTATCGAGCTAAAATTTTCACATTCTATTGATTCCTATCCCAATTAGTTACTTCATATATTTTCTCAACTAGTTCTTCCAATGTAATGGTACGGGGTACCCAAACTATTTCCGGATCCAACAAACTATAGCAACTACCAATCTTTGGATCACGAATTATTTCACCACCAAAGTATAACCAAATAGGAATCTCAAGATCCATACCTACGTATATTTATTAAAATATGCGAGTTATTATCTAACCACAAACAAAATCTATACAAAAATTCAGAAAATTAAAGGCCAATATTCATCATACCTTCACAAGCGTCAAGGATAGAGCCGTAGATATTTGGGTAAAAGAGTTGAAGTTGCTATCCGCTTCAAATTTAGAAAAAATTAAAAATATGGATCTTTCAAAAGAAGGGTTTTGGGTTTTTATAGTGGAGATGCTTAGAGGGTTAGGAAGATATTGGTAAATATATTTAGATTAAGATTAGATTTTGTGGGTAGGAGGTCGCCCTAGATTTAGGAAGATGGGTTAGAGAAATAGAATAGGTTAAAGTAGAGAGAGAGAAGAAGAAGAAAGGGGATCTGCGCTGTTAAAAACGCAAAGTCCAAGACTCGGTCTTTCAAAGACCGAGTCTAGTGCAAATAGACTCGAAAGACCGAGTCTTGGTCTTTGATTTTTCAAAGCGCAAGGCTCGGTCTTTCAAAGACCGAGTCTATTTGCACTAGACTCGGTCTTTGAAAGACCGAGTAGGGCGGTTTGGGAAATAAAAAAAAAAGTAGGGCGGTTTAGGAAAAACTTTGCAAAAATGAGTCGTTTTGGGAAAAAATTCCATTATGGACTACAACAATGGCTAAAAAATTCCATTATGGACTACAACAATGGCTACAGTTACATGAGATGTCTTGGATCCACTAAAGGATCAGTTGAGCACTTGAATATACTGAAATTGAGAACAATTGCAATCCACCAGAATTAGAGAAATTTGTACACCAACTTTTGCCCTGATCACAGTGGTTGCAGATGTGGTGTTGTTGTCCGCATACAGAGCTGGCTCTGACCTTGAGGCAGGTGAGGCGACCACCTCAGGCCCCTGATTTTTTTGAAATTTTAGGAACCCAAATTTGTATTTCACTTGTAAATATAGGCACGTATTTTTTACGTAAAAAAATAATATTGTAATTAGGGATCCCTAAAATAATTATTTGGGTCTTTCGCTTTGGGTCCCGAGAACTCAGAGCCGGTCCTGTCCGCATAGAGCATGTTTCTGCACAGGAGGGCCTTCATTGCTTACCAGTTTGAGGAGTTGGGTGGTTTGCCAAGCTCTTATTATTGTTATTTCTTGAAAGTGGTTGGTCATCATTCTTGCATCGGACTTGGGCTGAATATCGCTTTCAAGAAGGTGGATCTAAGGACCTACAACAAACACTGCATTGTCCGTTCGTTTGCACTAGTCACCTACTTCGAAGGAGTCTCGAAACACTGCTTTGTCCGTTCATTTGCACCAGTCACCTACTTCGAAGGAGTCCTGTTGGAATTGAGTATACATTCAAAACACTCATCTTGTTATCAATACTGTCTCATGGCCTAACGGTTAAAGTTTTGAGTTCACAAGAGGTTGGGGGTTCAATTCCTACATTCTACATTATATATATATATATATATATATATATATATATCTATGACCGGGCCGGGCCTTAGGGCCTTGGGGGTCTTGGGGTCTATTGAAAAAAAAAAACATAACTTTTTTTTGTTGAACTTTCAGAATGCAAAACGTTTTTAATAAATATAGTTGTTTCACACTTAAATAGACATTATGTTATAGCAGTTTCAAAAAATAAATGGTATTCATTATATAGCCGTTTTTGGATTAATGCACACACATTATAGCTTCCTGGTTACAAGCTATAAAATGAGTATCTTTGGGAAGAAAACAATACAGAAAAACAGAAAAAAGAAAAACAAAATTCTATCATTCAAAATTTTCTCAAAAAATCCATTTTCTGCAGTTTTTGCTGGTGCAAGTTGGTACGTGCTGCAATTGGAGTCTTGGCAGCACTGTAGATCAGAAGCTCGTTGTATCCCGGGAGAAGTGTTTGGTGATCAACAATTCATCTCCAGAATCGGTCAAATAGTTTCTTAAAGAAAGTGCAACCCACGCCTCGAGCTACTTCTCACTTTCTTCCTGTTGCAGATCAATTCCAGAAAGGTGACTTGGTACACTCAGGTCCAATTATTCCTAACAATTTTAAGAAACTATTTTCGTGATCTGTAATGGCTTTAGTTTCTGACCGCAAATATGAAACCAACAAACCAGAAAAATTTGCTGGCTTGAACTTCAAGCGATGGAAGAACAAAATGTTTTTCTATCTGTCACTGAAGGAAGTTGCCCATGTTCTTACCCTAGACTGCCCTGTAATGCCTAACCCAGAACCTGTTGATGCCAATGATAATGAACAAATTTTAGATGACATAGCAGAATGGAAGGATGCCGATTTTAAATGTTGGAACTTCATCTTGAATGGGCTATCCGACGAACTGTATGACTATTACTTACAGTCCGATACAGCTAGGTCTGTTTGGGAAGCCCTACAGAAGAAATATGACACTGAAGAGGCTGGCTCGAAGAAATTCGCAGTCATTCGTTACCTCAAATACACCATGGTCGACGACAAGCTGGTAACTATTCAATCACACGAGTTACAACATATTGCTCATGAGATCATTTCAGAGGGAATACCCCTCGATGAGCAATTTCAAGTAGCTGTGATGATTGACAAGTTACCACCTGGTTGGAAAGACTACAAGAACATCCTGCGACACAAATCAAAGGAACTGACCATGGAGAATTTGATAACTAGGCTTAGAGTTGAGGAGGAATCCAGAAAGCAAGATCAGAAAGAAGAAGTCCTGCTTGTTCAACAGAACAAAGCAAAGGTCCATTTGAAACCAAAGAACAAGCCGTTCAAGAAGAATGCTAGTCGGAAGTTCAATTCGAACTTTTGTCAGAATGGTCAGAATGGACGTCAGAATCCGAATAAGACAAATAACCAGCAAGCTCAAACCAACATCAATGGAACAGATCCTATCGAGTGTTGGAAGTGCCATTGCTTTGGACATATCGCTAGGAACTGCCGATCGCGTACGCCTGCACCACAGGCAAATGCTATCGAAGGGCCATTAGTGGCTATGATTACTGAGATCAACATGGTCGGTGTAACCGATAGGTGGTGGGCTGATACGGGCGCTACTAGGCATGTTTGCTATGAGCGCAGCTGGTTCAAAACTTATAAGGAGACTGAAGGTCAAAAAATGCAACTTGGTGATTCACACTGTATCAATGTGATGGGCACTGGAAAGGTGGACTTGGAGTTCACCTCTGGCAGGACTGTTACCCTCAAGGATGTCTTGCACACTCCTGATATGAGGAAGAATTTGATTTCTGGATACCTACTCAACAAGGCTGGTTTTCATCAGAGCATCGGATCCGACCAGTATGTTATAACTAAAAATGGGATTTTTGTGGGAAAGGGATTTGCTTGTAATGGGATGTTTAAACTCAGTATTGAAATGAATAAGAATAATGCTTCTGTTTACTCTTTGTCTTCTTTTAATTTATGACACTCTAGACTATGTCATGTTAACAAGAAATTGGTAAATAATATGAGCAAACTTGGCATGATACCAAAAGTTAACTTAAATGAATTTGAAAAATGCACATCCTGTAGTCAAGCTAAGATAATTAAAACTTCACATAGAAGTGTAGCTAGAGAAACAAAAATTTTAGACTTGATACATTCTGATATATGTGAGATGGATGGAACCTTAAACAGAAATGGTAAAAGATATTTCATTACGTTTATTGATGATCATTCAAATTATACTCATGTTTATCTTATGGCACATAAGAGTGAAGCAATTGACATGTTTAGAACTTATGTAACTGAAGTGCAAAATCAATTTGAAAGAAATATTAAGAGATTTCGTAGTGATAGAGGTACAGAATATGATTCCAATGAATTTAAACAATTATATACATCATTTGGAATTATTCACGAGACCACTGCACCTTATTCACCTGAATCTAATGGAAAAGCTGAAAGAAAGAATAGGACTCTTACTGAATTGGTAGTTGCTTCGCTTATTAGTTCTGGAGCACCCAAATCTTTATGGGGTGAAGCTCTTTTATCTGTATGTCATGTTTTAAATAGAATTCCACATCTATCTTCTGATACTTCACCATACGAACTATGGAGAAGTAGAAAGCCTAATATTGATTATTTTAGAGTTTGGGGTTGTTTAGCATATGTCAGAAAACCTGACCCTAAAAGAATCAAACTTGCAAGTAGGGCATATGAATGTGTTTTTGTTGGTTATGCAGAGAACAGTAAGGCTTCCAGATTTTTAGACTTGAATAATAATGTGATTATTGAATCCTTAGATGCTGATTTTTATGAGGATAAATTTCCTTACTTATTGAGGAACAGTGGGGGTAGTAGTGGGGGTTCACAACCCTCAACTTCCTCTGGCATTTCTCAAACTAATACAAATGCTGCTAATGTTGATTTAGATTCTGAGCCACGTAGAAGCAAACGTGCTAGAACTACTAAAGATTTTGGTGATGACTATGTTGTATATGCTTTAGAATCTGATCCTAGTTCTATCAATGAGGCTTTAACCTCACCTGATGCCGATTTGTGGCAAGAAGCCATAAATGACGAAATGGATTCACTAACCTCTAATGGTACTTGGGAGTTAGTGGACTTACCTCGCGGTAGTCGTACTATAGGATGCAAATGGATTCTTAAGAGAAAGCTGAAACCAGATGGTACAATTGAAAAATTTAAAGCTAGACTAGTAGCTAAAGGATATGTACAAAAGGAAAATATAGATTTCTTTGACACTTACTCTCCTGTGACCCGTGTGACTACCATTAGAGTTTTATTAGCCATTTCTGCTGTGCATAACTTGTTGATCCACCAGATGGATGTTAAGACAGCTTTCCTTAATGGAGAACTTGAAGAGGACTTTATATGGATCAGCCTGAAGGTTTTGTGATTCCAGGGCAGGAACACAAAGTCTGCAAGCTGAATAAGACTTTATATGGTCTTAAGCAAGCTCCTAAACAGTGGCATGACAAAATTGATCAATTATTACTCTCAAATGGTTTTTCTATTAATAATGTTGATAAATGCCTTTATTATAAAGCATCTAGTGATAGTTGCATCATGCTTTGTCTATATGTAGATGATTTACTCATTTGTGGTTCTTCACTTGAATTAATTTCAGAGACTAAAACTATGCTTAGTCAAAATTTTGATATGAAAGACCTAGGTGAGGCCAATGTTATTTTAGGCATGAAAATCACACGTTCTGAGACTGGTATTACTCTTGATCAATCTCATTACATTGAGAAGATCTTGAAGAAATACAATTACTTTGACCGTAGACCTGCATGTACACCTAATGACCCTCATGTTAAACTTTTGAAAAATTCTGGTGCTGCAGTTAGACAAAAAGAATATGCTAGTATTATTGGTAGCCTTCGCTACGCTACTGACTGCACTAGACCTGACATTGCATATGCTGTAGGTGTATTATGTAGGTTTACGAGTTGTCCAAGTTCTGAGCATTGGAATGCTATTGACAGAGTCATGAGGTACTTGAAAAAGACCATGAACTTAGGACTACATTACGAGAGGTTTCCCGCTGTCCTTGAGGGATTCAGTGATGCAGATTGGAATTCATTTTCGGATGATTCCAAGGCCACAAGTGGATACGTTTTTAGTATCGCTGGTGGTGCTGTTTCTTGGAGGTCCAAGAAACAGACTATTTTAACTTACTCTACTATGGAGTCCGAGTTAGTTGCTCTAGCTGCGGCTAGTGAGGAGGCAAGCTGGTTGAGGAACCTCTTGTCTTACATTCCTTCATGGAATAGGCCTATACCTCCGATCTTAATCCACTCAGATAGTACTGCTGCCATAGCTAAAGTACAAAATGCTTACTATAACGGTAAGAGATTAGCGATTCGTCGCAAGCACAGTACGGTGAGAGAGCTCCTCACGTCTGGTGCTGTTACTGTGGATTTTGTCAGATCAGAAAGTAATCTTGCAGATCCTTTGACGAAAGGATTGTCTCGAGACAAAGTTTGAAATACATCGATAAGGATGGGACTGAAGCCCATTTAGGATCACAATTGGTGGGAACCCAACCTATACGACTGGAGATCCCAAGACATAGGTTCAATGGGAAAAACAAGCCATACTGTGATTGAAATCATGCAACCTAGGAGTTTTACCACTCCCTAGTCCATCCTGATGTGTATGTGCATGATATTTTGTAGCGTTAGTAAGGATGAGCTTGGCTCTTAATGAACTCTATATCTCTGAATGAGAGGAGTGCCTAGCTACAAGAGCACTCTTGATAGACTCACCGGGGTGTTTGTGAAGTGTGGCCGCTTCTATGAGAATGGGGCTGATTCTCTAAAAACATTCACCTATACTGGGATAAGCACAAGGCCGGAATGTGCTGGCATTTAGAACTTGCACCTGGTAGAATCACGTGTGGTTTTCCTTCACTATGTAAAAACGGGTAATGAGTTCAAGACTGAAGATCACTCATTATTCTTGCATTTTGAGGATTGTCCACTATGTAAGGTTCAAGTCTTCGGACACCTTACTTATGCATGGTTCTATACTTTTGAAAAACCGCTTCTTTTAAAATTAGTGTTTTAAATATATAAGTAGGGGATTGTTGGAATTGAGTATACATTCAAAACACTCATCTTGTTATCAATACTGTCTCATGGCCTAACGGTTAAAGTTTTGAGTTCACAAGAGGTTGGGGGTTCAATTCCTACATTCTACATGATATATATATATATATATATATATATATATATATATATATATATATATATATTTATATATCTATGACCGGGCCGGGCCTTAGGGCCTTGGGGGTCTTGGGGTCTATTGAAAAAAAAAACATAACTTTTTTTTTGAACTTTCAGAATGCAAAACGTTTTTAATAAATATAGCTGTTTCACACTTAAATAGACATTATGTTATAGCAGTTTCAAAAAATAAATGGTATTCATTATATAGCCGTTTTTGGATTAATGCACACACATTATAGCTTCCTGGTTACAAGCTATAAAATGAGTATCTTTGGGAAGAAAACAATACAGAAAAACAGAAAAAAGAAAAACAAAATTCTATCATTCAAAATTTTCTCAAAAAATCCATTTTCTGCGGTTTTTGCTGGTGCAAGTTGGTACGTGCTGCAATTGGAGTCTTGGCAGAATTGTAGATCAGAAGCTCGTTGTATCCCGGGAGAAGTGTTTGGTGATCAACGATTCATCTCCAGAATCGACCAAATAGTTTCTTAAAGAAAGTGCAACCCACGCCTCGAGCTACTTCTCACTTTCTTCCTGTTGCAGATCAATTCCAGAAAGGTGATTTGGTACACTCAGGTCCAATTATTCCTAACACGATCATGTCAATTGGGATGTGGGTTTCAAACATAACTCTCAGCCTTTTCTCTTTCTTTGTTTGGTATTCATCTGCTCTATTTAAGAAGTTGTTAAAGTTTTAGTATCTCCATTATCATATATAATCCTTGATTTTGTCCCTCTGCACCAAATAACTTTTTTGTATCTCATTTTGAACATCAAGAATACGTTAATATTATTTCATTTGCTAAATACGTTATTCTACAACACTCTAGTAATAACATTTTACTTACCATAAAAAGAAGAGGGAGAATAATAATAAGAAGAAGAAGAAGAAGAGCACGAGTACTGATGTTGTTTGTTTTTGGGTGTGGCAGCAACAGGTATGAGTTCTTATAATTTGTGAAGCGGAAGATGCGGTACTGGCGTTGATCTGATCCAAGGCTGTAGGACGGGCTCGGGAGTAGTAGGAGAGAGGTAAGAGGCTGGGTGCTCGACTTGGATCTCGTAGCTCGGCTCGGACTTTCGTACATGCACACTGCCAAAAAACACCGGGAGAAGTCCCAGCGACAGGCCCTCCGACGATCTAGTTAGTCACTGAGACAAGTGGAAAAAATTTTATTACCGTGAGAAGGGAGGAGGGGGTCTGGTATTTATAGGCAGTGGCAAACGGATTTGAGGTCGTAACGGGCCGGTTCGGACCCGTTTGCCAGTGGGCTTGAAATGGCAGAAGCCTGTTGGACTTTGTTGACTTGATGATCTGGGATGAGCAAAATCTGAGGAGATCTGACGGCCTTGATTGGGCCACGTCCTCTGTGCCACATCATCAGCCCCCCACTCCTGAAGGGCTGTGTAAGCAAGCCATGGATGAGTGGTGTGCCTCTGTAGGAAGAGAGGAGTGAGTATTTGGTGAATATGAACTGTTGATTCCCTAAGAAGTAAATGGGGTCGGCATCGAGCCGAGCGTCACTGGGGTCACGTCATATAGAGGTTGGAGAGGCCACTCACGAGTGGGGTCGGCTATGGGGTATGACGGAAAAATCTCCTAAAGAGTGAAAACGCCGAGCGTCGAGCACCGAAGGTCGGGCGCAGAGCGTCGAGCCCTAGCCTATGACAATGCTAGGCCTTAGCTCGAAGTACATGCCGAACGTCGAGCTCAAGCGTGTGAGAAAGTTAGGGCGTGGCTCGAGGTCAATGCCGAACGTCGAGCCCATACAACTTGAGAAGGCTAGGGCGTGGCTCGAGGTCAATGTCGAGCATCGAGCTCAAGCTTGTGAGAAAGCTAGGGCATGGCTCGAGGTCAATGCCGAGCGTCGAGCCCCCCTTCTTGGAGAAAGCTAGGACGTGGCTCGAGGTCAATGCCGAGCATCGAGCCCCCCTGCTTGGAGAAAGCTGGGGCATGGCTCGAGGTCAATGCCGAGCATCGAGCCCATACAACTTAAGAAGGTTAGGGCGTGGCTCGAGGTCAATTCGAGCATCGAGGGTCGAGTGTCGAGCTCAAGCTTGTGAGAAAGCCAGGGCATGACTCGAGGTCAATGCCGAGCGTCGAGCCCGCCATTCTTGGAGAAAGCTAGAGCATGGCTCGAGGTCAACGCCGAGCGTCGAGCCCCCTACTTGGAGAAAGCTAGGACGTGGCTCAAGGTCAATGCCGATCGTCGAGCCTATACAACTTGAGAAGGCTAGGGCGTGGCTCGAGATCAATACCGAGCGTCGAGCTCATACAACTTGAGAAAGGTAGGGTGTGGCTCGACATCAATGTCGAGCGTCGAGTCCATACAACTTGAGAAAGCTAGGGCATGGCTCGAGGTCAATACCGAGCGTCGAGGGTCAAGCGTCGAGCTCGAGCTTGTGAGAAAGCCAGGGCGTGACTCGAGGTCAATGCCGAGCGTCGTGCCCCCCTGCTTGGAGAAAGCTAGGACGTGGCTCGAGGTCAATGCCAAGCGTCGAGCCCCCTACTTGGAGAAATCTAGGATGTGGCTCAAGGTCAATGCTGAGCTTCAAGCCCATACCACTTGAGAAGGCTAGGGCGTGGCTCAAGATCAATGCCGAGCGTTGAGCTCATAAAGCTTATGAGAAAGCTAGGGTGTTGCTTGAGGTACATGCCGAGCACCGAGTTCATAAAGCTTGTGAAAAAGATAGGGCGTTGCTCGAGGTATATGTCGAGCGTCGAGTCCATACCACTTGAGAATGCTAGGGTGTTGCTCGAGGTACATGCCGAGCGTCGAGCTTGTAAAACTTGTGAGAAAGCAAGGGCGTTGCTCGAGGTATATGTCGAGCGTCGAGCCCATAAAACTTGTGAAAAAGTTAGGGCATTGCTCGAGGTATATGTCGAGCGTCGAGCCCATAAAACTTGTAAGAAAGCTAGGGTGTTGCTTGAGGTACATGCCGAGCGTCGAGCCCATACAACTTGAGAAATCTATGGCGTGGCTCGAGGTCAATGCCAAGCGTCGAACCCATACAACTTGTTGGAAAAGCTAGGGCATGGCTCGAAGTACACAACGAGCATCGAGCCCTTACTGCTTGTTGGAAAAGCTAGGGCATTACACGAGTGAAGCTGACGTCATTAGGGGGGGAATCGAGGCATTGAAATCTTATCAGCCGTTAGATCTTGATGATTAAGTTTGAACGATCAGGATTCTAATGCGAAATTTGAGATGTCAACAGTTTCTCTAAAAACTTCCACCCCCTCCATTTCTTTACTTTGCTTTCTCTTTCTAAAAATCGGAACTTCTCTCTCTAACTGTCGGCGACAACTTTTTCGTTGACATCCCGTTTACGAAATCCAGGTTAGTATTGTTTTTGTAATATCCCAGACGGATATTACATTGTATAAATTTATTTTATTATTATTTTATTATTATTTCTGAAATTAAATTATTTTATACGGATTATGCGAAGATTTTCAGTATACACGTATATGCATACATATGTGTGTTGTAGCAAATTAGTATATTGTACAAATTATGTGGTGGGTATTTTTGGATAAAATACTTCCTTTTACCATGACAAATGGCTAAGTTTGGGATTAGGAGGCTTAAGATAGGGTTTAGTGTGCATAAGAGAACTAGGAGATTTCTTCTAGAAGCTTGCACCATACCTCCACTTCACCATAACACCATACCTCCACCTCATTCCCACCTTCCCTAGGTTACAACCAGCCTTGATTCAAGGAAGGAGGTTTTTGCATTTTGTAGGTGCAATTTTGCACTTCCCACCTTCTCCTCCACCTATAAATAACCCCTCCCTTCATCACTTGTCTCACTTTTTACAAAACAAAAGAAAGGTAAGGAAAAGAAAGAGAGAACCCACCTGTAACTTGAGAGTTTTCTTTTGTAGGTTTTAGAAGCTTTCATAGGAGCTTAGGGAAAGGAGAAGAATAGCTAGCAAGTCCTTCCATCAAGAGAAAAAAAGGTGGGGGTTTCTCCACTTGCTTTTGATTTTTGAGTTGTTGTTTTGGTTCTTTCTTCTTCTTATCTTCCTTGTTTTGTTTTCTTTTGTTTTGGGGAGTTGTTGTGATGTTGTTCTGTGTTGTTGTATGTGTTGTAGTTTGTATGGATGAAAGAAAGTAAATAGTGGTAGTGCCAACTAAACACATAAAGATGGAACCTTTGTAGTAGTAGTTGTTGTTCTTGTGTTATTAACTGGACTAAATGAACACATGCATATGGACTTTGTGTATACACCCATTTGGGTTGTAGGACTTGTTATTGGACTAAATACATAAGCATATGGATTTTGGGTATACACCCATTTTTGGGTTGTAGGACTTGAATGTGGACTCATACATAAGCATATGGACCTTGGTATATACACCCATTTTGGGGTTGTAGAACATACACTTGAACCTTGGACTAAAGAATATGCATATGATTGGTTGAACCAAGTTGAGGGTTCTTTACTTTATTTTATTGTTATTATTTCCTTTTATAAAACATAAGTAAAAAGAACCCATTGTAGATGCTAATTCTAGTATGAAAAAGAAACTAATCTAAGTTATTAGTTGTAGAATGTTAAAAATATTTCTTTTATGTTTGGCTAGTAATAATAAAGAAATAGATGTTTATGTTTTAAATAAAGTAGTTGTAATAGATGTTTATGTTTCAAATAAAGTAGTTGTAGTAGATGTTTATGTTTTAAATAAAGAAGTTGTAGTAGATGTTTATGTTTTAAATAGAGTAGTTGTAGTGGATGTTTATGTTGAAATAATGTAGTAGTAGTAGATGTCTATATAAGGTTGCAGTAGATGTTTATGTGTAAATAAAGTTAGTAGATGTTCATGCTTAATGATATTCATGCTTAGTTAGTAGTTATTCATGCTTAAATGATATTCATGCTTAAGATAGTAAGACATTCTTGCTAAGTAAAGTTTATGTTGAAATAGTAATAAACCTTCTTGCTTTAACTATAATAGAAACCATGCTTAAGGTAGCAAATCCATGCTTTTTGTTGTAAGATAAAGTAAGAATGTCTTATACCATGCTTGGATCATTGTAGAAAAAATAAATACCATGTTTATATTATGGTAGGAATTATAAACCATGCTTATGATGTGTATCATGTTGTAGGAAATTTATTCTTGAAATAAGATACCATGTTGTAGGTTTAATGTAGAAAAGAACCATGCTTAGGTTGTATATACATTGTAGGAATTATCATACTATGATTAGATTGTTGTAGGATTGGTATTTGAGTTACCTACCATGTTTAGGAATGTTGTAAATTGAGGCTAAGCATATATTCATACTAGAATTGTTATATATTGTTGCTATGTTATACCCATGCTTATACTATGTTAACTTGTTGGAGGAATCAAGGTAAGCATTCATGCTTAGTCGTAGCCATTTTCCATAAGCATCCATGCTTAGATTGTAGTAGAAAAATTGTATCCCATGCTTAGATTAATACTAAATAGTATTACCATGTTTAGAATGTTGTAGGTCTCTACTTGGAATACATACCATGCTTAGATTAATGCTAAGTAGTATTACCATGCTTAAATTGTTGTAGGATCGATGTTTAAATAATATTGTAGTTGAATACCATGCTTAGGAATGTGTAGGATTAATGTTCAATCACCTACCATGCCTAAGATTGTTGTGAGAATACTTAAGTAGTATGTTATGCTTAAGATTTGTTGTAGGTTCTTACCATACTTAAGAATTGTTGTAGAATAATGTTAAGTGGTATACCATGCTAAGTTGTTGGCACTCATGGGCAAGTTGTAGCATTAACCATGCTTAAAGTAGTAAGGGATATCCATTCTAAAATATAGTAATTATTCATGCCTTAACTGGTAGTAGCTTCTACTTAAGTTGTGTCCGTGTCGTGGTTGTAGCGTTAGTAAAGGACCAATCATATGGTAGTTGCAATGTTGTGTGGAGAAGTACCTCTAGTTAATCCCTAGAAGAATCCCATGGTTGAGATTACTTAGTTAGAGCAATGCATGCTTGAATAGGGTATTGTAGCATTCTAGTTAATAGAACCACGCTTGAATTGTACGTGGTAGTGAAAGATTGAAAAGGAACCATGAACCCATGCATCTAGCTCCTAGGTGATTCTAGCTCAACTTGAGAGAGAACCAGAGAAACTAGTCGCATATAGTTCTAGTTCGTTTGAAAGGAAACCGTGAGTTCTAGTGTGTGAGGTTCGAATTGGAATTGGACCCTATCATGGGGGCATTCCTCATCCTTATGGGTAATAAGGATTGGAAAGATCACTAGTAATAGTTAATTTGATAAAGGTTGTTATGTCGCCTTCGGACTTTTCATTGGTAGAATGCCTATCATAGACTATTAGTAGATTTCTCTGTTGCTTCTAATTATAGAAGATCGAGTTGTTAGTAAGCACATTTAGTTGCTTATAGGTTTGATTACCTGTACGGTTGTTTGCGTATGGTTGTGCTCGTATGTGGCTCGACTGGGCCGTATATAGCTATGGGTCTCATACGTAGTTTATTTGGCTCGTATGTAAGTTGTTGTCTCGTACGCGGCTCGACCGGCCCGTGCGTAGCTGTTGGTCTCATACGCGGCATATTTGGCCGGTATGTACGTTGTTATCTCATATGAGGCCAGCCTGGCTCGTAGGGAGTGGTTGGTTCATACGTAGCTTATTGGCTCGTGTGTGGTTAGTTTACTCGTGTATAGCTTATTAGCTAGTACACAGTTTGTTGTGCTCGTCTAGAGTGATATTATTACCCTAGGGGCTATCGACCATCAAGACATATATTTTCTTACCCCTAAGGAACTGTGGAGGAGTTACTCCTTGTCTACCGTCGAATCTTAACCGGTGTAGGTTGATCGAGGACCAGAGTGTAGACGGAATCCATGTTCAGGGTAGTGGCATGCATGTATGTTCGGATGGCCGGGGTCTCGGATCGATAGGCCAGGAACCAGATCCTGAGGGATTCTGGTAAGTCTAGGTTGAGCAACCTAGTAAAGTTGTCCTGCGAAGTCTAATTTAAGGCCTAGCATGTTGTGTTTATAATATTGTCATCCCTAGGAGTGTTCAGGGTTAGGAAAATCATTAGGTAGTGACTTATAAAGATCATTTACTTAAACCTTTTGCCGGAAAGAGCGGAGTCGGTTGTAGGGGGCCCCTTATGACCAACTTGTCCCTTGGGGCAGACCTTAGGTGGTGTTATTGGGTTGTACCTTCCCGTCAAAGGGATACGTACGGTAGCTTCTCACAAGTTGGGAGCACGGGTTGCGTATCTTACAATGTTAATTCCTGAAGTGCCATGATAAGGCGGGCGGAGCTAGGGGGATGCACCCCGGAACTCCATCGGGTCTTATGCCGGGGAAGCGAACAGGCTATGGACTATGGTATGGCTAGGGGGCGGCAGGGGGCTCTCCTGTTGGCGGAAACCCCGAGGGTTCGTCTGGTTTTTGAGTGGGGTCCGGTGCGACTGGGCAATAGTGGCAAACAAGGATACCACTATTGACTGCAGTAACGGGACTAGACCGTATCTGCAACCTCATCAGTCACGTTGTATCTGTCAGGAACAGGTTGTGTACAATTAGAAATTCATAACGCGGGTTCAAATCCCTATATATGGAGAAACGGCTTGAGATGGGACGCATGTAGTATGGGTTGCATGTTGCTTCGGAGACTTGCCGACATTAGAATAGGAGTATCCTAGTTTTAGTTAATATTGCGTTAGATTTTAGTCATAGCACTCACGAACACTTAAACTACACCGACACAAATTGCCATGTTTCTGTATGTTGTTTGGGAGATTCGCTGCTATGTTATCAGCCTTAAAGCGTCAGTGAATACTGACATCCCCACTTCAATAGGTACTGGATCGCAGAAGTACATGTGCGAGATTAAGGAGGACTCAAGGCAAGGAAAGCGAGGAGTCAGTGTCATGTTTAGTTCCGCTGTAACGTGTATATGGATTGTCTATTAGTTAGGAAGCTCTCAAGTGAGAGTTACCAAGTATTGTTCTTCATTCTCCTACTCTGATGTAAATTGTTGAAGGTTGTAATACTTGGGAGTGTAAAGGTATTATTGTAACACTATTGTAATATATTGCAGTTGTATGATATTCAGACTTGTAATACTTTGGGTGTTGAATAAAAAGTTTTAAATTCTCCTGTTTTTCTGTGTATTGTAACTAATTGAAGAAAAGGTCCTGCTCGTGTCTCGAATTCTCCATATAGGAAGTTCGGGGCGCTACAGCTTTTGTTATGTCGTGATCTCAGTCAGGTTTCGAAGCGAGTGCCTCTGGTCGGGATGAAGGGGATTGTCAGTCGGACTCTACGTCCTGGGATCTCGACGACCGAGTTTTGGACGTAGTGACACTTCATAGCCGCAAGCCGTATGTGGTGTAGTCCAGTAGTTCTGCGGGTAAGCCGGAAGTATAGGGTGAGGTGGTCGAGGAAAGAGTGGCAGATGAGGGAGCCGGGGAAGGATTGGCGGATCAGGAAGCTGGGGAAGGAGTCGAGGAAGGAGTGGCAGAGGAGGGTAGTGGAGATGATGCTGGAGAGGTTCTCCCCATTCTCCCGCCTTTGGCGACACCGTCTCCTCCGAGGGCTCCTCGTATCCGAAAGAGGAAGAGGAAGTGGCACCTTCCGGACAGTCTGGGGATGCCGGACGAGTTCGCGCCCACACACGGCTCGACGTCCCTTACATCAAGAACCCGCGATCTATCAGGATGTATCCTGACGATGTCGAGAACTTTGTTCGATTTGGGGTGGAGATATCTTTGTCAGGCCGGATCCAGATACAGATGGACAAAGTTCAGTGCATTCTGACGGCCAACCACTTGCCCGTGATGAGGGCTAGTTATTTCATAGGGCGAGAGTATGAGCTGATGATCCCTAGCCCTAGTCTCCGCCCTACCACCGAGTTGGCCCCCAGTTTCTGCATGATTCCCGATGACGCCTTTGTTTCGGGGCTAAGGCTGCCGTTCCACCTGTTTATCGAGAGGCTGCTGAGATGGGGGCCCTCTGCCCGATGAAGTAGGTCCCAACTCTTGGAAGCAGTTGGTTTGCTTCATTTTGAAATGTGAGGAGAAGAGGGTGCCCTTGAAACTGAAGTATTGTCGGGCCGTTCTAGGGGTGAGTTCGCTGGGAGAGCAGGAGGGCATATACTATATATCGTCTTGTCCCTACAATAAGGTGATGCACGGGCATCCGAACTCCATCAAGGGGTTGAAGGCTAAATACTTCGTGATCCGAAGTGAGGTGCCTTGGGAAATTCCTACCGTTTGGAATTTTTATAAGTCAACCTACAAACCCCCTGAAGCGGAGAGACTTGACGAAGGCAGAGTGGGCCGATGTTGAATGGATCGTCGAGGGACACAGCATTGGCTGGCCGAATGTGACTGAATTGCACTTGGCCCAGATCGGACTGAGCCCAGTCGACCCTTGTATGTTTCGTTTCATTTTAATTTAACTTTTTGCCTTTGTGTTAACATTATCTCTTTTCCCCTGCAGCGATGGACCATGCGAAGCTTGATGCGAGGAAAGCCCTGAAGGACCTGGCCCAGAAGAGGAGGGCCAAGAAGGCTATGCCGAAGGCGGAGTCCGCTCAGGGGGGCACCGAAGACTCCTCGAAACGGCCTCATAAGAAGTCCAAGGCCCTATCCGTCAGAGGAGTGCCCGAGCCGAAACCAAGTTCCAGTAGCCGCAAGGTTTCTAGGGTTCTGACGGCCGAGACCCCTTCCTTACGCCTCGACGCCCAGGCGATGGTGTGTAAGAAGGGGCTCAAGCCATGGGCCCCCGACTGGTCAGTGAAGGAGGCCAACACTCTGGCAGAGGGTCCAATATCGGTCGAGGTCGTGGACAGTCTCGCCATGCCACGCGACCGGCTATACTGGCGATCGAGACGGTCTAGACATGTTATATGAAGTGGGCTCAAGCCCATGTGGTGGTAGGTTTTCGTTCGTCTGTTTAATTTTATACTTAGTGACATCGTTTTCTGATTTGCGCCTATTACTCCTTGCTCATAGGCATCTTTGGCCGAGGAATAGCTGAAGAGGTGTTATGAGAAAATGGTGAGGAACGAGGCGAGGAACACCGATAGGTTCTTGTGCAAAGCGAAAGATCTGAAGACCGAGCTGACGATAGCTCAGGGGGTGGCACAGGCCCTTCAAGCCAACCTTGCAACCGAACAACACGAACATCTTCATGCTTTGGAGGAAGTCCGAGCGAAAGCGGCCGCGGTGTACGGGGAGCTACAGGCCGCAGCGGGGGAGGAGGTGATGGCAGCCCAAGATGAAGCCTATGATCGGGTGAAGGAGAACTTCCTGCTTCTTTATCCTCAGGCCAAGATCGATCATCTCCACTATGGCTGGGAGCCGCCTGTGCTTCCGCCGACTCCCGGGGGAGAAGGTGAAGAGGTGGAGAAAGATCCGACCCTCGAGAAAGAGGCAGGAGGAGCAGCGGCCGACGAAGAGGTGCAGATCCCTCCTAAGATGTACTCTTAATCTTTTCTTCTCCTCTTCTATTTTATATTTGCCGAGCGCGGACTGGCCATCGCCTTTTGTAACAATTTTTTGGGACAATTAATATATATATATATATATATATATTTGGCCGAACTGTGTGACTTCTTGTTTTGAATAGAATGAAGTGAAATCTTGTTTCCTCTCTTTTTGTGTCAGATGGACGAGACCCTAGGAGCAAACCTCAATTCTGCTGAGGTCAGGCATCTTCAGAATAGGCTAGAGTCCAAGGAGACTGTCTTGATCCGCTATCGCAAACAGGCCTGCGATCGGGAAGCTGCTATACGGTATTTTATGAACAAGTCCAAGGTTCTCAGCTTAGAAGCGGCACGCATAAAGAAGGCAATAGTCGATCGAGACTGGGGGAGTGCCGAGTCGGCCTGGTCGATGTCCGATGCCTCCACCAGGCGGCCGACCTCTGAGTCCGTTCTTCGTGAGGTCGCGGTGGAGAAGGAGCTGGAGATTCAGAGGATGAAGATCATGCTCGGTACGGGCGGATCCCGATTCCGTTCTTTTGGGTTATATGGCCCCTCCGTCGTGGGTTCCTTCCCGACCCTATATTTGGAAATGGCGAGGCCGACGGACGCGCAGAGCTCTGTTGCTGGAACGTCTACCTTGGCGATGCCGACGATGCCGAGCGAGCTCACTGGAGGGCGGGCCCGCTTGGCGGGGCTTGAGATGGCTTATGTAAGCCCAAAAAGCCCCCTGAGAAACACTTAGGCTGGGGTAAAAACCGTTGTAATAATCCATATTGTACTGTGGCCTTTCAAGGCGTTATGATAAATAAAATTTGATTTTTCCGATCCTCCTTAACTTGTTTTTGAGAGCTGGCGTCGAGGGGTAGGTGGTTTTCGCCGTGGGCGAGGGCAGTGAATCTTAACGAAAATTTTGGGTACCAAGATCAGCTGATGTTCCAACTGAACGTTTTAGAGTTGGCTCATTTTGATGAACCCCCCTAGGTGCTTGATTTCTAAGTCGAGGGCTAGGAGTTGAGAGATTGAGGAATCCCTCATGGGTGCTCAAAGTCTGGGTGTAGTCCGAGCCGAGGGCTAGGAGTTGAGAGATTGAAGAATCCCTCGTGGGTGCTTGAAATCTGTGCCGAGTGGCGAGGATGTGAGCGGGTGTAGTCCGAGCGGAAGGGCTAGGAGTTGAGAGATTGAGGAATCCTTCATGAGTGCTCACAGCACATACCGAGCATGGAGCCCCCCTTCCCCCCCCCCCCCCACCCCGAACGTCGAGTCCCCCAGCTTGTAAGAAAGCTAGGGCGTTGCTCGCAGCGCATGCTGACTGTCGAGCCCCCTAGCTTGTGAGAAAGCAAGGCCGTTGCTCGCAGTGCATTCCGAACGTCGAGCCTCCCAGCTTGTGAGAATGCACAAAAATTTGAACAAAACAAAAAAATGGAGAAGAAACAAAGATTACACTTTATTCTTTTCTACTATTTTAAGTTTACACAAAAAGAGGAGCACGTATTATCGATTACAAAGGGTCGGTTACATAAGTTCGGTTACAAAAGGAGTCTAGTCCTCCCCTTCGAGAAACTTGATGAGGTGCTCCGCATTTCAGGGCCTTTCTACTATTCTGCCCCCAGGTCTTTGAGTCGGTATGTGTCGGGGCGTACCACTTCGGAGATCCTATATGGGCCCTCCCAATTAGGAGCCAGCTTTCTCTTTTTGCTCGGGTCGGATACCGCTAGTTTTCTGAGCACGAGATCACCTTGCTTGATGTCGGTGGGGCGGACCTTCTTGTTATAAAATCTCTCGATTCGTTGTTGGTATATGCTTCTTCTGACGAAGAATTTTTCTCTGACCTCGTCGATTAGATCCAAGTTGGCTCTGAGGTCTGTTGAGTTGGTCTCCTCGTTGAAGCCCATGATCCTGGGCGAAGGGAACCCGATTTCTAAGGAGATGTGATGAGGACATCGGTTCAAGATGATTCGGGCATTTCTATCAGCGCAGGCATCATGTAGGACAGCTGTTTCATTAGCTAAGATTTTATTTCAGTACCATATCTGTTTTGGCAATTATAGCCATATGTAATCTTTCTTTTATGCATTAGAATATTTTTGCGATTTTTAGAATATTTTGAGATTTGTATCAAGATTTGTTTTGAGTCTATTTATAGGCCTTGAGATTAATGAGAAAGTATGCCATTTTTTATTAAAAATTTATTGTGTTGAGTTTTGCTTTTCATCTCTCTTTTGTGTGATACAATTGAGATCCAATTATTAGGATTTGTGATAAGTCCTAATAAAATTTTAGGGTTTGTGATTAACTCTAAAATCTACCCCCAAATTAAAAATCCCCAAATAAACCCAAACCCTAATCCCCTCTCTCTCCATCGTCTTCTTCCCCCAACCCCCGACCGACCCATCTCCTCCCTCATCCTCGAATTTCTCCTCGACCTCAACCTTCCGAAACCCAACGGCAACTCAACCACTCGTTCTCCTTCTTCGACAAACTCCCGAACCCATTCCATCATTGACCCATCCACCATTGCTTTCCTCCTCGACGCCCACCTCGACTGCCCCCTCTCCCGCTCGACCACTGTGATCACCTTTACCAGTCTCGGCGCACCACCGAAACCATCATCCATCCCCGAAGCCGCTCACCCTTTTCCAACACCGTCGATTGTCCTCGTCGTTCCCCTCCACTGCGGCAATCTTCTCGAACCACCGTCGAAGCCGCAGCCACGGACCCCGGCCGTCGCTGGTCTTGCTGTTTGGGAGATCTCGTTGTTTGTTGTTGGGTTGATCTGCTGTGGTGTATCGCTGTTTGCTGTTTGTGCTGCTCCTCTGTCAAGCTGAGATCTAACACTAGTTTTGCTTCGAACCCCAGTATACTCTTTCCACTTTTCAAATATTTGTGTTATACTCCTTTATCATCTCTACTATATTATTTAATTTAACTGTCGACCACAAATATCAAAATTGCGTGTTCCACTTGCCTAATTAGAGTATGAATCAATATTGAATCTTTTACTTGCTAAGATCGTTTAGGGATTTAATTATTGATTGTTAGAACTGAATTATTAATTGGGCTTATTAAACTTAATTCAATTCTTGAAAATCCATCAAACCGATTAATTATTTAAAATTCTAACTTTGATCTGCATTACATGTTGGTAAAATTAATCCTTTAAGATTCTTGAAAATTCTCTATTTAGGATTACATTTTACATCATTTTGGTATTAGAGCGAAGGTTTGAAACCCTAGTACTTGCATGATTTAGGCATCAATTTTTGCATTCATTTAGGATCGTGTAGTCTGTTATTTTTCTTTCTTTATTTTAGGTCATTTCTGATTTATTTTAAAAAAAGAACAAAAAAAAAAGAAGAAAAAAAGGTACACACACGACTCCTAGTTTTCTCCTTTTGGTGAATGCGTATTCGCAACACCATCACAAATCCCGACGAGCCTTTCTTATCCCTCCCAAATTACCCAATTAGAAACCCTAGACCTTCCCGACCCAAAATGTACAACTCTGATATTTTCGCTACCCTAGCTGCCATTCAAGCAACTCATACCAATATCAACCAGAGACTTGAGAGAGTGGATTTAAATCAAACTATTGCCCCCTGAGCTTCATGCTAATCGTCAGATCCCTCAAGGGAATGTTCGTGATGATCGACGTCAAGAACGTGACCCTGACGAACAATATAAGAAGAACGTTAAGACTGACGTTCCCCATTTTGAAGGCCACATGGAACCCCAATCTTATCTTGATTGGATCCGTGCGATGGACCACTACTTTGTGTGGTTTGATATGAGCGATGCCCTGAAAGTTAAATTTGCCACGATGAAATTGACTTGAAAATCTCAACAACACTAGACCAATCTTGAACACGCTCACAGAGGCCGAGACCTGGTACCCATAGCCACTTGGGAAGCCATGAAAGAGAAGCTCACTAAGAGATATGTACTGTTATCGTTCCACACCCGATTGCTAGATTTGTGGAACCAACTTCATCAAGGAAGTAAATCCACACAAGAATATGTTGATAAGTTCGATGACTTTCTTATTCGGTGCAATGCATTAGGTAAAGAGAGTGAAGAGCAAACTCTCTCTAGATTCAGGGCTGGACTACGAGCCGACCTTAGGAACGAGCTAATTCATAGAAATGTGGACTCACTAGCGGCAACCTATGCTCTTGTCCTCGATATGGATTCCCTTAAAGCTAGCTCTCAATCTAAGTTCAGCGATTCGAGATATCATTCCTCTAGAATGACCTCTACTGATCCATCTAGGGCTAAGCCTATCTCTCAGCACCCCAACAAATCTTACCCCAGCAAACCTAACTCAAATTTCAATTTACATAGAGATGAACATAAGGGTAAGAACACCGAAAGAGACTACTCTAAGATTGACCCTCTCACTAAGTGCTATAAATGTAAGGGATACGGTCATGTTGCTAGCAACTGTCCCAGCCCCAGTAGGATCAACATTGTAAAGGGTACCGCTGTCATCGCTGATAATTCTGATAATGAGTTTTCCTATGAGCCTATTGAAGGGGATGACTTCGGTGAAGAAGAGGATGATCAGTATCTCCACTATATTCGATCTATCCAATCACCCCACTTGAATATAGTCAGATGTGCTTTGTCCCAGCTAAAAGAAGAAGATGATTGGAAGTGCACTGCTGTATTCCATACCTTTACGACTATCGATGGCAAAAACTGCAAGGTGATTGTTGACAGTGAGATATGCGTCAACGCTATCTCTTCTGCGGTCTTAGCTAAGACAGGACTTAAGGCTGAACCCCATCCACGCCCATAAAAGTATCGTGGATTGATGTGACAGCCCTCCAAGTAACATAGCGATGTTTGGTCCCTGTGGACTTCAAAGCTTACAAAGAGGAAATTTGCTGTGATGTGCTCAAAATGGATGTAGGGTCAAGTCATTTTAGGAAGACCTTGGTTATACGATCACGATGTGACCATATATGGTCGATCCAATCAATGTGTGTTCCAGCACAATGGACTAAAAATAAAGCTCATACTCGTGAGACCGTGAACTGGTCCAGCTGAAACAACACCGACTCCTTTGAAAAAGGGCAAGGAAGTAACGTATATGGGTGAAAAGGAACTCACGAAAGAAATTGACAAAGGGGCTACCATTCTTCTACTCACAGCGAGAGAAGTCCCTAAAGATCCTAAATCACTCATTCCGCCTCAAGTTACTCTTGTTCTACAAAAATTTGCATATGTGTTTCCTGCTGACCTTCCCAACCAGTTGCTCCCACTGCGTGACATCCAACATGCTATTGATCTGATTTCGGGAGCGAGTCTTCCTAACTTGCCACATTATCGGATGAATCCGATAGAGCATGCTGAGTTAAAAAGGTAAGTTGATGATTTATTGGCAAAGGGTTTCATCAGAGAAAGCTTAAGTCCTTGCGCTGATCCTGCCCTATTGACGCCAAAGAAAGATGGAACCTGGCATATGTGTGTGGACATCCGTGCCATAAACAAGATCACGGTGAAATACCGTTTTTCCATTCCTCGTTTGGATGACATGTTGAACATGATGTTTGGTGCCACAATCTTTTCCAAGATAGATCTTAAAAGTGGCTACCACCAAATACGTGTTCGTCCTGGTGATAAATGGAAGACCGCCTTCAAGACGAAGGATGGCCTATACGAATGGATGGTCATGCCATTTGGAATGACGAATGCCCCAAGCACGTTTATGAGAATTATGACGCAAGCACTTCGTCCCGTTATGGGCAAGTTCCTTGTAGTTTACTTTGACGATATTCTCATTTACAGCCGATCCGTTAGGCAACTTCTTGACCATTTAAGACAGGTCTGCGGTGTTTTAAGGAAGAGACATCTTTACGCTAATCCTACCATATGTACCTTCCTCTCCGATCAGACTATCTTTCTAGGATTTATTGTTTCTGCCCGAGGAGTATCTGCAGACCCAGAAAAGATACGAGCTATTACTAAGTGGCTTGGGCCCCGCAATATTCGTGATGTGCGGAGTTTTTATGGTCTTGCCACCTTCTATCATCGGTTTGTGCAAGGATTTAGCACAATTATGACTCCAATAACCGACTGTTTGAAGAAACGTGAATTTGTCTGGTTGAAAGATGCCACGAAAGCCTTCTAAGAGATCAAGAAGAGAATGACTCAGACACCTATCATGAGGTTGCCTGATTTCACTAAAGTCTTCGAAGTAACCTGTGATGCTTCAGGTATTGGTATAGGTGGAGTCCTAGTCAAGAAAGTCATCCTGTTGCTTATTTTAGTGAAAAGCTGAACGAAGCAAAACAAAGATACTCCACTTATGACAAGGATTTCTATGCGGTAATTCAGTCACTTCGCTATTGGCAACATTATCTCCTACTGCAAGAATTCGTCATTTTCTCAGACCATGAGGCCTTAAGATTTGTTAATTCTCAACAAAAATTGAATTTGAGACATGCTAGATGGGTAGAGTTCATACTTGAATTTTCATATACCATTAGGCACACAAAAGAGATTGATAATAAGGCCGTGGATGCTCTCAGTCGATGTCACATGATCTTATCTACACTGCGCACCGAAATTATTAGTTTTGAGAGATTAAAAGATGAGTATGCATCATGCCCATATTTTCACGAGATCTACACCTATTTGAAGGATGGCATCACTCGAGTGATAGATGATTATTTCCTGAAAGATGATTATCTCTTCTATCGCTCCCAACTATGCATTCCTAGTACATTATTACGAGAGTATCTTGTTTGGGAATTGCACGCTGGTGGCCTTGCTGGACACTTCGGGAGCAAGACCATTGATGCTGTGGAACATAAGTTTTACTGGCCTAAGCTAAAGAGAGACGTTGCGAGACTTGTTAACAGATGTCATACTTGTCAACTTGCCAAGCAACAAAAATAAAACACATGCCTGTACTCCATTACCTGTTCCCAGTCGCCCTTGGAAAGATGTGAGTATGGATTTTGTGTTAGGCTTATCGAAAACACAAAAGAAACACGACTCCATTCTTGTCGTCATAGATCGTTTTTCTAAAATGGCCCACTTTCTCCCGTGCTCGAAAACTTTTGATGCATCTCGTGTGGCTCAGATCTTCTTTGATAATATTGTAAAGCTACATGGGTTGCCAAAAACCATTGTGTCTGATAGGAATGTGAAATTCACGAGTTATTTTTGGAAGACCCTATGGCACAAAATGGGTACGAAATTGAAGTTCTCTTCAGCATTCTACTCACAGACTGATGGACAGACTGAGGTTTTCAATCGGAGTCTTGGTAATCACTTGCGTATTTTTGTGGGAGAGAACTTAGGAACATGGAATTTAAAATTAACGGTTGCTGAATTTGCTTATAACACATCTAGAAATAGAACCACTGGCATGAGTCCACACAAAGTTGTACATGGTTATCATCCTAGGCAGCCCATAGATCTTGCCCCTATGTTAGAACATCACCGAATCTCAGAGTATGTATCTGCATTTGCATCCCGCATTCATGACTTGCATAGAGAAATTTCCAAGAAAATTAATGACAGTAATTTTAACTACAAGTTAAGAGCTTATATTAGAAGGAAATTTAAAACTTTTAATGTGGGTGACGAAGTGATGGTTCAGATTCGTCCGGAACGGTTTCCAACTGGATCCGTTAAGAAGTTGAATGCACGTCCTACATGCCCATTTAAAATTCTTCATAAAGTCAATGATAATGCCTATGTCCTTGACCTTTTTGAAGGTTTTGGCATAAGTAAGACTTTCAATATTGAGGATATAGTACCCCATGAAGGCCCAGAATTTAACCCTAAAAATCCTCTTATAGATGAGCCCACCTTACAGTCTAATGGTGAGATTCCCACATTACCCCCACTACCTGATACTAACCCATCGACAGAAGAATTGGATAATATTTTAGATGATCAGATAATCTCCACTAGAGATGGTGGTATTCATAGGTATTTGGTAAGATGGAAAAACAAGCCGAATTCGGGGAATACTTGGATAGATCGTGAAGAGCTCCACCGCTTGGATCCAGACCTTTTGGAGCACTATGACAGGAGGACTGGTTTTGACTCGATTAGGTCGAGCCCTCTCCCACCCGGAAAGAATGATGAGGACATCGGTTCAAGACGATTCGGGCATTTCTATCAGCGCAGGTATCGTCTAGGACAGCTGCTTCATTAGCCAAGATTTTATTTCAGTACCATATTTGTTTTTGGCAATTACAGCCATATGTAATCTTTCTTTTATGCATTAGAATATTTTTGAGATTTTTAGAATATTTTGAGATTTGTATCAAGATTTGTTTTGAGCCTATTTATAGGCCTTGAGATTAATGAGAAAGTATGTCATTCTTGATTAAAAATTTATTGTGTTGAGTTTTGCTCTTCATCTCTCTTTTGTGTGACACAATTGAGATCCAATTATTAGGGTTTGTGATAAGTCCTAATAAAAATTTAGGGTTTGTGATTAACTCTAAAATCTACCCCCAAATTAAAAATCCCCCAAATAAACCCAAACCCTAATCCCCACTCTCTCCATCGTCTTCTTCCCCTAACCCCCGACCGACCCATCTCCTCCCTCATCCCCGAATTTCTCCTCGACCTCAACCTTCCGAAACCCAACGCCAACTCAACCACCCATTCTCCTTCTTCGACAAACTCCCGAACCCATTCCATCATCGACCCATCCACCATTGCTTTCCTCCTCGATGCCCACCTCGACTGCCCCCTCTCCCGCTCGACCACCGTGATCACCCTTACCAGTCTCGGCGCACCACCGAAACCATCATCCATCCCCGAAGCCGCTCACCCTTTTCCAACACCGTCGATTGTCCTCGTCGCTCCCCTCCACTGCGGTAATCTTCTCGAACCATCGTCGAAGTCGTAGCCAAGAACCCCGGCCGTCGCTGGTCTTATTGTTTGGGAGATCTTGTTGTTTGTTGTTGGGTTGATCCGCTATGGTGTGTCACTGTTTGCTGTTTGTGCTGCTCCTCTGTCAAGCTGAGATCTAACACTAGTTTTTCTTCGAACTCCGGTATACTCTTTCCACTTTTCAAATATTTTTGTTATACTGCTTTATCATCTCTACTATATTATTTAATTTAACTGTCAACAACAAATATCGAGAATGGGTGTTCCACTTGCCTAATTAGAGTACGAATCAATATTGAATCTTTTACTTGCTAAGAACGCTTAGCGATTTAATTATTGATTATTAGAACTGAATTATTAATTGGACTTGTTAAACTTAATTCAATTCTTGAAAATCCATCAAACAGATTAATTGTTTAAAATTCTAACTTTGATCCCCATTACATGTTGGTAAAATTAATCCTTTAAGATTCTTGGAAATTCTCTATTTAGGATTACATTTTAAATCAGGATGACTGCCTGAGTACTGTAGGTTAGGTTGAATGGTGATTCACCCGTGAGGATTCTTTGAGTTGTCTGGTGCGCCCAAAGGACACTCGGTAACTTGTCGACACATTCCCTTGGGAGAATTATCCAACCGCTTCTTGAGTCCTTCCAGGATTTGGCGATTTGCATTTTCTGCCTGGCCGTTTGATTGAAGATGACATATCGATGACAAGCGCTACTGGATGCCGATGTCTTCGCAGAATTTTCGAAAGTTCTTACCCGCAAATTGGGTTCCGTTATCGGCGATAAGTACCTGTGGGATCTCGAACCGACAGATGATGTGCTTCCAGAAAAATTGTTGAGTTTGGTACTCGCGAACCCCGGCCGTTGTTGGTCTTACTGTTTGGGAGATCTCGTTGTTTGTTGTTGGGTTGATCTGCTGTGGTGTGTCACTGTTTGCTGTTTGTGCAGCTCCTCTGTCAAGCTGAGATCTAACCCTAGTTTTGCTTCGAACCCCGGTATACTCTTTTCACCTTTTAAATATTTATGTTATACTGCTTTATCATCACTACTATATTATTTAATTTAACTGTCGACCACCAATATCGAGATTGGGTGTTCCACTTGCATAATTAGAGTACGAATAAATATTGAATTTTTTACTTACTAAGAATGCTTAGCGATTTAATTATTGATTGTTAGAACTGAATTATTAATTGGGCTTGTTAAACTTAATTCAATTCTTGAAAATCCATCAAACGGATTAATTGTTTAAAATTCTAAATTTGATCCCCATTACATGTTGGTAAAATTAATCCTTTAAGATTCTTGGAAAATCTCTATTTGGGATTACGTTTTACATCAGGATGACTGCCTCAGTGCCGTAGATTAGGTTGAATGGTGATTCACCCGTGAGGATTTTTTGAGTTGTCCGGTGCGCCGAAAGGACGCTCGGTAACTCGTCGACACATATTCCCTTGGGGGAATTATCCAACCACTTCTTAAGTCCGTCCAGGATTTGGCGGTTCGCATTTTCTGTCTGGCCGTTTGATTGAGGATGATATGTTGATGGCAAGCGCTGCTGGATGCCGATGTCTTCACAGAATTTTTGAAAGTTCTTGCCCGCAAATTGGGTTCCGTTATCGGTAATAAGTACCTGTGGGATCTCGAACCGACAGATGATGTGCTTCCAGAAAAATTATTGAGTTTGGTGCTCTGTGAACATGGCCAGGGGTTTTGCCTCGATCCACATTGTGAAGTAGTCGATGGCTACCACCAGGATTTTCTTTGGCCCGTTGCTTTCGGGAAGGGGCCGACCAACATGGCAAAGGGGGTCGGACTGGCCAGTGAGTGGAGGTTGGCTTGTCGAAGCCGCTTCACCGAGGAGAATCTCTGGCAGGGGCCGCACCATTTGACGAGCTCCCGGGCGTCTTATAACATGGTCGGCAAGTAGAGCCGTGGTTTAGGACTTTTCTAGCGAGCGACCTGCTCCCCATGTGGCATCCCCAGATTCCCTCATGTAGTTCATTCAGCGCGTACTTGGCCTCATCGGGGGCCAGGCAGCGAAGGTAAGGTCTTCCATCTGCCCTTGTGTACGAGCGGTTGAAGAGTGTCTCGTTGATTATGATGAATCTCTCTGAACGGATTCTAGTCCTTTTCTCCTCGGCCCGATCTTAAGGAAGCTCGCCCTCTGCAAACTTTTTTATGGGAGCCATCCAGTTGTCCGATTGAGGGTCGATAGCAAGGTAGAAGACCTCGGGGAAGTCGATGCTAGGCTTGAGGAGAACTTCGATTAGGACGGTGTGGTCGAGGCCTTCGAAGGACGATGAGGCGAGCTTTGACAAGGAGTCAGCCTGGGCATTTTTCTCCCTCGGGATTCATTCTACTGAGTTGAAATCGAAGGCGATTAAGAGTTGCTGGACTAGAACCAAGTATCGGACCATCCGAGTGTCATGAGCCTCATACTCCCCTGTGTTAACCTCGAGCTGGGAGTCGCTAAAGGCATTGATTTGCCTTGACCCAGCCTTATGTGCCAATGTGAGCCCTGCGATCATCGCCTTGTATTCTGCCTCGTTGTTAGAGGTGGGAAAGTTCAGGCATAGGGAATACTAGAGGACGAAGTCGTCGGGACCTTTGAGGATGACACCCGCGCCACTTCCGACTTCGCAAGATGAGCCGTCGATATAGACTTCCCAAATCGGATCCCCTTCCTGAATTTCGGAAGGTTCGGAGATGGTGCACTCCGTGACGAATTCGGTGAGGACCTGCTCTTTAATGGATGTCCTAGCTTGATAGCTTATATCGTATTGGCTCAGCTCGATCGACCACTTGACTAAGAGGCCGTAATTTTCTGGCTTGTGGAGAACGGCCTTGAGGGGCTGGTCCGTAAGGACCTGGATCGAGTGAGTCTGGAAATAAGGACGGAGCTTCCGTGTTGCCATGACCAGGGTGTAGGCGGCCTTCTCCATCTGTGTGTAGCGGGTCCCAACCGAGAGCAGGACTTTGCTGACATAGTAGAGATGCTTTTGAACCCCGTCTTCTTCTCGGACCAACACGGCGCTGAGCGCGTTTTCCGAGGCTGAAAGGTAGAGCAAGAGGGGTTCACCCTGCTTGGGATTGCTCAGAAGTGGGGGGTTGGCGATGTAGGTCTTTAGCTGGTCAAACGCCTATTACTGAGGGTCGCCCATTCAAAACCTTTCGCTCTTCGCAGAGCCTTAAAGAAGGGGAGCGACTTCTCTCCAGACTTGGAGAGGAAGCAGTCGATGGCCGCCGATCTTCCCATGAGCTGTTGAACCTCCTTAATATTCCTAGGAGGGGCCATGTCGATGATGACCTGGATCTTCTCAGGATTTGCCTCTATGCCGCGCTGGCTAACAACGAACCAGAGAAATTTTCCCGATGAGACACCAAAGGCGCATTTAGCGGGATTGAGCCTCATGTTGTGGGACCGAAGGACGCCAAAGGCTTCCTCGAGGTTGGCCACATGATCCTACTCTCGTCGACTCTTAACGAACATGTCGTCGATGTATACTTCCATGTTACGATCGATCTGTTCTTTGAAGACCAGTTGACGAGTCTCTGCTAGGTCGCACCGGCATTCTTTAGCCCGAAGGGCATGACCCGGTAACAGTAGAGACCTTGGTCGGTTACGAAGGACTTGGCGATGTCTGGAGGGAACATCCGGATTTGGTTATAGCCTGAAAAGGCATCCATGAAGGCCAGTAGCTCGTGACCCGACGTTACATCGATCAGAGCGTCGATGCTTGGGAGAGGGAAAGGATCTTTGGGGTATGCCTTGTTGAGGTCCGTGAAGTCTATGCAAATCCTCCAGTTATCGCTTGCCTTCTTTACCATCACGACGTTAGCCAACCATTCGGGATAACTGACTTCTTATATGAACCAGGAGGACAACAGTTTGTCCACTTCCACTTTTACTGCTTGTTGCCACTCTGGGCGAACTTGCATCGCTTCTGATGGATCGGCTTGGAACCTGGGTGGACGGTCATATGCATGATTAGGTCCTCAGAAATTCTGGGCATGTCGAACGAGGTCCAAGCGAAGAGGTCGATATTGCGGTGAATACAACTGAGGGTCGGTCTCAGATCGGGGGACAGGGAGCAGCTCACACGGAACCACTTAGACTTGTCTTCTACCTCGAATGAGACCTCCTCCAATTCGTTCGCAGGTTCCGACTCGGACTGGTTTCTTTCAGGTGGATGTTCAACTACACCAAAGGGGAACACCCCGCCCCCTACTACGGTAATGTAGCACGAATGTGCAGACTCCTGGTTTCCTCGGACGACATCGACCCCGAGGTCGGTGGGGAACTTCAGTTTCAAGTGGTAGGCCGAGGGGACTGCCTGAAATGAGCGAAGGCTGAGTCGGCCGAGAATGACGTTGTATGCGGCCTTGACGTTGACCACCTGAAGTCCATTGATTCGGTCCGTATGATAGGGGTCATCTCGACTGTTACATCCAGCGTCACATCCCCTCGATTTGGACGGGAACGCCCGAGAACCCGTGAAGGGTGTACCCTGCCGGTTTTAGCTTCTCGCGGGTAGGACTGTAAATCGGACCGAACAGGATCAGACAGTCATATGTTAGACCGAAATTTTACTCGGACGGGCTTATGCCCGGCTCGGTCCAGATCAGACAAATTTTTTAAAGTCCGGACTCGGTTCACTAAAGCATCAGACCACAATAATACTCGGACGGACTTATATCCGACTTGAGCTCGGTGAAACATCGGACCTAATAATTTGTTCAAGTTCGGTTCGTATAACAGTTCGGACGGTCCACGGTGGGGCCATTTCTCGAGCCGGACTCAGACGGACGACAGATCGTCCTGTTCATTTTTCATCCCTACTCGCGGGGGAGCTTAAGGTTTTCAAATGCTTCCAAAAAGAGGATGTTGACCGAGCTTCCGTTGTCCACGAGAATTCGGAAGACTACGAAGTTCTCCATGACGAGGCTGATGACGAGGACGTCGCAATGCGGGAGTCGGACGCCCTCCAGGTCTTCTCCGGAGAAGGATACTGTCTGCTGCTGAACCCGAGGGGGAGAGATGGTCGCGGACAGAATTAACTTCTCGCAGGAAGGCTTTATGGGAAGTGTTGGATTCCCCTCCCATGGGTCCGCCATGGACGCAGTGTAGGATGGCCTGCCCCCCAATCTCCTCGGGCTCGAGGTCCTGCTCGGGTTGTCGGTTGACCGTTCGAGGAGGAGGCAAAGGCCTCAGATTCGTCGAATCTCTCCGGTCTCTTGGGTTAGCTCAGGTGAACTCCCTTAGGTACCCTTGCTGGATGAGGGCCTCGATCTCATCTTTAAGGAGATTGAAGTTGTCCGTCTCGTGCCCTTGTCTCGGTGAAAACGACAGTAGAATCTCTGGTCCTGCTTCTTGTTGTTGCTCGGTCGGGGAGGGAGTCAGAAGATCCCTTTGTCCTCGATCTCCAAGAGGATGGCTGACACATTCTAGGTCAGCGCCGTATATCTTTCAAAACACCGGAGGAGGCCTCTTCAGACCAGCCGCGTCTTTCGTGGCTTTTTTAGCGGGCTCGGCTTTTTTAGTGGCCCCTTTGGTTGTGGCTTCTTTGGTGCCCTTGGGGTGTAGAGCCTCCTTTGCCCGAATATACTTCTCGACCCTATTAAGGAGGTCGGGGAAGTCGAGGGGTGGTTTCTTGGCTAAGGAGGCCTTCAGCTGTCCGTGGCAAACATTGTGCCAAAAAGCTGCTGAAGCGACGCCCACGTCGATGGAGGAGACTGACCTTGCCTCGGCGGTGAACCTCCGAACGAACTCGTGGAGTGGTTCCCCTTCCTTCTGCCCGAGGTCCAGAAGGGATGCGCTCGTCTTCTCGACCTTTCTGCTGGTCACGAAGTGGGATAGAAAACTTGCTTCTAGCTGGTCGAACGAGAAGACTGAGCTTCGAGAACCATTCCCGAGCTGGACCACGCAAGGTGGCAGGGAAGGCGCGGCATAGGAGAGGATCTGAAGCGCTGTCAATCAACATGAGGGTTTTGAACCCTTCCATGTGATCAGCGGGATCACCCTCACCGTTGTAGGTCTCAAATTGGGGTAGCCTGAAATTTCTGGGGATCTCGGCATCTAAGATTTGAGTGAAGAATGGGGTCCGTTCGGCCTGTACCCTTGGCCAGGTAATGGCACGCCCTCGCCGAGATAGGTGAGGCGGTTCTCCATCTCCTGGAGGCGCCGAAGGACGACAACATCTTACTCCAGTAGGCAAGTCAAACCGTGGGATACGCTGCCCTGGGCTTCTGACTGAGGGTAGGAGTTATTGCACGCCTCGGTTCTTGGACCGCCTCGGATAGCCTGGAGGACCTCGTTCCTAAAGTTTTGGAACTCGACCCTCTTGACTGGGCTCTGCTCTACAGGACCGCGCGAGGGTGGAGGTCCTCGGGGCGAGTGGCAGTGCCCTGGTTCCCGTTCTTGGGTCGGTTGTCTGCCGTGGTTCGAGACCGAGTTGGAAGCGGCCCCTCCCGTGACCAGCTGATTTGCCGGTTCTGGATTACATGCCGTAAGTCGGGAGCAGCGACCGAGCGTGAAGTGCTCGGTTCGGGTCCTGCCGCACCATTGGGTCGAGGTTGATGAGGGCCATGGGCGTTCGCATGGCTATGGGAGGGGGGAGGATTATAGCGCCCCGAATTTCCAATGTGATATCTTAGAAATATGTGGCACAATTTCCAGCATCAACTTCAATTGCAATAGTAAACACAGTCCAAAAACACAGATAATTTTTATTTCAACTTTTTATTACAACAACTGTTTACAGAATACAGCGGAATACAAAACACCTTGAATTACAAACTTTTCTTTTACAATATTTTTTTTACAATTTACACAAACTCTATTATCTTTCTAGCACAAGTATCCAAATCCCAAGCTACAAGCACCTACATGTAAAATATGAGGCTAGAGATAACCCTAACCCCCAAAACTACAGGGGTTAGCCATAACGGTGTGAGTGACATAAAAACAAAGCAACATAAATAAATCATGAAACATGGAAACATAAATAACATGTAATAAAGACGAGAGTAAATGAAATGAGAAATAACAATAAGTAAATTATGAAAACATCAAGGAATATAAGATAGTAATTAGTAATACACGAAAACATCAAGTGAATCTAGACGAAGTGTCAAGTGTAGGAAAAACAAAAAAACACAAGCATAAAACCAAGTCAAGAAAACACAATCTCTATATGCTGACTCTCTAATGCATAATTGTCGGATTCTATGCATTCCATAGTACATAGGTCCGGTGCAAGTCCTTAACGATCTCCACTTTATAGGGTTAAACCCCTCGTTATGCAACTAATCCTAATACGGTAATAAAAAACAAGATCCAGAATACTCTGCGAATAGGCTTTCACGGCCCTCGACGCGCAAGCATCATGTAAGATAGCTCAAAAAACTGAAAATCATCTCCCTGCCGTGTACCCCACGAATAGGCTTACAAGGCCCTCGACGTGCAGATACACCAGGTACATTCCGTAAATAGGCATGCCGATCCTCGACACGCGAATGCACCCTGCATGCTCCGTGAATAGGCCTGCAGACCCTCGACAAGCGAACATACAAATGTCCTCTCGAAACAGAACACAACAAACAGTCCTGGAACGCATCCGTTGGACTAACAAAACCATGAGCCTATACTTATGTTTCCCAAGTTCCATCACATCTCCACTAGTGCCTGTCCTTAAATTGGTTATTATTAAAACACAAGAATTCCTCCTCTCTAGAGTTAGTGTATCTCGCCGGACTTAATTACTCAACAACAACCCCAAGACCCCTCTGGTCTATATCCACAAAATCTTATCTGCCGGTTCATAGGACTCCCACTCACTCCTAGAGATTCACAACTTAACCATCAACAGAAAATAAATCTTTCTTTATAAACACTTCATTTATTTCATTGTTAGCCCATCACAATGAGAACTTCATTCATTCATCTTGTTTGTATATTGGTATATATATATATAGTAGGTCCTCCTACTGAATAGAAGTGGTAAGATTATCTGGAATTGAGTCATACCAGTCTACACTAACTGCAGCTGCTGCATTGACAAGAGTTCACCAAACAATGGAATTGACCCATTTTAGTGTATATGATTTATAGAGGTGTACAGTAGATACTTTGCATTGGGGATAAATAACATGTAATAGACTGATTAAGGGTTCTTCTCATTTTTGTTTCCGAAACTAATGTCATTTATGACTTAGCTTTTATTAGGGAAAAACACAAAGGGTATGTTCAGAAGCAAATTACTCTGTGTGGTTGTATACATATATATAGCTGGTACAAAAGCCCTCTTACTAATTAAAGCATGTGTATATATGCAAATATATGTAGAAAGTAACTATGCAGATTATAGGAAAAGATCATATGCAGGTTGTCTAAAAGGTGATCCTCTTTACTGATTTGTAGTGTACATGGGTATATATATATGAGGTGTAGAAACTCTCTCCTTCACTGGAGTTGTATATACACAGGCTGTGGGAGTAAAACCCCTTTCTCTGATTGAAGATATATATATGCAAATATAAGAAGATGAATTTTATTTAATTGAAACATAAGTATACACATATATAACTGATACATATAGAAACCCTCCTTATACTGATTTGAAGAATGTATGCATGTATAATTGATACAATTAAAACCCTCTTTTCCTGATTTTGAAGTGGAAGAACATGCAGGTAGAGAAACGAAAGCATATGCAGGTATATAGAAATTGATCCTATGCAGGTTATATAGAATGTGAAATGCCTGCAGGTTAAAGGAGTGCAATCATATGCAGGTTGAGGAAAAATGCAGGCATATGCAGGTTATAAAACATATGCAATATAGAAGATAGTAAAAGCATATGCAGGTTATATATAAAAAAATGATCTACATGCAGGTTATAGGGGATGATCATATAGAAGATATAAAAATCCCATCAAAGCACCTAGTATGAAATAATCTGTTTGACTACTGATCTATCTGTTTTTCAGAAATCAAATATTCATCTCATTTGAAAACTTTAATTTGCTATCATACAGTCAACTGGCATTGCAAAAAAAAAAAAAAAAAAAAAAACCATATCTTCTATGCCATTTTTAATCCAAATCCATGACATGTAAGCACAATCTCAATTGGACCACAATCTCTGCAGCAACAAAAAAAGGCCACAAACTATGGACCAACTCCATCTTGGAGCTCCTACCAACTACTGCCGTTCCCATCCCCTACCACACTGAAGCCTCCTCCGACGCCCCATCTGCATCTCCGGCATCTTCTTAACCGCCCTCCTCTCCTCTTCTCAACCGGCGACCAACCCCATCTTGTTACCCACCGTACGCCCCCCTACAATCTCAACCACCTTCCCTTCACCCCACCCTTCTCCTGACCCACATCACTTCTCCATGCTTTCTCTCCTTGAGATGAGTGGGTGCGGGCCCAATGAGAGGGTCCGTCACCCACCCATCCCACCACCATCGAACTCTACAATGCAGAATCTGGTATCTGCGAGTGGAGCTGCAGTCCTAGTTGAGCAATACCCTGCACCACCGCAGGGTACTGATCCCCAAGCCCCATCGTTGGTCCCCATGGCTCCCTCATCGTTGGTCTCCATCCCGGAGGTGGGAGAGCCTCGGGAGCTCAGACAAGTGCACTCCCCAACGCATGCGCACCGACGTGCGCCCCCGCGCCATGTGGGGAGTGATCACGGTCATCACCGCTCGACTGCTGAGAGACCAAGGGGCCGGGACATTGTTCTGCAACAATAAATATTGAAGAATAAGATGAGAACAGTGATAGTAACAGAATTACAGTCCATGTATCTAACATATTTTCTAATAGATAAATATTCACATACAACATGCTTAGAACAATAAGAAAACAAATACAAGTCACTCACCTTGTTGAAGCGATCAAACAAATAGGAATAGAAAATAGGGAAAAAGCCTCTCCATTGCAAGAAATCCAAGATATTCTATTTAATTCTCCAAGAAAATAAAAATAATAAAAACCTTTGTGTTGTGCAGCAAAAGACGGCTGCACTTCACCTTTTAAATAGGACGGAATATAGGTTTTTAGGGTTTGTAAACAAATTTGTAAAATACCTTTTTAAAATATATCTTTACATATATAGATCCCTATACTTGGAAACTTGATAAAACCAATTTATTTGAGTTTTAAAAAAACAAAAGAAACATCCTATGACCAGCCGGCACTGTAAGGAAAATCCAGAAAAATGAATTTCCATTTTTACCCCTCAAAATGACAATTTTGCAAAAATATCCTTTTTTATCAAAACTTGTAAAATAAACCAAATTCATTAAAACAAAAAGTAAAATTTTTAACCCTGAGTTGACTAGGCAACATACCCAGTCCAAAAATTCGAAAATCTGGAGTTTTCACTCCAATTGGTAATTTTGCACAAAAGTCCTTTTTGAAATATTTGCAAATCAGTCCAATAAATATCAGAAAAATCCAGAAAAATCACAAATAATCTCAAATAATAAATAATGATTTTCCACAAAATAATTTTGGCTTTTGAACTTTCCAAGAAAATATTTGCACGTGTAAGAAGATAAATTTTTAGAAAAAAGTATTTATTAAATCTCCAAAAAATTATTTTAATTCATTTATCAATCTTTAAAATAATATTTAAAAATACGGGGTACTACAAGGATCCGGACGACGTCCAGTGGTAAAAGCTTTTCTGGCTTTGGGAGCCATGGGAAAGTTTGTCTTCGAGGTGGCATCCTCGGCTGGGGTCGGACTAGTGTCAGTACCTCCTCCAATAGACGGCGTCAAGCTGATGTTGTTTGTTTTTGGGTGTGGAGGCAACAGGTGTGAGTTCTTGTAATTTGTGAAGCGGAAGATGCGGTACTGGCGTTGATCCGATCCTAGGCTGTAGGACCGGCTCGAGAGTAGTAGGAGAGAGATAGAGGCTGGGTGCTCGGATCGGATCACGTAGCTCGGCACGGACTTTCGTACCTGCACACTGTCTAGAAACACCGAGAGAAGTCCCGGCGACGGGCCATCCGGCGATTTAGTCAGTCACTGAGAAAGCAACAGTAGTTAGGGTTCACGTGGGAAAAATTTTATTACCTTGAGAAGGAGGGAGTCTGATATTTATAGGTAGTGGCAAACGGGTTTGAGGTCGTAACGGGCCGGATCGGACCCGTTTGTCGGTGGGCATGAAATGGAAGAAGCCTGTTGGACTTTGTTGACTTGATAATCTGAGATGAGCGAAATCTGAGGAGATCTGAAGGCCCTGATTGGGCCACGTTATCTGTACCACATCAAGTACCATAATTCCATCCTCCATCTTTGTAGAGCACGAGTGCGCATGTGTTTTATCTTTTCCTTTTAATAATGTTAGAATTAAATGTTTCATTTATTTTATAAATTGACTAGATTTGCCCGTGGGCACGTGCCTACGACACGTCTTCAAAACGACACTGCATATGAAAAGCCTTGTAAACAGTAAATCAACAATTATGTAGCTCAAGTTTGAATAGTATGACAATAATTAGTTGTAAATAAAAGTCCATATTTCCATAAATATATATATATATATATATAGAGAGAGAGAGAGAGAGAGAGAATTAAATAAATAAAGAAGTTGTTTTGGGGGATTTGAATTTGAGTTTTTTTTGGGGGGGAGGGGGGGTTGTATATATATATATATATATATATATATATATATATATATATAGGGAAAGCTTCAGTTGAGCACTACTCTAGTGCTCACCGCGTGAACACTAGGCCTTCGGGCATTCATACCGAAAATCCGAACCGTTCACATTGATTTACACATCTAAATTAGTCTAAATATATAAAATCAAATCATTTGAAATTCATTTGCCCATCCATCATGTGATTATAAAAACAATGATTTTCTGCCATACAATTTTGTAACACTTCAATGAATGGGCAAATGAATTTCAAATGATTTGATTTTACATATTTAGACTAATTTAGATGTGTAGATCAATGTGAACGGTTCGGATTTTCGATATGAACGCCCGAAGGCCTAGTATTCACGCGGTGAGCACTAGAGTAGTGCTCAACCGAAGCTTTCCCTATATATATATATATATATATATATATATATATATATAGAGAGAGAGAGAGAGAGAGAGAGAGAGAATTAAATAAATAAAGAAATTGTTTTGGGGATTTGAATTTGCGTTTTTTTTTTTTTTGGGGGGGGGGGGGGGGGGGGGGGTTGTGAGGTTAGATCCGGACCTTTGATTTTGGGGGAATTTAAGGAGGGCCACTTGATAGCTTTCTTTGTGTTTTATGATATATACCAGATTTGCCCGTGGGCACGTGCCTACGGCACGTCTTCAGAACGATACAACATACGGAAAGCCTTGTAAACAGTAAATCAACAATTATATTGCTCCAGTTTGAATAGTATGACAATAATTAGTTGTAAATAATGTCCATGTTTTCATTAGTATATGTTGAAAAATAATTATAAATTTGGGTATAAAAGTCCATGCTTCCATATATATATATATATATATATATATATATATATAGAGAGAGAGAGAGAGAGAGAGAGAGAGAGAGAGAGAGAGAGAGAGAGAGAGAGAGAATTAAATAAATAAATACGTTGTTTTGGGGGGATTTGAATTTGAGTTTTGGGAAAAAACTTTTGGGAGGAAAATGTATTTTGTGAGATTAGATCTGGACCTTTGATTTTGGCAGGATTGAAGGAGAGCCACTTGATAGCTTTCTTTGTATTTTATTATATCTTTAATATTATAATGGGAGAAGGCCTTAGTGTCATTTGTAAATGTTTTGTCATTCTACCAACCCGTGTAACACACGTGCATAACCATTATAAAGGAAGTTCTAGGTTCAAATCAAGGCTATATCTAAATTTTTATTTTAAAAAACTATATTTATTAAAATGTGCATCGCACGTGTAAACTACTAGTAGATAATAATTACATTACTTTTTAATGTTGCTTGAAATAGAATAAATACAAACGCTCAAGGTATGTGCATCACATTCTTTTCCGACCAAATACACCCTTATCCCATTATATAGTGCATAGATCGAAAATATAGGCATTTTTAAGACAATAATTCAACTTGAAGAGTTTATAATTTCAAGTATATCATACACATTAACTTAAGGCATGAGCAAAACTATATTTTACCTATATAACCTCTCCCGATAATATTTCATATTGACAATTTCTGGAAGAATTATAATTAGACTTCAGGCATAAACTAGTTCAAAGACTCAAGTTGTGCCCTTGAGTATCTCCAGTATGGTAGACTTCTGCTCTGAGCTCAACTGAGTTGGAAACACAATGTGGAATTTAATCCTTAAATCTCCTCTCTGCCCCTTCTCATTGGCTATAGGCATCCCTTGGCCTTGGATGACCTTCTCACAGCCCGGATGGATAATTTCATCGTGGAAAGAGCAAGTCATTTTCTCTCCGGTAATAAGTCGGAAAGTAAAATTCCAACCAGTAAGTGCACTTACGAGAGGAATCTCAACTTTCAATACCAAGTCGTTTCTGACTCTCTTGTAGATGGGGTGCTCCTTTTCAGAAATAAGGAAAACCACGTCAGCAGGAAAGCATCCTGGCTGCTCGTCGCCCATTCCTTCAAATGTGATCTTTGTCCCTTTTTTCCATCCTGGTTTCACTTTGATCGTTTCTGATTCTTGCTTCTTAACAATCAACCTACCATTATCAAGTAAAAATAAAGGTTAAGTATTTCATAGTTTAGCTATGTTTTTTTTCTTTTTGAAGGTTCATAGTTTAGCGATGTTGACGTTGAAGAGTATTCAATGTGTTTGCATTGATGGAATGTTGGCTGAAAAGTCTTTCCAAACAAGTCAGAACATCGAATGCTAGTTAGTTTTACATCCAAAAAGTAGGTTCATGTGAGAAAGCAAATTTGAGTATAGTTAAAATAAACTAACACCCAAGCCTATTTGAAATTGACTTGAATACCAAAAGGTTTTGAAATTGACTTGAATAGAGAAGAAAAATAAGAGTCCTTATCTTGTTTCTCTATTTGTGGTCACAACATCACATGATTATGAAACCTCTCACTCGTAGGACCACTTGACAGATAAGACACAAGGAAAGAAATACTTTGATTAGTTCAAACATGAATCCTCCTCGAACACAATTAGGAAACCATTCAAACCAAACAATCATCTTTAGCATAAAAAGAAATAAAAACCAATCCAGATGTAAACTAGCTAAGATGTAATCAATTGAAAAATTCTTTGTTTTTTTTACATTGACATGTTCAAGGCCGGTCTTCAGGGATTAAAAAAGATAAATGACTTCCCAAAATCGAATAATCAAATTAGATGTGTATAAAATGTGACAAATCAAACCAACCATGCATTGTAGTGTGATTATTAAAATTGATAATATTAGCTGTACATACTGTTTATAGTCTATTGGTCTTTGAACAAGTCTCTTCCCATCAGAATCCGTCAGATACCAATTATATGATATTAATTAGTAGTTAAGTTATTTTTTAAGCAATGCTCTGTTATTGTGGCATTTGTACTTGTACTGAAACATGGGTTATGTATTAAATAAGCAAAAATCCTTACTGAAGGCAAGTCTTATTATCGACAAAATTGGTTAACCTACAAGAAAATTCTCCAGTCGATCCATTTTTAGAGGGGACTGAATTCAAGGAATATAAAATGTGGGGTTGTTTTACTTCTCTCGCCTGTATAGAAAAAAATTCACTATTAATCTATGGTTGTCAGCAAGTTTTGAACTTGTGACAAAACTCACTCATATCTTATGACTTATCAACTCTCGTCATGCTCATACTTTTTCATGTATTCCTGTCATTCTTATAGATAGAAGTTGACATAGCCCAACAGCACCCCAAAAATGCAACAGCCAGCAAATTAAAATATCTGAAACTCTACAAACAATAATTATGGCCTTCCAAACAGTAAAGTTGAAAAAAAAAGGGAAAATTCTATTGTAATATAAAAACAGAGGGCTGAAAAAAGTTTTTACCGTAACTATCTTTAAATTTTTTTTTTTTTTTTATAGCAGAGATCTGCTTAGAAGTTGGAACAAACAATTTTTGGCAAACTTAAAGAAATATTAACAGCAAACAATTTATTCAAACATTTCTAACCAATAGTGCCCCTATGAATAAGAAAATAGTGGGAATAAGAGAGAAAATCAAAGAGAGAGCTTACCCATTCTTGCCAACCACATCTCTAATAAACTTTATCTCCTTATTACAGCCCCCCCATAGCTCCTCCAATGTACATTCCAACTTCCTCTCTTCAGGAGGTGGCTTCCTTCGTAACTGACCTGAAAAAGACCTCGGTCGTGGTGCTGGTGAGCTCGCTGCTGTTGCCGCTGATCCCTTCGAGTAATAAAAATCCTTAAAATAATCCCTCCCTGTTGTACTCCTCCCATAAATATTAGGCGTCGAACACCCCTTGCACGAGTAATTATGACCCTTAAGATTCACTGGCTCTTTCGAAACAACAAAATCCTCAAAATTCCTCCCGGGAGTAGAAGTAGAGTATTTAAGGATTGAATCCTTCTTTTTCTCTGCCTTACTGCTACTGCCACCAATCTTCTGCAGGTCTTGAAGAGCCTATAAAATTCACATCAAAGCATACTAGTAGTTTACACGTGCAATGCTCGTCTTAATAAATATAATTTTTTTAAAAGTAATAGTCAGGATTTGATCTAAAACCTCATTTACAAGTGCATTGCACGGGTTGGCAGGTGAACAAATTAACTAAGGAGATAATAATTTAAAACACTTTGCTCACATCTGCAGAAATTGAAAACACACCAACAAAGTCGATTCAATGGTGAAAACAAGTTTTAATAAATGAAAAGTTTGTTCATGAAGTGCATAACGGTGTGAAAAATATATGGAATTAACGGTGTCCAATAAAAGACATCAAAATTATATGAAAATTTTCAAAGACAGTCTAGTCATTGGCTTGAAGTACATAACTTAGATCCCTTTTACCTCTCAAATACTATTAATGGGTACTATTACATGATTTAAGCATCTTTTTTTCAGAAACAAGAAAATCAATAAAGGGTAAACTTAAAAAGCAAGGATAAAAAAGAAATTTGAGGACATGGGAGTTATATATAATAGATACCTCATAAGCCTGTGTGATGGCTTTGAACTTGGCTTCCGCTTCAGGCTTTGCAGAAGGTGGGTGTTTATCTGGGTGCCATTTCCTAGCAAGTATTTTGTAGGCGTTTCTGATTTCTTGAGCAGATGAGTTCTTAGTGATGTTGAGGATCTCATAAAAATCAGGAGGGCTTCCCATGATTCTCAAAACTAATGGACCTCTTTGGCAAAATTTGGGGAAAAAAGAGAGGATAAGACTCTCAGGAGGGATAGGAGCTAACTGAAGGAAGAGAGAGGAGGAAGAGGAAAAGGAGGATTTCTAGGGTTTTAAAGTGAGATGGGGCAACTTCTTTGTATTTGTTTTTCCCATTTGGAGAAGAAAGCAATGCAGTTTGTTGGGGGAGGGGTATTTTAGAGCATCCACAATTGTGATAGTTAAAAAATACAGAAATGGATAAATGCATATAGCAATTTATCATTTTGCTGCAATCGTCGGAAGCTATATTTTATCATTTTAATTTAAAATAATCCAAATAGGAGAACCAACGGTGCTTCAAATTGCGTCGGAGAAAAAAAAACAATTTAAAAGGTGGGACGGAATTTCGAGTTCCGTCGGGGAGCGAAAAAAAAAAAAATTAAAAAAGGGTCAAACGGCACATGAAGTGTCGTCCAACCAAAAAGTAATTAAATGCTATATAGCTATATGCATTTAATACTAGTTCAGTTGTTTTTTATTTGTTTTTTAATTAGAAAATTTTCTTTTTTTTAGGGACGACCGTCCGACATTTTTTTTTTTTTTTTTGCGACAGCACTTCGAGTTCTGTCCTTCATATATGCATAATTCTTATATCGATTCTCATATATAGCTGGCTACTGTTGCGATATATGCAAATTATGCATATTTGGCCAACGAGATAGACATAAAAAATAGACTTAAAAATGCATCTTTTGAGATTGAACTCCAAATTTTCATGGTGACGGGCTTGAGTTAGTTACTCTTATTGTTCAAGAGATAGAGTTGGTTGCTCTTATAGTTAGTTTCTCTAGGAGGGATTTGGCTGACAACCCTAATAGGCTAGAAATCTCCTCTTTCTTAGGTTGTAAGTAAGCCTTATCTGCTGACCTAATTGAGCTGATGGACCTAGAGGCGGCCCAGTGGGCCTGCAATTCCTATAAATTACTACTCTGCCATAGGAAGCTTTGAGATGTGTGCTCAAATAGTACGGTTGTAACACCCCAAATTTTTCCCCCCTTTTATACCATTTCATTCTCAAATGCTCTCCAACTTAATCTATTTCTTATTTATACCATTTTTACTAAAAAATACCTATAGATTTTTATTAAAAATTTCAGCAGAGTTTCCCCTGAAATATTATTCCTTTTATAGATATTTCTTACGAAAATCTGCAAACAATTACAAATATCAATGTACCTGTAATATATCTCATTCCTCCCCAGGCCAAGTCATTCAACAACACACAGACAATATTATATGGGGCTCTGAGGCATAATCCCTCACAATATACAAGTAACAATTTAAAAACCATAAATTCTTTCGAAAACATATAAGATTTTTATAAAAAATTTAGAAAAAACTTTCAAAAACCAACTACATACCTCGGTACTCCACAACAAGGTGGGTACAGGCTTTCATACTCCATCACATCACTGTATATATTATTATCTTTTACAGTTGTACACATATTCCTCTATAATACAAACTATCACCTAAATACTATCTCCATCTCTACATAACTTAGGATAATAAAATATGTATATACAACTCATTCGGCTACGGGAAAAGAACAACTATCAAAATCAAACAACTACTACGGTATCTCACCTCGCTGCTAAACAGTACTTACAAGAGGGTTAGGGATATCTACCCCCAGGGAGGGACTCCTCTGAACCCCAGAAAACAACAGAGCTCAGCCATAACTGGTGTGAGTATAATCTACTAGATTAGTAAATAGAATAAATGGTAAGATAGAAATTGAAAGAACTTACAAACATAAGGGTAATTACATGTAACTTGGAATTTAAACATATAAACATAGTCAAAGTGATTTTGCACAAAAGTAATCCTTTGCATCTTCAACCAATCTACAAATCCATATACACTCAATCTTATAATATTACGTTCATCCATTCTTATAATATCACATTTATCCATGTCTAATAACACATCTCATAACATTTCGTAATACATTAACCTTCATTCTCATTCTAATTCCATCATACAGCTTATTTAATACTCATTCTCATTTTGTCATATACTTGGCTTTATAATTCATTTTTATCTCATCATACAACTCAAATTACTTTTCATTCTTATTAATCATATATCTTTCTTTCATTTTCGCGTATACCTCATATTACACTTTACTTTAACTTCCACTCTTATCAAATTATACTCCACACCCCAAACACAGTTTGGGTAATACTACACCGCACCCCAAAGCCGATAGCTTGGGTAATAATCACTGCACCCCAAGTAGAACTCGGGTAATATAACATCACATCTCAAGCCGATAGCTTGGAATTTTACTTTACTTTATTTTCATTTCCATCTTACAATTTACTTTACTTTTATTTTCATCTCGCAATACAACTATCATATCAACAGCCCACCAATTCACCCTGAGAGTTGTGCTAAGGCATGTAGTTCCCACTATTCCAATAAAAATAGCGGACACGTAGTTTCTCCACACAATTCCAAGGCATCAACTCATAATACACTTATCTTTAGTTTTGAAATCATTCCCAAATCCAACACTTAACATACATCACTTTATGCATCATACTAATATCACATATAACTTTACTTTTCATTCATATCATTATATCTCCTATAGTATTGGTATAAATACCCGAAACCTGGATCCGACCCAAACCCGACATTGGACAGGAACCGACCCGGATTATTCAGGTCCGGGTCTGGGTCCTAAAATGGGTCCCATTGTACTTTCGGGTCCGGGTCCGCTCAAAAGAGACCCGATCTGGACCCGTTAAAAAAACCAAAAAAGTCAACATAAAAATAAATATTATATCCTCACCCCTCCCCTCCTTCCTCATCAATTCTAAATCTTCTCTTCCAAACTCAAAACTTATGCATTTTTCTTCTCTTATTTAGTCTAAATCATCAACTCACCGCCATCGCTCGCCGCTCACACTCCCGCTCCAACCCGAACGGGTAAGAATATTTTAATAGGACCCAGACCCGACCTGGTCCTCACGAGTCCGGGTCCAATTTTTGGACCCGTAAGGGACTGGGTCCGGATCCGGGTACTGAAGGACCCGACCCGACTCGACCTGATACCAATGCTAATCTCCTACATACACACTTTCTTTACTTCTTTTACTCTTTTACATTTCACACTTTCTTTGAGTTATTCACATTAATTTTACATACATAATTCCTTCACTGTTATTGTAATATCCTAGATTTCTATTTATAATTAATTGAGAAGTTATTGGTTTTACGTGTTTTGCATGTATAAATTCTTGTGCATTTTCCCTTAAAATTATCCCTTTTATAACATGAACAAATGATCATTTTAAATTCTCCCTTTTAATTTCTACAAACCTATTTTAAGAAGCCTAAGGCCTATTTTCCTAATTTAAGACCACCCTAATTAATTAAGTGTTTTATTAATAACCCATGGGTCTAAAGCCCACTACTTTTGAAGCCCACTAATTAAATTACCTTTTAATTGTTATAACTTGTAGTGTAGACACATTTAGTAGACAACAAATTATTTAATCATGTACAACTAGTAGCTAGGAGTACTTGGGGGACACGTGCATTGAACTAGCACGTGTCTTGGGTGTGCATTGGGGTAGGCCGGATGGAGTCAAAGAGAGAGTATGAGAGTGGCTTAGTGGAGATGTGGATTGTGTTTATGGGTGGTTACTCTAACTCCCTAACTCATCCTAGCCCCTAATCTACAACTATCTAATTCAATCTTGGCCTTCCATCCCACCTTAGAAAATGTATAAATACCCCCCATTCTGTTCATGTAGTACATTAAAAATTTGTAAAGAAAAGAAAGAAAGAAACACAAGAGTTAGAAAAAGATTGAGAGAGTGAGTAAAAAGATCGAGAGGAGTTCTAGTTGTGTGTGTTCCTACTCTTTGGAGGCCGGCCATTCATCTAGGGGAAAGAGAGAGCTCGGGTTCCACTTGTGCAAGGAGGAGAAGGCTTTCGTGGTGGCACAATCTAGGAGGAGAATGACCTTTCGTGTGTTCAAGGAGATTCTAGGAGCTTTGTATTTGTTTTTCTTCAAATAGGTGGGTAATTCTCATGCTTCTAATTTAGACATCATGCTAGGGTTTGAATTGATAGAATTTCTAAAGAGAAACTAAGTAATTTAGCCTCATGTTTGCCTATTTAGAGAAGAAAAATTGTAGATAAGAGAATGCTTGACCAATTGATTAAAGTTGCTAAAATTGTGATTTAATGTCCTAGAATCTATCATGTTTTTGAAATATGCTTTATTGAGAAATTTAGGATTATCAGACGAATGATTGATTAAATGCACTATGAAAATTTGATTGTCTAATTTTAAGCAACACCAATGTAGGAAGCTGAAAACTTGTGTTTTAAAAATAATCTTTTGTGGAAACCTTGATTATAAATAATGTGAAAATTGTGATTCTTGTTTTCACTGTCGAAAATAAATCCATGATTTACTCTAAATAGCAACCAGGTGCAATCGACAGTCGACCGAATTAGAGTCCACAGTCGACTGTTCGGTAATAAATTTCAAATTTTAGTTACAGAACAGTCGACCTACTGTATTTTTACAGTTGACTGCCCTGATTATTTGTTTTCGAGTTTAAATCTTCACAGAACAGTCGACCGACCATTTTTTAACAGTCGACTGCCCTGATTATTTGTTTTCGAGTTTTAAATCTTCACAGAACAGTCGACCTACTGTATTTTTACAGTCGACTGCCCTGATTATGTGTTTTCAAGCTTTAGAACCTCGCAGAATAGCCGACTTGCCATGTTTTAACAGTCAACTTCCCTGAAGTTCAAATAAATTTCATGAGATAATTTTCTATAACCTTTGGCCCAGTATAAATGAGAATTTGAGACTACTTTTGCAAGAAAGAACCTATTATAAGTTGTTAGTTTAAATTGTCTTTGGATAAAGAAAAAAAATGCATTGCTTAAAAGAATTTTTGAAATGAGACTTGGTATGGAAAAAATTGAAAGTGTGAATTTGGGTTTTAGTATTGATAAAGTGAGAATAAAAGAATTTTGAATGTGACAAGTTAGAAAATGAATTCATTTGTCTTATGCATGAGATTGTACATGAAAGAGAAATAAAATGTCGTGATGAATTATGAAAGATCTTATGAATATGAATACTCAAATGCTATGAACATGAAATGGAATTAAAAGCTAAAGGGTAGCTAAGCCTTATACCGGCATGGAATTAATACTTTTGAGAAGAGATATTGAAAACAAAAGACCAAGTTTGAGTCGTATTGTTGAATTGATGATTAAGATTGGTATAGAGGAAATGCTGACTCTAGAGTATTGATTTTGTTCATGATTCAATAACTAAGGATTAGATACATAGTGAAGATGTGATGAAAGTAACAGAAAAACACGAGTATGAGGGCCTCGGAGCTACGGTGTGAGAGTATTCACAAGCTGTTTACACGATGCGTCGTGTCATGACATGGATACGTCTCTAGGAGTCCGTACCGCAGGCGACGCTTGTGGGGTGGTTGGTGACTGCGGGTGGTGTCATGTCCCATGACGGAGGCTGAATTATCCACACCGTTTACACGATGCGTCGTGTCATGATGTGAGATTTCCCTCCAAGATGTCTGGACATGAGCTCGTAACTCATAGAATATCTAGGATACTTACTGTAGTTACCGTAATAGTTTAAGTCATGGCGAGGGATTGAACCCTACAAGATGAAGAACGATTAAAGGCTTGCCCTCAGACCTATGTAGTATGGGATGCATAGAATTTGAATAAGTGTGCATTAGTGTCATGTAATATAAATAACTACATTAAGGATTAAGTGCACGGCACAACACGACATCAATAGGATAGTCCCTTTGTAGTTTTGTTTGTGATCAAGTTTATGGTTTGTGATCAAGTTTGTGGTTTGTTAAGTATTTGAGAATCGTTATACTGTTCGGCATAGAGAGGATAGCTGTAGCGCCTCAAATTTCTAATATGAGAGCTTAGAAAATAAGTGGCGAAATCCCAGTAATCCACTTCAATAGAACAATAGACACCAACAACACCACTAAAATTTTTCTTCTTTATTACAACAATTATTACAAATCACAGCGGAAGTCTAATCATCTCAACTCAATTTAATCTTTCATTAACAGCTCAATAACCACACAATATGTCTTTACAATTCTTTTACACCAATCACTAAATAATCCAATTATCTCAACCTGCCCACTCAAGCATCCAACCTCCAATCTAAGCAATAACCTACAACATGTGAGGCTAGAGTTGAACCCTAACCCCCAAACTAAAGGGGTCAGCCATAAAAATGGTGTGAGTGGCAACTAATCAAACAAATAACATAAATGAATCTGAAGCATAATGTCCAACAAATAATAACCAAGCACTAATGTATGAAGTAACAATAAAAAGAGTAATGGGTGATACCAAAACCAAAAGCCAAGTGTGTGCAAAAACAGGAAATCCAAATGCATAAAAGTGATTCAAGAAAACATCATGACTACATGCTGACAACGATGACTACTAAGAGATGAAGATAAACTATGATAATTTGCCCATGCTTGATCATTCCGGAGATTGATCCCACATCACAGGTATTTTCCCTGGATAATTCAGGAGATCATCCCACATCTAAACATAGACTCATCATCACAATAATACCCCAAAAGTGTCGCCTCGACTCCGATCATTCCGTAGTTCAATCCCACATCTCAATATAATTACTTGGATAATTCAGGAGAAATACCTCACATCTCAGGTTAACTACCTGGATAATTCCGGAGATAAATCACACATCACAAGTTAACTACTTGGATAATTCAGGAGATTAAAATCCTGCATCAAAAGCCATACTGAGGTGCATAACTCATGTTCTCATTCGTCATGACACTACTAATGCCTATCCTTATTAGTTTGGGTTACTGAACAAATCTCCTAGAGTAGTGTACCCTACCGGACTAAAAATCTGAATACTGAAAATGTGCCTCAAAGGGCCTCAACAAATAACTGAACAAATATCTCAACACCGGTATACTAGGGTCACATACCTCTAGAGACTCAAAAACAAATATCTGAACAAATTCCCACTGAACAAGTGGCTCAACTGAATAACTCAAAATCATGTTCTTAACTGAACATCTTAAAATCAACACTAAACAAAATATCTCATAATCAAATACAAGATCCTTCAGGACCAGTCGACTGCATAAAGGACCAGTCGACTGTCCAGAGGACATATCCCAACATTTTACAAAAATAATCTAAGGCATGACCAGTCGACTCACCAAGAAGTCGGTCGACTGCCCCGAGACAAAACAAATAATTCTCATCAAAAATATTCTAAGTATATCAGTCGACTGAGAGGAGTCATAGGTCGACTGTCCCGAACAAATCTCAAAGACTAAAATACACAACAGGCTCGTGCCAGTCGACTGCTTTATAGTCCAGTCGACTGTCGGCTACAGGTTTCCAACAATAGGTCTGAACACAAATCAAACTGGAGTTTTCTAAAGAGTCACTGAACATAAAATCAATTGTATCCAGGCTAATAAAGCGACTCTCAATAATCACCATCAAGGATACATTTCTCAATCAATCAAATACTCAAATCTCATATCCTCATGATCTAAACTCTTAATCCTTGGATTAGGGTTTTTCTCAACAAAACTTCTTTCATAACTTAATCAAAATCTGAACTACTACCATCGGATCTAGATGTTTATCATCTGATCATAACACAATCAATTCTTAATATGTCTCCCAACAATACGATCTCACAATCAACATATCCTCAACAAATCTTAATATTTCTATCATCATGATCCAAATAACACTAAGAGTTCTCATCATCCATAGCCAAATTAAAGATCCATATCATACATACAACGAGACTAACAAAGTAATGGCATAATGATCACGAAAAAGCATAACGAAGGTCTCACGTCATTCATCAATCAAAACCACAAAGCAAAGCAAAACAAAACAAACCACTCACCTTGATTTGAAGAAAAGATCCACAAAAGCTCCTCCTTGCTAGATCCAAGAATCCTCCTTTGTTCTTCAAAATCCAAATCACCAAAAATCTGTATTCTTTTACAATGACGGCTGAAAGAGAATTTCTCTTATATATGCCGGATAGAATATTAGGGTTTTATTCCCACTTTACAAAATAATCCTTTCCAAAAGTACATCTCACATATATAATCCTTTTCTTGAAAATTAAACCAAATATCATTTAAATTAGGATCTAATAGAAAAATATATTTCCAAACCTCAACAATTACTGATCGGAATGCCCAGCAAATGCATTTTGCACTTCAACCCTCAAAAATGTCACTTTTGCAAATAAGTCCTTCTTTTCTCAAAAATTGCAAATAGTACTAATTAATTTCAGAAAAATCTGGAAAAATACTAAATAATCTTCAAATAATAAATAATGATTTTTCATAAAGAAAACTTAATTTTTCAAACTTCTGAAAAGTCATTTGCACGTGTTTTGCACGTGTACAAAAGATAAATTTCTTAGAAAATATTTATTTAAATCCTCAAAAATTATTTAAATTCATTTTCAAATAATTAAAATAATATTTGAAAATACGGGGTTCTACATCACTCCCTCCTTAGAAGAGTTCTGTCCTCAGAACTACTACTAATGAGTTCAAAACACATACCAACAAAAGGAACCCATACTTAACAAATGGATCATAATCCAAACAATTTCATATAACATCACACTCAAAATAAAGGAATACATCACATGTCAATCAATAGTACAATTATTCAAAGAATTACAATCATACAAAAGGAATACACTCATACAAACAATCCAGGAAAATCCTTCTGCATGCGATCTTCTGGCTCCCAAGTAGCCTCCTCAAACTGTTGATTCCTCCACAATACCTTGACCATAGGTATCACCTTGCTCCTAAGGACTTTCTCCCTACGATCAACGATCTCAACAGGTTGTTCCTTGTAACTCAGGTTCACTTGTAGATCTTCAGGAACTTCTACCAACTGATGATTCTGATCGGCCACATACTTCCTTAATAGCGACACATGAAACACATCATGTACCTGCGCTAACTCCTCAGGAAGTTTTAATCTGTATGCTGTCTTGCCAATCCTCTCCATGATCCTGTATGGTCCAATATACCTCGGCGCCAACTTGCCTCCCTTACCAAATCTGATCACTCCTTTGGTCGGAGAAACCTTGAGAAAAACTGCATCCCCAACCTCAAACTCCAAATCTCTTCGTCGAGTGTCAGCATAACTCTTCTGCCGACTCTGAGCTTCAACCAATCTCTTGCGAATCAGCTCAATCTGCTCTGACGTCTGCTGCACGATCTCAGGGCCATACATCTGCCTCTCGCCAACCTCATACCAACATACAGGTGTCCTGCACCTCCGCCCGTACAAAGCTTCATACGGTGCCATCCCAATACTTGCATGGTAACTGTTGTTATAAGCAAACTCAACCAATGCCAAGTATCTCTCCCAACTACCACCGAAATCCATAACACAAGCTCTCAACATATCTTCCAGCACTCGATTCACCCTTTCCGTCTGACCATCTGTCTGCGGATGAAATGCTGTACTGAAATCAGTTCTGGTGCCCAAAGCTGCTTGTAAACTTCTCCAAAACCTTGATGTAAACCTCGGATCTCTGTCAGAAACAATTGACACAGGAACTCCATGAAGCCTCACAATCTCTCCAATGTACAACTCAGCCAATTTCTCCATTGACCAAGTAATCTTCATGGCTAGAAAATGTGCCGACTTAGTCAATCGGTCTACAACAACCCAAATCGAGTCATTGCCTTTCAAACTCCTAGGCAAACCCGTGATAAAGTCCATGCTAATGTTCTCCCACTTCCACTCCGGAATGGGTAATGGCTGTAACAAACCTCCAGGTCTCTGGTTCTCTGCCTTGATCTGCTGACAAGTCAGACACCTTGCCACAAAATCTGCTACATCCCGCTTCATACCAGACCACCAAAAATGTGGTTTGATGTCCCTGACATCTTCGTGCCTCCTGGATGAACTGATAACAATGTACTGTGTGCCTCCCGCAAAATACTCTCTCTCAACTCTGCATCATCTGGAACACACAACCTCTCACCCATCCAAAGAACTCCATCTTGGACACGAAATTCTGATAACTTGCCTTCTGAAACCTGCTGCAACATCTTCTGGATCTCTGCATCTGATCTCTGGCCTTCCACAATCTTCTCCCTCAAAGACGGCTGCAGCCTCAACTGAGCCAAAGATGCCCCTAAACCTCGCAGTACCACCTCGATACCTGCCTGATCGATCTCTGCTGCCAACTCCCTTCGAGTAGTGATCAATCTCGATAAACTACTCTTCCTGCTAAGTCCATCAGCCACTACATTCGCCTTGCCCGGATGATACTTGATCTCAGGACGAATGTCTTCCAATACCTCCAACCACCTTCTCTGCCGAAGATTCAAATCCCTCTGCTGATAGATATACTTCAGGCTCTTGTGGTCCGTGTACATATTGACCTTCTCACCATAAACATAATGCCTCCATAGCTTCAAGGCATATATGATAGCTGCTAGCTCCAAATCGTGCGTCGGATAATTCTTCTCATGCGGACGCAACTGCCTCGAACCATAAGCAATGACCTTGCCTTCCTGCATCAAGACACATCCCAAACCTCTGAGAGATGCATCACTGTAGATGTCATAATCCTTCCCTGCTTGCGGCAATGTTAATATAGGTGCGGTAGTCAACCTTTCCTTTAACTCAAGGAAACTCTCCTCGCACTTATCTGTCCACACAAATGCCACACTCTTCCGGGTCAAACCTGTCAATGGAACTGCAATCTGAGAATACCCCTGAATAAACCTCCTGTAGTAACCAGCTAATCCCAAGAAGCTTCTGACTTCCTTCACTGACGTCGGCCTGGGCCAATCCTTCACTGCTTCCACTTTCTGGGGATCAGTAGCCACTCCCTCCTTAGAAAGAATATGGCCAAGAAAAGCTACCTCAGACTTCCAGAATTCACACTTCGACAATTTGGCATGCAAACTGTGCTCCTGCAACGTCTGTAACACTGCTGTCAAGTGCATCGAATGATCCTCTTCCGACTTCGAATATACCAAGATATCATCGATGAAGACCACTACGAAGGAATCAATGAACGGTCTCAACACCCGATTCATCATATCCATGAAAACTGCTGGCGCATTCGTCAACCCGAATGGCATCACCAAAAATTCATACAGCCCATGACGAGTCCTGAAAGCTGTCTTACTCACATCTTCCTCCTTGACTCGCACCTGATGATACCCTGACCTCAGATCAATCTTCGAAAACACCGCTGCTCCTCGAAGCCTGTCGAACAAATCATCAATCCGCGGCAACGGATACTTGTTCTGAACAGTCACCCTATTCAACTCCCGGTAGTCAATGCACATCCTCATCGACCCATCCTTCTTTTTGACCAACAACACTGGCGCTCCCCACGGAGATGAACTCGGTCTGATAAGCCCTTTGCTCAAAAGCTCTTCAATCTGCTTCTTCACTTCATCCTGCTCTACAGGTGCCATCCTGTACGGAGCCTTGGAAATCGGCGCACTTCCCGGCTGAACGTTGATACAAAACTCTACATCTCTCTGCGGCGGTAATCCTGGAAAATCATCCAAGAACACCTGAGGAAAACTTCGAACCACTGGAATGCCCTTGACTTCATCTGCAATAGACTTCTTAGATACCATTGCAGCCACCTGCGGAATCTTCTTCTTCCCTTGGAAAGTTACTGCAGGTCCACCTGGTGCTTTCACTAACACCTCCTTCTGCTTGTAATCAATTGTGGCATCATATATAGCCATCCAATCGATGCCTACGATGACATCCACTCCCAACACTTTCAGTTCGATCAAGTCGATGCCGAACATTCTTCCACCAATCTCGATATCACAGCCCTCGTAATATCGATCCGCTACCAGCTCTTCACCTGACGGCGTTGCCACCGACAAAACCCTACCTGGAAATAACTTAGGTTCCAAACCTAAGATCTTGGCAAAACTTGGCGATACAAAAGTATGTGATGAACCAGTGTCAAACAAAACCTTTGCTTTTATTCCATTTATTAAAACAACTCCTGTTACAATACGAATGATACTCAATCTTAAATTGTTCTGAAATAAAGCTTTTATTCATTACACTGATTCAAAATGAAAGAAATCAAAATTCCTGCATACCCTGTATTACATCTTCCGAGTTCCTCGCATCCTCCTCGGTCAATGCAAATACTCGCCCTTGCCTCTTCGGGACTTTGCTTCCACCCGAACCGTCTTTCTTCAGTTGTGGACAATGGGGCTTTGAATGTCCAGTCTGCCCACACTGAGAACAAACATGCTCTGCCAACTTCGGACATGCTGACCTGTAGTGTCCTACTTCCTTGCAGTAGTAACAGGTCACTCCCTGAGCTCCAGATGCCTTCTGCACCGGTCCACTGAACTTTGCCTGCTTCGCGGGGAATCCCTTCCCACTCTGGCCTGATGCTGGCCTCTTGTTTCGGTTCCATGTATCCTGCTTCTTCTGAAACAGTTCCATATCCTCCTCAGTCATTGCTGCCCTCCTGACCAGCTTCTCGAATCTCCTGATACCCAACGGAACCATCCTTGACCTCAAGTTTGGCCTCAATCCTAGCTCAAACTTTTTGGCCTTCTTTGCTTCGTCCATGACCAACTCTGGTGCATACCTCGAAAGTTGAGCGAATTTCGTCTCATACTCCCGAACAGTCATGCTCCCCTGCTGAAGGTTCATGAACTCAGTCGCCTTCTTCTCTTGAACATCCAGAGGAAAGAAGCGATCTCTGAACTCCTCCAGAAAAGCGTCCCATGTCAAAGGCTGATCTCCCAAATTCCTCTTCAGTGATTCCCACCAAACACCAGCATCTTTCTCGAGCTGCATCGAAGCTAACTTCACTTTGCTAGCTGCCGGAGTCTCTGACACCTCGAAGATCGTCTCCATCTTCCTAATCCAATCATCTGCTGCTGTTGGATCAGCTTGCCCCTCAAAGACTGGCGGCCTCATCCTCTTAAAGGATTCAATCTGCTTGATGGGGTCGGCATTCACCAATCCATGTCCAGCTCCATGATTTGGCGGCGGATTCTGCTGCTGCTGAGCTTGCTGTTGTTGCGCCACGTTGAATGCCATCAACGTATTCAGTGTTTGATACACCTTGGCAAATTCAGCCTCTAGGTCAATTCCTATTCCTCGAGAACTACCCGATCCATCTTCATTGTTGCCACCATTTCTACCTCTGGGTGCAACCATTTTGAATACTGCAAAACGAGGGTAAAGTTAGAGCAACACACTCACAATTCAAACTCAAATCAATACCTTCTGACAACTATAACCATATCCCAAACCATAAATTCAAACCAAACATCATATTTTAACTCTATGTGATACTCACACTCTGATGTCCACACCTAGGTACTCACTCTCTAGTGTCCACACCTAGGTTGGTTGTCATACTAAGTCTATTATTACATTGAAGCGGAGCTCTGATACCAATCTCTGTAGCGCCCCAAATTTCTAATATGAGAGCTTAGAAAATAAGTGGCGAAATCCCAGTAATCCACTTCAATAGAACAATAGACACCAACAACACCACTAAAATTTTTCTTCTTTATTACAACAATTATTACAAATCACAGCGGAAGTCTAATCATCTCAACTCAATTTAATCTTTCATTAACAGCTCAATAACCACACAATATGTCTTTACAATTCTTTTACACCAATCACTAAATAATCCAATTATCTCAACCTGCCCACTCAAGCATCCAACCTCCAATCTAAGCAATAACCTGCAACATGTGAGGCTAGAGTTGAACCCTAACCCCCAAACTAAAGGGGTCAGCCATAAAAATGGTGTGAGTGGCAACTAATCAAACAAATAACATAAATGAATCTGAAGCATAATGTCCAACAAATAATAATCAAGCACTAATGTATGAAGTAACAATAAAAAGAGTAATGGGTGATACCAAAACCAAAAGCCAAGTGTGTGCAAAAACAGGAAATCCAAATGCATAAAAGTGATTCAAGAAAACATCATGACTACATGCTGACAACGATGACTACTAAGAGATGAAGATAAACTATGATAATTTGCCCATGCTTGATCATTCCGGAGATTGATCCCACATCACAGGTATTTTTCCCTGGATAATTCAGGAGATCATCCCACATCTAAACATAGACTCATCATCACAATAATACCCCAAAAGTGTCGCCTCGACTCCGATCATTCCGTAGTTCAATCCCACATCTCAAGATAATTACTTGGATAATTCAGGAGAAATACCTCACATCTCAGGTTAACTACCTGAATAATTCTGGAGATAAATCACACATCACAAGTTAACTACTTGGATAATTCAGGAGATTAAAATCCTACATCAAAAGCCATACTGAGGTGCATAACTCATGTTCTCATTCGTCATGACACTACTAATGCCTATCCTTGTTAGTTTGGGTTACTGAACAAATCTCCTAGAGTAGTGTACCCTACCGGACTAAAAATCTGAATACTGAAAATGTGCCTCAAAGGGCCTTAACAAATAACTGAACAAATATCTCAACACCGGTATACTAGGGTCACATACCTCTAGAGACTCAAAAACAAATATCTGAACAAATTCCCACTGAACAAGTGGCTCAACTGAATAACTCAAAATCATGTTCTTAACTGAACATCTTAAAATCAACACTAAACAAAATATCTCATAATCAAATACAAGATCCTTCAGGACCAGTCGACTGCATAAAGGACCAGTCGACTGTCCAGAGGACATATCCCAACATTTTACAAAAATAATCTAAGGCATGACCAGTCGACTCACCAAGAAGTCGGTCGACTGCCCCGAGACAAAACAAATAATTCTCATCAAAAATATTCTAAGTATATCAGTCGACTGAGAGGAGTCATAGGTCGACTGTCCCGAACAAATCTCAAAGACTAAAATACACAACAGGCTCGTGCCAGTCGACTGCTTTATAGTCCAGTCGACTGTCGGCTACAGGTTTCCAACAATAGGTCTGAACACAAATCAAACTGGAGTTTTCTAAAGATTCACTGAACATAAAATCAATTGTATCCAGGCTAATAAACGGCTCTCAATAATCACCATCAAGGATACATTTCTCAATCAATCAAATACTCAAATCTCATATCCTCATGATCTAAACTCTTAATCCTTGGATTAGGGTTTTTCTCAACAAAACTTCTTTCATAACTTAATCAAAATCTGAACTACTACCATCGGATCTAGATGTTTATCATCTGATCATAACACAATCAATTCTTAATATGTCTCCCAACAATACGATCTCACAATCAACATATCCTCAACAAATCTTAATATTTCTATCATCATGATCCAAATAACACTAAGAGTTCTCATCATCCATAGCCAAATTAAAGATCCATATCATACATACAACGAGACTAACAAAGTAATGGCATAATGATCACGAAAAAGCATAACGAAGGTCTCACGTCATTCATCAATCAAAACCACAAAGCAAAGCAAAACAAAACAAACCACTCACCTTGATTTGAAGAAAAGATCCACAAAAGCTCCTCCTTGCTAGATCCAAGAATCCTCCTTTGTTCTTCAAAATCCAAATCACCAAAAATCTGTATTCTTTTACAATGACGGCTGAAAGAGAATTTCTCTTATATATGCCGGATAGAATATTAGGGTTTTATTCCCACTTTACAAAATAATCCTTTCCAAAAGTACATCTCACATATATAATCATTTTCTTGAAAATTAAACCAAATATCATTTAAATTAGGATCTAATAGAAAAATATATTTCCAAACCTCAACAATTACTGATCGGAATGCCCAGCAAATGCATTTTGCACTTCAACCCTCAAAAATGTTACTTTTGCAAATAAGTCCTTCTTTTCTCAAAAATTGCAAATAGTACTAATTAATTTCAGAAAAATCTGGAAAAATACTAAATAATCTTAAAATAATAAATAATGATTTTTCATAAAGAAAACTTAATTTTTCAAACTTCTGAAAAGTCATTTGCACGTGTTTTGCACGTGTACAAAAGATAAATTTCTTAGAAAATATTTATTTAAATCCTCAAAAATTATTTAAATTCATTTTCAAATAATTAAAATAATATTTGAAAATACGGGGTTCTACAATAGCCGTGTATAATATTTCGTCGGTTGTAAGCAACTGACGTGCCCACAGTTTCTATGCAGGATAAAGTGCATGAAAATACTAAGGAGGAATTGATGCTTACAGAATTATTCAAGTGTTGTTACATTTCATTCATGTAATTATTGTAACTTTGCTTCCGCTGTTTAAAAATGTATCTCTGATGTAATAAAAGTTTTTATTTCCTTGTAAAATTGTACGAAGAAAAGTGTAAAGATCCTGTGGAACTTTGAATTCGGTCTTATTTCGAATTCGGGGTGTTACAGTTATACTCATATTCCTAACATCGTTATTAATTCATATATATAATTCCTTCATTTTTCATATTTAAATACATAACATCAAACTAATTCACATGTTTAATTCCTTCACTTTTAATATTTAACTCATAACACAAATGTTCCTCTTTTCATAATTATCTGTACATCACCATTTCTATATTTTCACTTACAATTACATAATGCAATTACTTCATTTTTTACACTTATTTAACCACATACTTCTTTTACCATACATTTTCATCTGCATACTCATGAATCGTATTCTTTCATACTCAACTTCATATATATACATTTTCTTTCACTCTACTTATTCATTTCCACTAAGATAATTACTTCACTTTCTCATTTCCACTTTACATCAAATACTTTCTTTTCTTTCTCATTCTCATATCACATCATATGCTTTCTTTACTTTCTCATTTACATTTCATTTTCTTTACTTTCTCATTCACATTTCACTTTCACATCATATGCTTTCTCTACTTTCTCATTCTCATTTTCATTTCACATTTATGCATTTTATTAATTTTTTGACCAGTGAACCACAGTATCCAAATATACTGAAAGCTGAAAGCCCAGTAAACACGGGGACCTCTGCCCCCCTAGGGGGCTTATGCGTCCGAGGCAGCCTATCTTCCTCCCAGCCGAAGCCAGCGAGGAAAACACCGCACCCCAAATATAGTTTGAGTACTTCCTCATGACAAAACCAATGAGGGAAAAGAAAATACTGCACCCCAGCGAAGTTGGGTACTTCCTCTTGGCAAAGCCAACGAGGGAAAGAAAACACCACACCCCTAGTTTCACTAGGGTACTTCCTCACGATATCTGTCATCGAGGGAATATCGCCGCACCCTTGCTGAGCTGGGTAATAACCGGGCCTCAAGCAGATAACTTGGGCGATAAAAACACCACACCCTAAACATAGTTTGGGTAGTAAACACCGCACCCCAAGTCGGTCCATGGGTGTTAGGAGGTCTTGCCCAAATCCCCAGAATTTCTGTAGTACTGGTCAACAAAATTTAACTGTTATTGTCTTTTTCATTTCATCTTTTCATCACCACACAATATCTCATCTTTTATTTCAATAATTTGCCACATCTTTGGCTTTAACCATGGAATTTATTATCTCATTATATCACATTTTCACATACACCTATTTGTTTATTTATAAGATTATTACTTCATATTATTCCGTATAATAAATGCACCAAAGTAATTATTCGCTCACATTATAATATCTTATGAACATGCCAAATTAAGTAGATGATTACACCATATTACCGTCCATTAGTTTCACTTTAAACATCACTATTTTATACATATACTCATTAATTTCATCGATTATGCTATCATAACTCATTATCACCCATATATATCACATACATACACCAAATAGGTCAATACATCATAACACCATATGTATATGTCATTTTTGTTTATCTACCGTATATTATACATATATCAACCTCATTTACTTCATCTTATCATACATATACCCAGTACAACACCCATGACACTAAATATTCAAATCACACAATTTCTCCATACAACACAATTTCAACATATAAAAATTTTGTTTTTTCGGTTAAATCTTCATTTAGCTGTAACTTACAACATTCACATCGAATTCACATAAAATTTTGTCACGACATAAGATATACCTAGTATAATCATACTCACTCGACGAACCAGCCAGAAGACACTCCTCGCTCGCCCGGTCGCTAATCAAACTTCACCTTGGGCACCTATTACGAAAATTATCGAACCCATAAGCCATTTACTCAAAATACACATTATCTATCATCCGAATGTACATCAAACATATTCACACATCACATACAACCTACATAATAAGCATGTCAAATCAACAATTCTCTAGTTTTATAATCAAATCTCAATTTTACCCCTCGATTGGAGGAGTTCTAATCAACATTATATATTTTAAGGGTAAAATACCCCGAATTAAATTCTATATCCCAAGATTAACTCACATATACATCTCAAGAATAAAGTCTATTAATTATACACATTTTCTCATACTTATCATATTTTCATATGCATAAACTCTATTTTACAAATTCCCGATACCGGAAAAATTACTTGTAATTATCAAACAATTGTTAAAATTTATCATAAATACTTCTAAATTATCCCATAATATTCTATATCATCCAAAATAATTAATAACATTCAATAAATGCAATTCCCCTTACCCTTCCTAAACTCAAACCCTAGGTTTAATAAAATTTCCATATTATTACCATTAAAATTGAAATCTTTCACCTTAAGCATGTTCTACAAGCTCTAAGCATCATTCTACTCTTATTTTTAAGCAAAGAATTGTAAAGCACATAATCCAATAACTAAAAGTACAAATTCATATACCTCCTCGAAGCTTTCTCTAAAAATCACTACTGCCACCTTAAAATCTCCTTGAATCCCCAAAGAATTTGAAGCTTGAAGTTGCAGATGGGTGGAAATCAAAAACCCTAAGCTAGGGCAAAATGGGTTTCGGCTAGGAAAAAAAGAGGATGGGAAAGAGAGTGGCATACTAGTAATTAGGTGGCTTTTAAAATATTAAGTATATAGGGTGATGGGCTTAGGCCCAATATCAATTAAAATGCCCATTTTAAGGGTTATATTCAATCCCGAACTTCAAAATTTCTAACTTTTTGCTACGACCATGCAATTCCTTTAAATTAGCAAATATTTAGTCATCTACTATACACAAGTACACAAAAATTTCGGGTTAAATCGGAATTATCTACTCTGAGAAAACTCATCTCAAACTCCTATATTTCAAAATTTTCCTTTTCTATCCCGAACTCCAATTTAATCATTCTAAAATAAAATAAAGTCAATTAATATAAAAGAATATACTAAAAATCATAATTAACAATAATATAAATCAAGTATTTAATAGTTTATAAAAATTACAGGTGTTACAACGGTCCTAATTTGTTGCAACTTTTACCAATATCATAAGCCTCCCACTCATGAAGGTCAGATTTCGTGGCCTTCGAGGAGAAATTTGCCTTGTTTCAGATGACCTTGAGAGCTTGCCTGACTTTCGGGGGAAACGCTGAGAGCCTTGTTCGAAGCTTCTAGAACAATAACTATTTTTCCTAACTTTTCTAGATTTAAAAAAAATTTAATAACTTTTTTCCAATTTTTAATTATTTTTTAGTAATTTTAAATCAAAATTTCCAAGTTTATAATTAATTTTTTAGTTTTAGAAGTAAAACTTCTAAATTCATAATTATTATTATTCGAAATTTTTGCCCGAATAGTACGGTTGTGATTTGTTGTGATTTTTACCAATATCATAAGTCCCCCCCCCCCCCTACACACACACACACACTACTGAAGGTTGGATGTTGTGGCATTCGATGAATGGTTCGCCCTGTTTCAGGTGATGTTGAGAGCTTGCCTGACTTTCGAGGGGTGATTGGAGATGCTAGGAGCCTTGTTCAAAGCTTCTCGAGCAGTAACTATTTTTCCTAATTTTTCTAGATTTTAGAAAATTTTAATTATTTTTACTTATTTTTACTAATTTAAAGAAATTTAAATAAATTTTAAGAGTTTATAATTAAATTTTTTGGATTTTATGATTAAAATATCTAATTTCATAATTATTAATATTCAATATTTTTGCCCGAATAGTACGAGAATGATTTGTTGCGATTTTTACCAATATCATAAGCCCCTAACTCCGGAAGGTCAGATTTAGTAGTCTTTGAGGAGTTGTTCGTCCTATTTCAGATGATCTTGAGAGCTTGCTTGACTTTCGGGGGCGATTGGAGATCTTGGGAGCCTTGTTTGAAGCTTCTGGAGCAGTAACTATATTTCCTAACTTTTGTAGATTTTAAAAATTTTTAATTATTTTTTCCAATTTTTAATTACTTTTCGGAACTTTTAATCAATTTTATGAGTTTATAATTAAAATTTGGATTTTATAATTAAAACTTCTAAATTCATAATAACAAGTTTGGAGTCCAAACTCATGACTCGAACCTGCTTCCGCAACTTGCTAGCAAGCATGTTTGGAGCAAGGCTCATCACTCGGAACTACTCCTATAACTCGTTAAACCCCCAAACAAAAAGTTCGAAGTCCAAACTCATGAATCGAAGCTACTCCTGCAACTCGCTTGTAAGCAAGTTCGGAGCTGGGCTCGTCAATTGAAAGTTCTCCCACAACTCTGACTCTTCAAATAACAAGTTCGGAGTCCAAACTCGTGACTTGAAGCTGATCCGCAACTCATTAGCAAGCAAGTTCGGGGCCGAGCTCATCACTCAAAACTGCTCCCACAACTCGTTAACTCTTCAAATGACAAGTTTGAAGTCCAAACTCATGATTTGAAGCTACTCCTGCAATTCGCTAGCAAGCAAGTTCGGAAACGGGCTCGTCCCTCAAAACTACTCTAAGCGATTCCCGCAACTCGCTAGCAAGTACGTTCGAGACCGGACTCGTCACTCGAAACTACTCTAAGCTATTTACGCAACTCACTAGCAAGCAAGTTCGTTGTCGGGCTCGTCACTCGAAACTGCACCCACAACTTGTGAACTCCTCCAATAGCAAGTTCGGAGCCCAAAATTGTGGCTTGAAGTCACTCCCACAACTCACAGACTAGCTAGTTCAGAGCTTGACACGACACTCGAAACTGCTCCCACAACTCACTAACTATTGAACAGACAGAACTCAAAGTCCAGCTCTTCCCCAGAATAACTCCAACAGCTCATTATTCATGCACATAGTGTCCAGTCTCCAGCTCCCTTTTGAACTGCCTCTGCAGCTCGCTGACTCTAGACAAAGAAGGCAAGAGACAATACTTGAGCACTTAGAAGATCTTTGTTTAATATAAGTATGTTATTATAAACTTAAAACAAAGAAAAAAAAGACGATGATGTCAGAGCCACGTGGCATTCACATCAGCTCCACATTGGTGCCATGACGTTGCCATGTTGAATCCCTGCCAGAGCCACGCAGTAGCCACATCAGCTCCTCATCAACGACACGTCACTACCACATCAGCTCCTTGTTAGAGCCATGTGATAGCCATTTCAGCTCCACATCAGCGCCACATCGTTGCCATATTGTCATCGTGTCAGAGCCACGCGACATCCACATACGCGCCACATCATTGCTCTTGAGCCGCTCGTGTTGATGTATGCCCTAGAGGCCAGTTGTGTATTGACATTACAAGAGTACATTGCATCTTGATATTTATTTCCTATTGAGGAATTTTATTTATTATGAATTAAATAAACATAATAAAGTCCCTAGATTCGTAAGTTCAATGCCATGAGATATCAAGTGCATGACTTGATTGTGAGATCCAATTGACTGAAATCAGAACACTATTCTTAAATGTCCCTAGTCAAGTATTATTGTGAATTAGGACAACGATAATACTTAGAGACTAATGTGTGGTGCGTAGACTGATGACCATTCTCACGGGTCATGGATATGAGATATCAAGTCTTCACATGGGTACCTATTAGAGTAATAACGTACTGGACTGACCCACCATGAGAACGCTGCATGGATCATGACGTGAGTGTCATAAACGGTTCTCACAGTGATCATGGTGTACGTAGTCCTTTGACTTGAATTCACTAAGATTCCCTACATGAGAAGTTATATATTTTAATGCCGTCAAATATTGCATGTAATAAGGTGATTATAAAGTCAACTATTGGATATACTACAAATCATGCGGAGGGATGTGAGTGACTTAAATAGAATTTTTCCTTCCTACATAACATGAGCGATATATGCGTGCACCTTGATTGAGTGAGACTGCAAAATCTATGGGCATGCTCAAATGAGGCAATATGAGATATTGAGCTCATTTATTTTAGTAAGTCTACTCAGACATTAAGAAACCAAAGATTGAACTATACAAGGGTGACACGCTCAATGCCTCGTGGTCAATTATGATATCTAGACAAAAGGACTAGACTACATGGTAGCATTGGTCACGGATATGTTATATCAAATCACTGTTATTTCCGTTACTTGAGTAGCAGTGATGTAATGCTAGAATAAGATTTTAGCATTACTATCAACGTAATGGGAACCTACAGGATCATGCACATAGAATGGATCGAAATTGAGATTTAAATTCATGAGATGAATTTAATTGGGTATCCTAATAAGACTTGGACTCTTGACATGGTTGGGTAATTAATTGAGTAAATGGGCCAACTAATGTTAGAAGGGCTACACAAGAATCTAACCCAGGTCAGATTGTGAGCCCAACTGCCTCATCACTCTCTTAGGGTTGATTTTCTGTACCTATATATACGATATATTTCTATTGAAAAGAAACAGAAGAAAATCCTAGCCGTCATAGAAATTGTGAGAGATAGAGAGATCGTGAGGAACATCTCTTTCTCGCAACTAGCACTGTGGCGTGAGGGAGATGTTGATTTCATCTGTTCGTGTGGAAATAGTAGAGACACCGCAACCTTTGTAGTGTTGTGATTGACATATTTTGGAGACACCAGATCCATTTTTAAGGTATAACTCCTAAACACGATTTATGATTTTCACATGGATCCATGGCTAGGTTTCGATATTTTGTTTTTTTTGCTCTGCAGTCTGTGATTCCCCTCGTAACCTAATAGCTCGTTCACACCGAGGAGGAGCCAAACCAAGCTAAACAATTTTTTGGCACATCACGACTATTGGATCGCCTCAATCTTCACACAAATAAATCTAGATCGTTGGGTTTGCTTCAAAAAATAGCGCTAGCCTCCTTTGGAAGAAGACGAAAAAATATGACATCATGATGTCCTTACCCTCGAGCAGCTCAATCATTCCAAGAAGGAGCCAAACCGATCCGCTCGACGTTTTGGGCGCGTCTGAGCCGTCTGATCACCTAGAGGTGCACGCCAAGCATTGTCAACTGTCAGATTGCTCCAAAATCCATACTGCGCTGCTCGGGGCATAACACGACAAAAGCACCCCGATGAAGCCCCTTGGCGCCGATGAGGACTCGATCCGAACAAGGGGATACTTTTGACACGTCAGCAGCCATAGGATCTCTTCGAAATCTGCGCCCACTCGATCTACGTGCTCGATTGCTCCATATCTCGTGCCAAGTTTGATTTTTTTAGTTAAATCCAATTTAATAATAAAAGTTCTAAAAAAGTAATTAAAAATTCTGAAATATAATTAAAATTTGGAATAATTAATTAAAAATGCAAAAAAATAATCATCAATTCGGAAAATTGTTTTAAAAATTCTAAAAAATAATTATGAGTTTAGAAACTTTAATTTAAAATAGTAAATTAATTATAAATTTGGGTGAGAATTATTGAAAATTTCCAAAAATAATTACAAATTGGGTAAATTTAATTAAATATTCTAGAAAATCCAGAAAATTTACTAGAAGATCTAAAAAATGGCTAATGTCCAGAGAAGCTCTGAACAAGATTCCAGCTATCCCTGAAGCTCCAGTATGTTCTAATGATCACCTGAGAAATAGGAAACTGCTCGAAGGCTACAATACCCAACTTTCAGGAGTAGGGGGCTTATGGTGTAAGTAAAAATGATGACAAATTAGGCTCGTACAATCCCGACCCGCATCTTAAAGCTTCTAAGGGACATAACGGTAATCTCATTAATTACAGGCTCATGAACTTGTAAAGGTCTACAATATTACTTTGATTTACAGACCAATAAGAGGAATTCTATCTGGTCCAAAGTTGTTAAACAAATAATCTATTCTTAAAAAGAGTTATCAATTATCTCTATCCCATCACCATGGGAATCAACAGTTTAGACCCAAAAGAATCCATTTTAAGTCTATCTTTTGGAACTAACTCCTATCTTATAAATACCATCCACCTCCATCATGTTCAGGTAATCAATTTTTTGCCACCAAAACTCATCTCTTTTTCTGAGTTAGTGGAGCCAATCCCGGTGTTCAGACTTTGTGCAGGTTCGTCGACGACATCTTAGCCGTCCAATCATAATCTAGATGCTCTCAACGGTTCAAATTTAGATAAAGGAGCCTTCAACCATCATAATTCAGATATGATCGACGAACCTGATTATAAGTTTCCTCATAAAAAAGAACTTATCATTTGATTGCTCCCACACCAAAAAATGCAGCAACAATAGTAGTAACAACATGAAATTCATTTTAAAAAGGTCCTTATTGGATATTTTTTCCATCCAAACAAGGCAGGTATTCTATTTCTGTAGAACCCTTATATTATTTTGACCGTTATACCCCTATCTCTTCCACTTTATCACAAACAAACAATTATTTTCCCTTTTTCTATTATGACACCCTAACTAGAGTTTTATAATAGAAGAAGGTAAATTAGGGTTTTCCCCCCTTTCCAAAGAAAAAAATAGGGTTTTATATTCGAAGGAAAACTAATTGTTGCGGGTGATAAGAAGACAAAAATATGGGTATAATTGTCAAAATAATGTAAAGGTGTTACAAAAAGCTAAAAGGTTTTTCCTAGTTTGAATGGAAAATAATTAAGAGAGACTTATTTAAATGAATCCCACTTTATTAATGATGTATATGCAAATAGCAAATTTGGTTAGTGGTGTATATGGAAATAATATTTTGTAAGTGGGTAATATGCAATTTAATTTTTTTAAAGTAACTTATGTACAAATTTTTCTTTTATTTGTACAATCCAATATTATAATGAGATAGCTGGAATTATGTAATTTGTATTCAGCCCAACTTACGTACATTGCCCGTACAAATTAAATCTCTGAATTCAAATTCCTCAACTTAAATAAAAAAATGTGCATTGCACGTACATATTAAACCCCCTACTTATTGTAAAATATAAATTGTACCGATTAGGGATAATTTATGAAAGTAGGAGGTTAAAAAAGGAACATGTATTGCACGTGCAGATTACTAGTTTATATAATGATGTAATGGTGGTAGGCTGGTAGCATCCATAACAGAATGTAGTATAATTTGTTTTTTGGGTAAAAATAAAATATTCTTTCTAGAGATAATAATTTAGTACGATGTGGTAACGGATACATAACTTGATGTAAAATTTGGATCCATGTATATGGTAAAAATATTTCCTGTGACCATTGTTTGCGAACTAATATGGGTCTTCCACTATTGGATATACTTTCGAAAACGTGCTCATAAGCATAGTCACATATCTGGGATCCGAGTATAATTTAGCAAGGTTCAGATATACGGAATTCGGAAAATATCCGATAAATTCGATAAAAGTTCGGAAAAAGGTTGTAAGCACTAACTAACAATAATAGTTATAATCATGATAATCTAATAATAAATAAATAATACCTTTATTTAGTTGTTTATTTATATTTAATTATGCATGTTTTATATAAAGTAGAAGGTAGTATATCACTATTTCAAAACTCACAAAAAAGTACAAAATAATTAGTGGGAGTAACAAGTATTTGGGTTTTAGAAATAGGTAGACAAACTGTTTATCCCCTAAACTGATCTAAAGTATGCATAAGTTACTTTGGTCACCAGGTCCCACCAAATAGTAAATAAATGGATTAAAAAGAGAAGTTATAAGGGGTAACAATGTCAACAACCAATTTACTCTATTAACAAATAAGCCATCTTGATTGTGTCTACCAAACTCACATAATAAACTGTAGATTGTCGTATCTGAATAAACAACTCCCTACGACTAAGAAAGTCAAGGCGATCTAAAATTATCCACATCTTTCCTCTTAATTCCTCCCCCTTACCCAATCCCTCCCATACTAAACGCTTTTCTTCTTCTCCCTACTTCCCTTTCCTTTCCCTGCTTTAGTCTCCTTCCCCCTTTATATTCTCCTCTCGTCCTCTTCCCTTTTCTTCCAGATCTGGTGGTGTTGCTTGGTTTTGTGTGGGTTATCTTGGTGTGACCCTTCTTCAGGTTCGGATCTGGACATGTTAGCGCTTCCTTTGTCTCAGATCTGGGCATGCGACTTTCTGATTGGTTCTTTTCGTTCCCTGTTTTGGGTTCCCTTTGTTTCAGTATGAATTTGTTAAGTGGTTGGGGGTGTGAGTCTCTCTAGGTTCTCCCTTTGTTTTTTCACTGCACTTGTAGTGGGTTTTTTGCTTCTTGCTCAGATGCGGTAAGTGTTTTTGTACTGTTCTCCTTCTTCAATTCTTTGTACTGGTAGTTTAGGCTTATTGCTATTTGTCCTATGTCTGGGCGTCGATGTGTTAAATGTCGGTGTATTCCACCAGTATCTGGCCTTACTGTTTTTGAGCCATTTAAAGGAGATTTTTTAGGTCTCCTTTTGCTTGTTGAGATTTGGTTTGCTTGATGTGGTTTGCAGTTGTTGTTTGGGCTGGCCTTTGGCCCATTAGCTATTTTCTTCTCCATTTTGGAGTTTTTAAATTTTTTCGGGTTGGGCTATGGCTATGTCTTGGGCCCAAGTGGTTATAAATAAAAAGAGAGAAAGAAAGCCAACCTTGGGACTTTCTGCCGGCAATTCTAATAGTTTCCACAACATCCCAGCCCCTTCCCTCTCATTCCCACCCTATTGACTCCTCTTCCGAGCACCTTCTCTGCTTTCGTTGCCTCAAACACGGCCATCTTAAATCTTCTACCATAACAAGATGCAGTGTTTGTTATGAGCTTGTCCACTACCATAATCGGTGCTTCTCGCTCCAGCAGCTATTAGGTTTACAACTGGGTATCCCTATATCTGACCATGTTCTTGTGGTTCTTAATTTCTCCACTCTTAAACTCCAACTCAGGGATCTTAACTTGAAGAGGGTCAAAAGACCGACTCCTCTTTTTCTTCGGCCTCGACCCTCCTCCCCACTCTGCCGTCTGTGCGGGCTCCCCCGACCCCGGATACAACCGACGTTCTTGTTCCTACAACATCATCTGCCCCTGCCATTCAACCTTATCCTCTTTCGGCTCCTGTTCCTCCTATAGTTGTGCAATATTTTGATCACTCACCTGAGATTAAGATGAAAAAATCCAATCTTGCTTGTTATGGTGCGGTTTCGGTGCTGGGTGGTTCCGTCAGCAATGCAGGGCTAAAATCTTTCTTGTGCAGCTTTACTGGTATCTCTGACTAGACTTGGGGTGTTAATTATTGTGCTAATGGTGATCAAGTTATCAAATGTCCCTTTTCGAAAGTTCTTGAAGAGCTGGTCTCTATTGATTCACTTTCTATTAGTCCCGTTAAGCTTATTATTAGGCATTGGCCTTCTTCTGGTGTATCGCTCTCGTATGTGTTAACAACCCCTACGAAGGTTACTATCTCTGGTCTCCCCCTGTTGTGTGATTCTCCACATCTTGTGGTCTCCATGACCCACTGCATTGGTGAGCTCATTGGCACTTCCTCCACAGTGATGTTACAGTCTGGGTTCAAGTGAGCGCTGATTTTTTGTGTGATCAGCCTGCTGATCGTTTATCCGACTATCAATTAAGGTTGGGTGACTCTTATTTCTCCATTTCGGTGATGTACGCAGATATTCCTTCTCTGACTAACCCCTCCATCTCCTCCGGCATCCCTACTCCCACTTCGGCCCTTCCTTACCTCCTATGAAATTTTCTGAAGGATGGAAGCATTCTACTAAAGAAGGTAGCGCCTTGTCCTCTGCCTCTCGAGGCACCCACAGGCGTGGGGGTTTCTATGGTCGGGGAGTCAGGGGGTAGCGCTGTTAGGCCTATAAGCACAAGGGATATGAGGCAGCAGACATTCTTTCTTCTTTCCCTACTAAATCTTCTAACTTGGTTTGGCGGAACCCTGCCACTCACCAGGTGCCTCCTACAGTTCACCAACAACCTTTCCCATCTTTATAATCATCTATAAATATTCTTGTTCAAGAACTAAACAGCCTTGCTTCGACTCTTCTCCGACATTTGGCTAACCTTTCTATAAAGACTAAGTCGACTAATCCTTCATCAGTCGACTAGTCTACCAATAAGTCGACTGTATCTCATCAGCAGTCGACTGGATATGACTGCAACCATTTGCAACAAAACTCTCGGCACAGTCGACTGGTAGTACCCTACAGTCGACTGTACCCAATCCGTTACAATCCCTAAAGATCTGCAAATATGCAACCGTGTCAACAACCGATCTCCAGAAGAATAGGTCTGCAACAGCAATTGTTTGTATCCCTAAAGGATAGGATCTGTAACCAATAAAGATCTGATTTGATCTGATTTGATTTGTAAAAACTCTATATATAAATCATTAGCATCACCTGTTTAAGGTGTGCAAGCCATTCAATAAAACTCACTTGGTATCAGAGCAGATCTGATCCTAAACCCAGCTTAACTTCTTCCAATCATGGCCACCCCTCAATCCGCTGCAACCAACATTGTATCCACAACACCATTTACAACACCATCTACACTCCCACCAATTCAAGTTCACCATCTAATCTCCGTTAAGCTCGACAACAACAACTATCTTCTCTGGCTCACCTAATTTCGACCTCTTCTAAAGGGGTACGACCTCGAAGGATACGTCGATGGGAGCTTCCCTTGCCCCACACGTCTTCTCCCACAATCCACAGAGATTAATCCAGCCTATACCGCCTGGAAGAAGCAAGATCAAATTCTCCTAGGATGGTTATTATCATCCCTCTCCGAGTCAGTGCTGGCTCAAGTAGTCGGCCTTAGCACGTCTCAAGATGTATGGGAATCACTCCGCAAACACTTCTCCTCCCAATCTCAGTCCAGGGTCTTGTATCTCAAACGTGAACTCCAAAATATGCGTAAGGGAAACAAGATAATGGCTGAATATTATCTCCATACGAAACACCTCGCTGACAATCTTGCTGCTTCTGGCAATGCTATCTCAACCACTGATCTCCAGCACATGATGCTAGGTGGGCTTGACTCATCCTATGACCCGATTGTGACGGTGCTTACTGCAACCGCAGCTGATCTTCATATGGATGACTTCTACTCAAATCTGTTAGCCTATGAGATGCGCTGGGAAGCTCAACATGCAACCTCCCCTCAGCCCATGGCAAACATTGCCCATCATGGCCCTTCACGTCCCAACAATCGCTTCAACAACAAAAGGTTCGGCTCTCAGGGTCAGAAGAATCGGCCTTCCAACAGAGCCCAAGGCCGCCCTCAATCAAATCGCAATCCCCAAGGACCATGCCAGCTCTGTGGCAGGAAGAACCACACTGCTATGGAATGTTGGTATCGCTTTGATCGTAATTTCACTGCCGCCTCTTCCTCCGCCCCCCTGGCTGCATATGTTGCTGCCCCTGGATCACTCCTTGATAGTAATTGGTGCCCAGATAGTGGTGCTACACACCACTTAACCCCTGATCTGAACAATCTTCACATCCAGTCACAATATGATGGTCCTGATCAAATCAAAGTTGGCAATGGTAATACACTTTCTATTAAACATGTTGGTAAATCATCCTTTTGCCTTAATAATCGAACTTTCCATTTCAATCAGATTTACCATGTACCATCTATCTCTACTAATCTATTATCTGTATCCAAATTTTGCATTGACAACAACGTATTCTTTGAATTTCACCCATTCTCTTTTGTTGTGAAGGATCAGAAAACGGGGACACCGCTGTTGCACGGCACGAATAGAGGAGGATTGTATCACTTTGTCGACAAGCCAGCTTGTTCTCCTTTTGCTTTTCAATCCGTGTCATTTTCATTGTGGCATCACTGGCTTGGCCATCCGATGCTAAAAACTGTCAATAAAATTGTGTCAAATTACTCATTGCCAGTTGATAATGAATCCTCTTTGTTTTGTCATGCTTGTCGTGTTAGCAAGAGTCATAAATTGCCTTTTTCATTGAGTTCCACAATTTATAAAGAACCTTTACAACTGATTGTATCAGATTTGTGGGGCCCTGCTCCAATGCTGTCTAGAAATGGTTCTCGATATTATTTATTGTTAATGGATGCATTCAGTAGGTACACATGGGTCTATCCCCTATCTCACAAAAGTGATGCTTTTACTGTCTTCAAACAGTTTAAGTTACAAATTGAAAATCTCACTGGCAAACAGATAAAAATTTTTCAAACCGACAATGGAACTGAGTTCAAGAAATTCACTCCCTTTCTTCTCCAAAGTGGTGTTGTCCATCGCTTTACATGTCCACACACCTCAGCTCAAAATGGATTAGCAGAGAGACGCCACAGACATGTACAATCGACTGGTAGTACCCTACAGTCGACTGTACCTACTGCTACTCCTCTTACACAAGAACCCTTTCCCCAACACCATATGATTACTAGGGCAAAAGGTGGTATACGTAAACCTATTAATAGATTATGTTTGCATGCCACTAAACACCCTTTGCTGGATGCAGAATTAGAGGAACCAACCTGCTTCACACAAGCACAGAGCCATCCCCAATGGCGTAGTGCTATGGATGATGAGATCAATGCCCTACTACAGAATGGCACATGGACCCTCACCCCTGCTCAAAGCAATCAGAACATTGTGGGATGCAAATGGGTCTTTCGTATCAAACGGAAATCCGATGGCACTATTGACCGCTACAAAGCTCGTCTTGTCGCAAAAGGATTTCATCAACAAGTAGGTATTGATTATGGAGAAACTTTCAGCCCTGTGATTAAACCCTGCACAATTAGGCTTGTCATTACCATCGCACTAATGAACAAATGGGCACTCCGTCAATTAGATGTTCAAAATGCCTTTCTTCATGGCCATCTCACAGAAGAAGTTTACATGAAACAACCACCAGGGTATGTAGATTCCAGATTTCCAAAGCATGTTTGTCGCCTACGGAAATCTCTCTATGGGCTCAAGCAAGCCCCTAGAGCTTGGTACTCGAGACTCACTGGGTATCTTTGCTCTCTTGGTTTTGTCAGTTCTAAGGCCGACTCATCTCTGCTTATAAGACAAACTGGTGACTCTACTCTATTTATTTTAATATATGTTGATGACATTATTATCACAGGCACACCGGGGAATCATATCAATACACTCATATCCCAGCTCCAATCTACATTTGCAATCAAGGACCTAGGCCCATTAAGTTACTTTTTGGGCATCGAAGTTCTTCCAAATCGCAATGGCCTTTTTCTATCTCAGCGCAAATATATTCTGGATCTATTACTAAGCTCTAAGTTCGATGGTGTCAAGCCTATCACCACACCCCTGGCAGCCAATACTCCACTCTCTAAACATGATGGGCCGACTCACAATGATCCTACCCAATACAGGAGTATTGTGGGATCTTTGCAGTATCTATCTTTCACTAGACCTGACATTGCAGTCGCTGTCAACAAAGTATGTCAATTCATGCATAACCCTCGAGATGTCCATTGGTCTGCTGTCAAGCGAATTCTTCGTTATCTCAAACACACCATCAACTTTTGCTTACAGTTGTCTACACCAACAACCTCCACAATTCATGCATATTCGGACTCGGACTGGGCAGGATGTCCTGATGATCGCAGGTCTACAAGCGGCTATTGTGTCTTCTTTGGTGGCAACCTCATCTCATGGAGTGCAAGGAAGCAAAAGACAGTTTTCCGTTCAAGCACGGAAGCTGAATACAGGGGCGTCGCAATTGCTACCGCAGAAGTTATGTGGATTCAATCTCTCCTAAAGGAGCTTGGTTACTCCACACCTTTGCCACCAACTCTCTTGTGTGACAACTTAGGGGCTACGTATCTCACGGTAAATCCTATCTTCCATGCTCGCACAAAGCATATCGAAATAGATTACCATTTTGTCCGTGAACGTGTTGCTTCCAACCAACTCAGTGTTCGATTTATCTCCACCAAAGATCAGCTGGCCGACATCTTCACCAAAGGTCTCAGCAGTAACAGGTTTCAGGAGCTAAGAAACAAGTTGTCCATCCAACCTTGGCCGTTCAACTTGCAAGGGAGTGTAAAGACTAAGTCGACTAATCCTTCATCAGTCGACTAGTCTACCAATAAGTCGACTGTATCTCATCAGCAGTCGACTGGATATGACTGCAACCATTTGCAACAAAACTCTCGGCACAGTCGACTGGTAGTACCCTACAGTCGACTGTACCCAATCCGTTACAATCCCTAAAGATCTGCAAATATGCAACCGCGTCAACAACCGATCTCCAGAAGAATAGGTCTGCAACAGCAATTGTTTGTATCCCTAAAGGATAGGATCTGTAACCAATAAAGATCTGATTTGATCTGATTTGATTTGTAAAAACTCTATATATAAATCATTAGCATCACCTGTTTAAGGTGTGCAAGCCATTCAATAAAACTCACTCTTTCCCTATCTGATTGGGGTCGATTCGTCCCCTCTTCTTACCTCCCGGCCTTTGACAAAGCCTGGGATGTTTGGTGTCACAGCCCACACTTTTTTGAGGCATGGGAATAGTATAAGAGTGTGATTTCTATTGCCACTTGGTCTCCTTCTAAATCTACTAGCAAAGGTTTTGATTCCTCTTCTGTGCTGGAGATTTCATCTGATTGGGATTCCGATGACTTCTTCTTCAAGAAGAGAAGGAGAATCTTTCTTTGATTCCTTTGAGCCAGGTACGCTTTATCTCTTTCATTTTTTCCTTGTACTATTATTTTTTCTGAATTAGATTGTAGATTAGATTCTTTTGTCTTCCCCAGTAGTATTTTTTCATTTTCCACCTTGCTGTGTAACTCACTATTTTTCGATAGATTGTTTTCGTCATCTTTCGATTTACTGTTCTTGATTTACCCTATACTTCCCCTCCTTCTCTGATTGATAATCCTTCTCTGTAACCTACGTTCCCGTTAATACGTATTTTTCATGTATTTTTCCGTATTTCAAATTCTTAATATATTGTAACTAATTCTTCTCAAAGGATTATCAATTTTCAACATGAATTGTATTTCATTCTATGATTTTTGATACGATACCCAAATACTAATTATTTAAACCAATTTATTTATTTGATTACTTGTTACATTCTATAATTATATATATCCTTTTAATTTAATTATTGCTTGAAGCCTAGGCCCAGTCTAATATTAATATTATTATTAAAACTATATTTATGAAGCCCAATATTCAATTATTCAATTGTTTAAATATTTAATTCGAAGCCCAATTGTTTAACTATTTTTTATAAGCCCAATTTCATATTTTGATTTTATTATTTATTAATATCTAATCTGAGCCCAAAGTTTAGCCCAATCCTATGACTATTTTATTTAAATGTTTTGAGCCCATAAACCAAGCCCAAATCCAAAACCCATTACTCATCTGTATTTGTTCAGGATCAATCCTATACACTTACCCGTATACAAATCTCTTCACATTTCCCCCCACTTAAGACATTCTCATAATCCAACCCCCCACTACCTCAACTACCTCCACGTTCTCACCCCCATGACTTTAATATATTTTTATATAACAATTTCCCCCGTTCACTCCTTCTCTCTCCCCTCCTCTGTCTCCCAAAACAGAAACAGAGTACTCACCCCCTTCCACCTCGTCTCCCTCCACCCCAGCATCGTGTTCAACCTCCAACCTCATCCAAACCACCACAACCCTCTCCACTCGAGACCCCCGAAGCTCCGCCAATCTCCACCTCGATCGTCTCCTCAGTCGACCACCTCCGGACCCATCTTCGTTGCCTTCCTGTTCTCCACCAAACTCGCCCATCGCCATTGCCGCGCCGCTCGAAGATCCATCCTCAATGCCCCTGTGCTTCCCCCATGCCAGCAAGCACCCAAGCCTCTGTCAACCCATCTAGCCGTCGTTGAGTCACCGAACCCATCTTCATCCCTGTCGAGTTCTCCGTCCCCGTCGCCGCCTCGTCGTCCTCCATCCTGTGCATTGCCGCCTCTCGAATGCACACCCCGTCGCTCCTTGACCCCGTTGCTATAACCACCGCTTGACGCCAGCACCCTCACCTCCTGCCATTGTCGACCATCCCCTACCGTCGACCAACGCCACTGCTTCCTAACTCCGCCGTCAGTCGACGCTCCTACTGCCGCCCCACTCTGTTGAGCCTCCACCATCCTCCTCCTTCCTTAATGACCTCCCGTCGCTCGTCGCCACCCAGTCGCGACCTTCAGTCGCGCCGCCCACGCCCAGTCACCGTTCCCTCTCCCGCCATCGCTCTCTCTCTCTCTCTGTCGCAATTAGAGAAGGAGCACAATGGGTGCTTGATTGCTGTTTGCTATTTGTAGAGGATCGGGTTGTGTGTTTGCTGTTGTGGAGAAGTAGAGTTTGGTGTTTGCTGTTGTGTGCTATTGGAGTGTTGCTGTGCTTTGGTTTTGTACGTGGCTTACACGTGCTTCGCTGCCCGGGATCCTCATTCCGTTATTCTTGTTTTCGGCATCATCGTCGACTTTATAAGGCAAGTATCCTCTTGTACAATTGTTTGTTCTTGTACAAGCTTTCTTTGAAAAATACCACAAGTAAATTCATTGCCGTTACAAATTCTAATTCGTATTCATCGATCGAATTGAAATTTGTTGCTATACATAATCCGTTGATTCCGTATTCGTACATGATCACGAATACTTTGTTGCCATATGCATTGCATGAATACGATTGATACACACATATGTACTTTTAGGATTATACTTGATTATGTGCATGATTGTTTTACCCGTGATAGTAGTTTGAATACTGTTATGATATTTTTTTATTCTTGATTAAATTCTTCATATGCCATTGATCACATCGTAGTTACAACATTGTTTTATAAACCCTGAAATGCTCCTGACCCAGACTTGTAATAGAAATTCGACCCAATAAATGACATTAAACTGCGTGTTTTTGCATCTCATGAGTTAGAACATGTTCCATGCATAATTCCTTGATATTCCCGGATAATATCTTCGTATCGTTCTCATTGCATCATGATCATGTTTGATTATAATAAAAGTAACAAGCCGGGATTTAAGGGGAAAGAATTAGTAGTGGGCAATATAGAAGAACGTACTCGGACGGGAGCTAGTGGTTTCCCGATGCAAGTTGCAAGTTACAAGTTGCAAGTTTGCAAATTACAGGTTTACATGTTCATATTACAAGTTCACACTCTACATGTTCCACATTGCACGTATCTCGATACAAGATATAATTTACATGTTTTTCCGAGTACGTGACCTATAAAATCCATCACTAAGTCTAAATGTTCACTTAATTGCATGTATCAAACATGTGGTATGGGACGCATAATTGCTGCACTAGTTAGGTTAATAAAAGACTTGAGATTAACACGTGCACTTGCATAATCGAATTACATGTACATGTTCCTGTTACTTGCTTACCTATTTACATGCCACTTGTTTCATGATGTCTTGTTCATGATCTGGTTTACATATTGTATTCACCTATTACATGATTCTTGATTCCTTGCTCTTTTCCTGCTTCTTGTTTTGTTTTTATACTTGTCCCCTTAGCTTGTACTACTTGCGGCCCATGACTTGCATTAACGGGCATCTTTTTGTTTCTTCTTTTGTGATAATGTACTTGTAGGCCCAGAAGTAGAGTTACCCGAAAGTGTTGCTGATCAAGTGTTTTAGTCTTGTTAATTATCATGTTAATTTAGTTCACATTTTATTCATACTACTCTTTATTGTATTCCGGACGTGTTTGACCCGTAACTATGTTTCTTTCCAGTTGTTGGTTATGAACTGTTTCTTAGTTTATTATTATTATGTTTGTGATTATACATGCTTGCGTGGTTGTTGTTGTTCTGTTGTTGAGTTACCTATACAATTTATGAATGGTGTATTCGCATCATTCTCTTGGCCTCAGTCACATGCTCGTATTCCTCTATTTTGGGAAGCGGGACGTGAAATTTTCAATTGTCCACTATTCCATAGTCATTTGACTCGATTATTGCTGACTCAGTTCCAGGGGATCCGGTGTCCTTTCTGGAACCGGTAGTCACTTCTACACCCGTTCTGACCAAATCGAGGAAATCTAAATCCAATAAAAAAATGCTACTCTAATTTCATTCGTTCTAGTGCTCGCTTAAAAGCTAAGCACTCCTCTTTTCTCTCAGTTTCCACTAAAGGTTCTCTTGCTGCCCAAATTAGAAACTTGGAACTTCCTTCTCCCCCGATGGATATTCCGTTAGACTCCCCCTTGGGGTTAGTTGATCAGGTGCATCTCGATTCATTCTCTAATGAGGATATTAGCAAGCTAACCGCGTGCATGGGGCTTTTGTATGATCCTAACTCTCCCTCTTTTTTAGAGTCGATTAAGTCTCTTGAAATTGCTAGCCAATGTGTTCAATAGTGCTTATGATTAATTGCTCTTGGAACATAAGGGGTCTAGGTGCCTTCCCCCAAAAAGAGGCTTTATTTGATTTTATTTCTTCCACGAAGTGCGATATTATTTCTAATCAGGAAGCCAAACTAGACTTTATTGATGCCGCGACTAATAGGCCCATTGGCAGACAAATTCTGACTCAATGGGTCAACCTTATCGCTGTTAATACATGCGAGGGGTATTCTTCTTGGATTCCAAGCAACTGTTTTCAATATGGTTTTAATTTCTAGAATGAAATTCTTCCTTATTGTCAACCTTCACTGGATTGAATTCCACCGATATTGACGGTAGTTTCAGTATATGGGCCTTCCACGGCCTAAACTCCGTGCTAATTTCTGGAATAAATTCAATTCTTTTCAGGGTCACATTAATGGTTTGTGGTTTTTTTTGGCGATTTTAATGTCACTAGATTCGTTCATGAGTGCCGGGGAAACCACGCGCATTTCGATGAATCTTCTAGTTTTAACAACTGTATTAGATTGTTGGATCTCATTGATCTTCCCATTAATGGTCGTCGATTCACTTGGTCGAAACACCGACTTGATCCGTCTTTGGCTAAGCTTGATAGATTTTGTGTCTCGCAAGACTAAATCGATGCTTTCTATAATTCTTTTGTTCAAGCTCTCCCCAACCCTGTGTTTGACCATACCCCTTTGATGTTACATTCTAACCTTAATTTCTCTAAGCCATTCAAGTTCCGATTTGATAAATTCTGGCTGGTGGATCAGATTTTTATCAATATGATTAACCACTATCTCTCTTCGGTGGTGGGGGGTCTCATGGCCTTTCCCGGCTGCTCCTCAAGCTACATTCTGTTAAAAACGGTTGTAAGTTTGGAGTAAAGCCAGATTTGGTAACACGAATATCCTTAAACCTTCTTTTCTCAATGCCGTTCAACATATTAATCAAAAGGAGGATCTTTGCCCTATTTCGGTGTCTGAAAGATGATATTGCAATGGCTGTAAAGTTGAATATGCTTTTGCTTTTACACCAGGATCATTTAAAATGGGGCGAAAGAAGGAGACTGTAATAGCTCCTTCTTCCACCAATTTGCCTCTAATAGGCTGAGGATCAACTATATCTTGTCCATTCTGGATAATGATGTTGAACTTTTTTTGGTTTCTCAAATCCCGACTTCTTTTCTGTGATTCTTCAAAAGTCTCATGGGAACCTCCTCGGCTACCTCGTTTCGCATTGATCAGAACTCCCTTTACCAGATTGAGAACTTAGATCTTTCTTGTCTCAATAATCCTTTCTCATTACAAGGGATTAAAGAGGTTGTTTTTACTTTGCACAGCGACTCCGCACCTGGCCCCAAATGGATTCCTTGGTTTTTTCTTTCAAAATTTTTAGGAATTCCTTAAAGATGATTTGTTAGATATGTTTTCGAATATTTCTAATGGCTCCTTTTTTGACCGCATTAAATATGCTTTTATTTTTCTCATCCCAAAAATAATTGGGGCTAATACTGTTTCGGCATACAGGCCCATTAGCCTTCTTAATGTTACGTTTAAAATCATCATGAGGGTTCTGGCGAATAGGTTAAGATCTGTTATTTCACCTCTAATTGATTCCGCTCAACCAGCATTTGTTAAAGATCGATTTATATTGGATAGCGAGACTTGTGCTCAAAACATTATTTTCGGTTTCCATAGATCCAAATTGGAGGTTATATTGCTTAAGATTGATTTTGAAAGAGCTTATGATAAGGTTAGCTAGTCCTTCCTTTTTTAGATTCTTTTCAATTGTGGTTTCGGTCCTAAATGGATTGCCTTGATTAAATCCAGCCTTTTCACTGGTACTTCTTCTGTGAACATCAATGGAGTGGAGGGTAATAAATTTCAGTGTAAAAGAGGTCTCAGACAAGGAGACCTGATATCCTCCTTATTTTTAGTTCTGGTGGTGGATGTGTTTAGCCGAATGCTCATTAAAGCTAGTGAGACCAATATAATCCAGGGTTTGGCTAATTTCATTGGGTTCAAGGGGATTCTTAATCTCCAATATGTTGATGATACCATTCTCTTTGCTAAACTTCGTGGTCCGTCTCATCGCAATTTAAAATTCCTTATTTATATTTTTGAAAGCACTTCATGTTTGTCGATTAATTTCTGATATGGCTAATAATAGGATTAAATCGGGATCGTTCAAATCGGGCTCGAATCTTAAAGCTCTCAGGGGTAAAACAGTAATTTCACCTACAAACGGGTCTGAAATGGGAACTGGGTCTTTTTTCAAAGCCCAATAACCCATAAACGGATCTGTCCTATTGGGTACGGGTAACAACCCGCTACAAACCAACTTAGATATTTAAAGAGTAATTCAAATTCGTGATTATCTCTAAGAGGCAGTTTAAACAGTCTCTCTTATCACGAAAGGGATTTAAACTCTATACATCTTATCCAGAAACATCGGGACATAGGGATAAATCATTATCTCTAAACTGTCTCTAAAGGCGACTATAAATACCCCTTGCCTCCACCATGACAAGATAATCAATAGTTTTTCACATAAACGCTCTTTCATAATCTTCCTGATTACTGACTTGAGCGACGGAGGGTTCGACGCCGGGATCCATCCCGGTGTATCGAACTTTTTGCAGGTTCACGGAGGTGGCGAGAAACCAGTTAAACACCGGTGAAAGTTAGCAGGTTTGCATACTTGTTTCCTTCAAGAATCCACAAATTCATCTGTTTTGCTCCCACACCAAAATCAGCAGCAACAGATTGGCACCGTCTGTGGGAAACTCGATAAGCAATCCAGCCCTATTTCATCAGCGAAAGTAGTTTCAAGCTATGCCTCCAAAGAAGGGGAAGGTGACGGTCTCCAACCACAGAGCCACTCCCGCTCCTTCTCCTCCTCCACCTCAGGAGGTCCTCCCTCAACCTGTCCAGCAAGTCCAGCAACCGCTGTCTGGACATCCCGAACAGCCTCTCCCTCAACCTGTCCAGCAATTGCAGCCTGGACAGCCCCTTCCTCAGCAACCTCAGCCCCAACAAGCTCCTCAAGGGCCTCAAGGGGCTGCTGCGGGACCCTCCCGCCGAAGTCGCCCAAGGCAACCTCCTCATCATGACCATGTGTAACACCCCAAATTAAGAATACCATATTATGCATTACCTCATTGTATCATATATAGGCATACGCCAAGTTATACCATTAATAAAAGAACTACATTATGCTATTCCATATCGTAAGAATATCAAAACGTATAATTCATCATATTATAATATCATACTATTGGTCATTAATTCACTTCGGACATAATTATAATATAAACATATACCCACTTACTAACTTCATCAATTATCACATCACGAGTCAATATCATAATATATATATCACAAACATGCACCACACATGCGGGTTTCCAAGAAAAAGGGGCCAAAATCATTTATTTTCTCTAATTAAATCTCATAATATCCAATTATAGAAAACTAGCTCATACACCATATTCCATGTAAGTAAAATTACCTATAAGGGCCTATATGCCCCAAAATAAACATAAAACATGTACTATATATACACGAGTCTCCAAAATATGACCACAATCACTAATTTCATCTAATTACGTCTCATAACATCTATCCATAGCATTCTAGCCTATACACAAGGCTCCACATATACCAAATTACCTATATCGGGCTATATACCCAAAAACATGCACGAAACATGCACGAGGTAAAAATATGCATAAACCATTTAATATATTTAATTTTCATACTTCATCACGTCACATTAATCCATAATATAGGTTTTATATACTTAAAATAGTTAATTTCACCACATATCACAAAAACCCATTTTCGGGCTCCAAAAATCCGTATTTTCATTGAAAATCAATTTTTGCTATAACTTCTACAAAATATGTCAAAAAGCCACGAAATTTGGACACAATATAAAATATTTATAAATACAACATACTCACCTGACGGATCGAGCAAACGATGTCCCACGTCCGCCCGGTAGCCAGTCGAAGTTCAACTTTTTCCACCTAATTGGAAAATTATAAAACCGATTAGCTTAAAACTCAAAACTCGACCTACGGACCTCCAAATTCAAATCCGTCTTCACCCACATGTCACAAATGACATAAGTAGGTGAGCTACATCGACGGATTTCAAATTCGAACCCCAATACAAGAACTCACATATTGATCGGAGGCTTTCTAATAGGAAAATTCCCTATCTCCTAATTTCTTTAATCCCTTCTTCCTAATCTCTCAAATTAGGATTAATAATAATAATAGGACTCAATTACACCTCCAAACCCAACAAATTCTCACCTAAATCTCACTCGGGCATTTCACCGAATACCCGGCGTGCATTTTTTACCTATAGTCCATTTCACTCAATTTAATTGAGCTTAAAGCCTATAAAAATTTCCAAAATTTCTCATTAATCCTCTTATAACATTTTTCACCCTCCAATAATTTTTTCTACCATCAATGGAACCAATTTTTCCTTTCCAAATTCCCAAACCCTAATTTATTAACAACTTGAAAATTCTCGAATAATATGCTAATTTCTCACTTCTACTACTCCTACCATCTCCAATCCTCCCTACTATAATATTTCTACTCAATAAAACTAACCACACTTAATTTTATACAATAAAATAAAATGGGGTATACCTTCCCGAAGCCCTCTCCAAAAACCGACGCTACCACGTTGTAGAGAACCCTCTAATTAGCCTATCCCTCAATTTAATTTAAGAATCATGGAGAGATGGAGCGGATTTGGGCGTGGGAAGGGATGACCGAAGGTGGGTTCGGTTTGGTCGGGAGGAAAGAACAGGAGAAAGAAAGATGGAGAAGGAGGAGAAAGGGATGGGGGTTTTTTATAAAAAAAATATATATATATAATATAAATATATTTATAAAGGGATAATTACAAATAGGCCCCCAAACCTCCAAAGTATTTCAAATAAACCCCAACTCTATTCTTTAATAACACCAACAATACAAAATACATTACAATTATCTCATAGTAATCCTTCGGAATTATAAAATAAAATAAATAATATTTATTCACATAAAATTTCAACTCACGGCCCCAATATATCAATCATACCAATCTACCACAAATATCCATACCAATATCAATATCAAAAATAAATAAAATAAGATATAACTTAAAAAGAATTCTCACCTCTACATAATATAAAAACAAATATTTTCGGTATTTTAAAATCCGAGGTGTTACATTCTACACACCTCAAAAAAAGCTCGTCCTCGAGCTACGGAGCTAAAATAACTCTTCGAACAAATTCAAAATACTACCTCCTTACCATTTCCTAGAAGTTTCCAAGCACATTATCAACATCGGAACTTCATTGCACCCTTAACAATCGTTCAACTTGTCATCTAGTCAGCCACACTATTGATCTACAACAGCCACTAGTTCCATAAGACATGTCACATCCAATGCCACATCCAGCTGGACTTTAATCTGCGGTGGCTCCATAACTTGAGATAGATCTCTCACACTTTTTAACATAAAATAGGAAATACCTCAAGAATGCTTGGCATCTCAGAGGTAAGCGTCAAACGATATACCATGATTCCAATTCTTTCTATGACTCTAAAGAGACCAACAAATTTCGGGTCTAACTTTCCCCCGGTTCCTATAATGGCATACTCCATGGATAAGGGATACCTTTAAGAATACCCAATCTTTAACTTCTAACTTCAAGAGGCTTTTGCCGCTGATCTGAGTCACCTTTTCTTTTGTCGACTACACACCTCAAAAGAGGCTTATCCATGCTCACCTGATAATTAATATTTTTCCTCGTTCTGGTCCACTAAAATATTCTCCTAAAATTTTGATACATCTTCATGCCACCGGGATAGACAATATACTGAGCATAAGGAACATTCTCCATCCAGAATTCGACCATGCATCCTCTGTCGCAAGCAGAAATTTTGAATTCAAGTTTGACTAATCAACTGTAGGATAGAAAGCTGTATTGATAAACTATCGATATATAAGGTCGGGTGAATCTCTACTACAGAAATAAAATCAAATTGATCTAATAAATTTAAGACCGTCCACTCCTGGGACGTCATTAAGACCAAAACCTTCTTTCCATTTATAGCATTCATCACCTTATTTCTTCCCCGGGTGGTATTTTATTTTCATACCAAACTACCAAGGTACTCAAGCCACATTTACCTCCTGCTAAAATCATTTACAAGAACAGGTGTTCAAACTCTTACGATCGCAGAAAAAGCTAAAACTATTTTCTAAAAAACTAATTTCTCAACACCTTCAATACATGCCCTACTATCACTAATTTCAAATCTGCGTAATTCACGCACCCCGTATAACCACAACTGCCTCAATATATAAGCCACAAGCTTGCCTTCATGCATCAAACTGCACCTGATCCTGTACTACATACACTCCCTTCTCGGGATGATCAAAACATGAGCTGTCGTTAATCTTCCTCTACCTCTTAAAAATATTATTCCTCACTATTCGGGTCATACCAACGACTCATTCTTTATGATAAAATGAGTCATCGGTACAGCAATAATATAAAATCGAGGAATGAACCTCCAATACTAGCTAGTTAAAACCAAGAAACTCTGAATTTCCAACACATCCGAGGGTTATTTCTCGTCTTTTTGCCTTTTGAAATTTTCTTCGGATCCACAAATATGCCTTCAACAGACACAATGTGTCTCAAAATTCACACTTCTTGCCCCCAAAAATAACAATTTACAGACTTATCATACCGCTTCTAGTCCCAACGAGTTTACAACTCAGTATTGAGGTGCCATCTAGGCCCTTCCATATAGCGAAAATACACCAAATATCATTATACAATCACAATCGCACCCTGTTAATATAAGGGTGAAAGGTCCAATTCATCAAATTCATGGAAACTGCAGGGACGTTTGCCAGCCCAAAAGACATCACAGAGAACTTATACAATTCATACCGAGTATGAAAAGCAATCCCTGGAATACTTCCCTCTTCAAGGATTATCTGACGGTACTCGGTGTGCAACTCTAGCCGTGAAAGTAGTGGTGCTTCCCGCAACTAATCCAACAAATTATCTATTCTTTACAACAATACTTAATAGTCACCTTACTCAGTACACCTTCTCGGTGAACTACCTTCTTTGTTATGGAAACTGTCGGCGCGCCCCACGGCGTATCACTTAAACCGATACCTTTTATAAAAAACATCACCTCAAATTCTCTTTCATCTTTTCCCATTCCTTAAGTGCTATAACACAAGCTGATTTAGAAATTGGAGTCATACCAAATATCAAATCAATCTTGAACTCAAGGGTTCACCAAGGAGGGGGACCAAGAACCTCATCGAATATATCAGAACTTTGCAAACCACATCAACAATCTCAATCTTCGCCTTAGATATTTCCACCGAACCCAACGGGCATAATTTCATCGTCCAAGACAATACATACAATCAAAAACTGGGTTTCATCGGACTATCTCACCCGAATCCTCCCTGTATCATACCCCAACTATGCATATGACCTGCAAAACCCTTCACAACCAATCAATCTCCCCAAATATGGGATAAAACCATAACCATACATCACTCCTCAGTCTATAAAATATACACCTATAGGACATACGCCCATAGGACCTACACAAGATCTCCAGGGAATAGCCCCTTACGGCACACAGCAATCAAAATAATAGAATACTCCAATAGTACACAAATCCATACCGGGATTTCTACAGAGGTCAACCCATATGCAGGGCCATGAAAGGTAATGCTGACTTAAAGTCAGGAAAAGAAAAGTCTAATGAGGATCGCTCCATCCCATGATATAATCTTTACTTAACAAAACACCCGCATAAAATACACTCTCTATCTCCGACTAAGCAATAATGAACCCATACTCACATGAAAAGATCACTAGGATTAACAAAATTTCCTAGTTAACCTAAGCTCTGATACCAATCTGTAACACCCCAAATTAAGAATACCATATTATTCATTACCTCATTGTATCATATATAGATATACGCCAAGTTATAACATTAATAAAAGAACTACATTATGCTATTCCATATCGTAAGAATATCAAAACGTATAATTCATCACATTATAATATCATACTATTGGTCATTAATTCACTTCGAACATAATTATAATATAAACATATACCCACTTACTAACTTCATCAATTATCACATCACGAGTCAATATCATAATATATATATCACAAACATACACCACACATGCGGGTTTCCAAGAAAAAGGGGCCAAAATCATTTATTTTCTCTAATTAAATCTCATAATATCCAATTATAGCAAACTAGTTCATACACCATATTCCATGAAGTAAAATTACCTATAAGGGCCTATATGCCCCAAAATAAACATAAAACATGTACTATATATACACGAGTCTCCAAAATATGACCACAATCAATAATTTCATCTAATTACGTCTCATAACATCTATCCATAGCATTCTAGCCTATACACAAGGCTCCACATATACCAAAGTACCTATATCGGCCTATATACCCAAAAACATGCACGAAATATGCACGAGGTAAAAATATGCATAAACCATTTAATATATTTAATTTTCATACTTCATCACGTCACATTAATCCATAATATAGGTTTTATATACTTAAAATAGTTAATTTCACCACATATCACAAAAACCCATTTTCGGGCCCCAAAAATCCGTATTTTCATTGAAAATCAATTTTTGCTATAACTTCTACAAAATATATCAAAAAGCCACAAAATTTGGACACAATATAAAATATTTGTAAATACAACATATTCATCTGACGGATCGAGCAAACGATGTCCCACGTCCGCGGTAGCCAGTCGAAGTTCAACTTTTTCCACCTAACTGGAAAATTATAAAACCGATTAGCTTAAAACTCAAAACTCGACCTACGGACCTCCAAATTCAAATCCGTCTTCACCCACATGTCACAAATGACATACGTAGGCGTGCTACATCGACGGATTTCAAATTCGAACCCCAATACAAGAACTCACATATTGATCGGAGGCTTTCTAATAGGAAAATTTCCTATCTCCTAATTTCTTTAATCCCTTCTTCCTAATCTCTCAAATTAGGATTAATAATAATAATAGGACTCAATTACACCTCCAAACCTAACAAATTCTCACCTAAATCTCGCTCGGGTATTTCACCGAATACCCGGCGTGCACTTTTTACCTATAGTCCATTTCACTCAATTTAATTGAGCTTAAAGCCTATAAAAATTTCCAAAATTTCTCATTAATCCTCTTATTAACATTTTTCACCCTCCAATAATTTTTTCTACCATCAATGAAACCAATTTTTCCTTTCCAAATTCCCAAACCCTAATTTATTAACAACTTGACAATTCTCGAATAATATGCTAATTTCTCACCTCTACTACTCCTACCATCTCCAAACCTCCCTACTATAATATTTCTACTCAATAAAACTAACCACACTTAATTTTATACAATAAAATAAAATGGGGTATACCTTCCCGAAGCCCTCTCCAAAAACCGACGCTACCACGTTGTAGAGAACCCTCCAATTAGCCTATCCCTCAATTTAATTTAAGAATCATGGAGAGATGGAGCGGATTTGGGCATGGGAAGGGATGGCCGAAGGTGGGTTCGGTTTGGTCGGGAGGAAAGAACGGGAGAAAGAAAGATGGAGAAGGAGGAGAAAGGGATGGGGTTTTTTTTATTATATATATATATATAATAAATATATTTATAAAGGGACAATTACAAATAGGCCCCCAAACCTCCAAAGTATTTCAAATAAACCCCAACTCTATTCTTTAATAACACCAACAATACAAAATACATTACAATTATCTCATAGTAATCCTTCGGAATTATAAAATAAAATAAACAATATTTATTCACATAAAATCTCAACTCACGGCCCCAATATATCAATCATACAAATCTACCACAAATATCCATACCAATATCAATATCAAAAATAAATAAAATAAGATATAACTTAAAAAGAATTCTCACCCCTACATAATATAAAAACAAATATTTTCTGTATTTTAAAATCCGAGGTGTTACACCATGTCCAATACATAACCCCTCATCCGACTCCATGGTCTCTCACAGTCCACCAATGCCAAAGGATCTCAGGCACATTATTGTCAACCAACAAGACGAGATAGATTTTCAGACCCGCTTGCATGAGAGGCAAACCCATGACGGGATTCCCCACCGTGAACATCAAAGGCGTCCAGCGATTCGGTCCCCTAGAGCCCGGTTCCCCCCATAGACCAGACCATAGAAGATCTAACTCTCCCAGGAGGCGGAGGGAGTCACCCCAGCGTCGTCAAAAGAGGAGCTGCACTCCGACTGGTCAACCTGCCCTACGGGACCACTTAGAGTGGGAGGCACCTGTCACAAGGGCGAAGTTCCAGCAGTTTCAAAAAGCGGTCCTGAGGGCCTGCAATGTTGCTCCCGACCACGATCAGCGGGCGCCCAGTCCTCAACCTGCCCTACGCTATCGCCGTTGTACTCCCAGTCCCCTTCCGTATGAGGATAAATCCCGGGGCTCAACAAGATATAATCAAAGGGAAGATTTGGTCTACTTCCGTCTGCACAAGATGGAGAGGCACCTTGGCCGACTTGACAGAGAAGAGGAACAACGGGTAAGAAATTTCCGTCCCAGCAGACCTCCGTTCTCCTGAACCATAATGGAAGCACCAGTTCTAGAGAACTTCAAGCCCCCTCATTTTGAGTCATACAACGGGGAGTCCGACCCCGCCGACCATATTGAGAGTTTTAAAACTATCGTGATGATCCACCAGGCATCGGACATGCTTCTTTGCAAAACTTTCCCGGCTACGCTGAAAGGGCCAGCAAGAGAATGGTACTCACGACTAGCCCCGGCCTTCATCTTCTCCTTCGATCAGTTCGAAGGGCTTTTCCTGACTGACTTTGTGAGTAGATGCCGCACTGAAAAGACAAGCACCTATTTGCTGTTACTCCATCAAAGGAAGGGCGAGCGGCTAAGGGGACTATGTTAAGCATTTCACCTCCGAGGCCCGGTCTATCACCTCCCTAGACTAGTCGGTGGCCTCTGCTACTTTCCAATCCAACATCACCAACGACAACCTCAGGGCATCCCTTGCTAAGAAGGCTCATCGGGATTTCTCAGAACTCTTGCTTAGGAGTGAGAAATACATCCGAGCGGAAGAGGCCCTCACCCGACCCTCTTGAGGGATCATCCTCCGAAAACAAATGGAAGGGCGCTAAAGAAGGAGTAAGATGCTCCAGAAAGATAATAGAGGCCAGCGTCGCCATCCTCTCCGCTTCGAGAAGTTCACTCCACTCAATGCGAGTGTCTCAGCCATCCTGATGGAGGTCGAAAAAGAAGGTATCCTCCCACCACTTCCGAAGATGAACACACCGGGCAAAATGAGAAATAGGGACAAATGGTGCAACTTCCATAGGGACCACGGCCACAACACAGATGACTGTCGGGCTCTAAAAGATGAGATCGAGGCCTTTATTCAGAGAGGACAACTTTCCAGGTTCGTAAGAAAGGACAGGGCAGATCCTCCTTCGCCCCCCAGAGGGGCTAATAAGCGAACCGAACGGCACGCGGAGACCTCAGACTCGGAAGCTGAAGCCATCCTACATCTCATACACAAAGGCCTAATGGGGGGAGATTCGAACTCCTCCCGAGAAGCCTTCGTCCAAGAGGTGAACTCCGTGCAAAACCATCCTCCCCCCAAGGGCCTTGGGGTCCACATTACTTTTTCAGATAAAGATTTGGAGGGTGTCTGAATGCCCCATTGTGATGCTCTGGTGATCAACCTTTATATGGCCAACTTCGATGTACGCCAGGTACTGCTTGACAACGGCAGTTCGGTCAACATCCTTTTTCTAGAAGCCTTCCAGGGTCTTAAGCTGTCCAGAGATCGACTCAAGCCTACCGGCTATACTTTCCATGGGTTCACCGGGGTACTAGTGACGATCGAGGGTGTCATAACTCTCGACGTAACCGCTAGAAAAACTCCGACCACCCGAACCGAGTCGATGGATTTCATGGTGGTGGATGTGAAGGCAGCTTACAATGTCATTCTGGGCTGACCCGGCCTAGCAGCTCTCCAGGCTGTACCTTCAGCCTACCACCTAAAGATGAAGTTCCCCACCAAAGCAGAAGTGGGAGAAGTCAGAGGGAGCCAGGAGGCAGCCCGTAAATGCTACATGACTTCGGTAGGAGGGCCGGTCCTCTTCCTCAAAGCTCTTGAACTCCTCCAAGGGAGTAGCCAACCTATATCAGAGCCGGTCGACGACGTGGAAGAGGTGTCCTTCTCGGAAGGGGATCTGACCAAGACATTCCAGATTAGTAAAACCCTTCCTCTCCCGTTAGAACCGACATTATTCAGTGTATAAGGGGAAATCACGATCAATTCGCCTGGACTGCAATTGATATGCTTGGAATATCCGAAGAGCTCCTCCTGCATCACTTTAGCGTTGCTTCTGGGGGCCAAACCCGTTCAGAAAAAGCAACGCAAATTCGCTCCCAAATGCCAGCAAGCAATTAAAAAAGAGGTGGAGAAACTTTTGAATGCCCGGTTCATACAAGAAGTCAACTATCCCGAATGGCTGTCCAATGTCGTGATGGTCAAAAAAGCCAACAGGACCGGGAGGATCTGCATTGACTTCACGGATGTAAACAAAGCCTGCCCCAAAGATCTGTTCCCACTCCCGAGCATTGATGCCCTGATTGATGCGACCTCAGGCCACGAGCTCTTAAGTTTCATGGATGTATTTTTCGGGTACAACCAGATCAGGATGTTCCCTCCAGATATCCCGAAGACCTCTTTCGTAATCGACCAGGGTCTATATTGCTACCGGGTTTTGCCTTTCGGGCTCAAGAATGTCGGTGCCACCTATTAGTGCCTTGTTAACAAAGGTCTTTAAGGAACAGATCCGTCCGAACATGGAAGTCTATGTAAACAATATGTTAGTAAAGAGCATCAACATATCAGATCATGTTTCTAATCTCCAGGAAGCCTTTGATGTGTTGAGGAGGCATAACATGAGACTGAACCCGAACAAGTGTACTTTCAGCATCTTATCCGGTAAATTCCTTGGGTTCATGGTCAGCCAAAGAGGCATAGAGGCCAACCCGGAAAAGATTCAAGCCATGCTAAATATGGCTCCTCCTTCAAGTGTCAAAGATGTACAGAAGCTTACGGGATGCCTGGCAACCATAGGGCGTTTCCTCTCCAAGCCACGAGAAAAATGTCTCCCATTCTTAAAGGCTTTGAGAGGGGGCAACAACAGCAAGAGTCCTTTGACTAGCTCAAGGCCTATCTAGTCAACCCCCACTCTTGAGCAAGCTAAAGCCCGGGAAAGTCCTCTACATATACCTCGCCACTTTGGAGCAGACTCTCAGCCCTGTTCTGGTAAGAGAAGAAGATATGACGCATAAACCAATCTATTACGTGAGTAAGGTTCTCAGGGATGCCGAACTCCGTTATCCAAAGATAGAAAATATGGCTTATGTGTTAATCATGGTAGCCTGAAAACTCCTCCCCTACTTTCAGTCTCACTCGGTGGTCGTTCTTACCGACCAGCTGCTCAAACAAGTTCTCTACAAGCCCAAGACATTGGGCCGCCTTATGAAGTGGTCTATAGAGCTGAGCAATATGATATCAGCTATCAGTCCCGAACCGCTACCAAGGCCCAAGCCCTAGCAGAGGTCCTAGTAGAGAGCACAATCCCTGATGCCAACAAAGCGATAGAGGAACCCCCGTTCTGGACTGTGTATGTTGATGGGTCCTCGTGCACCGATGGGAGCAGAGCTGGGTTCATCCTGACTTGCCCCGATGATTTCGTCCTCCAATACTCACTCCGTATCAACTTTCGGGCATCCAACAACGAGACTGAATATGAAGCCCTTATAGCCGGCCTGTGTATGGCTTGCAAGGCCGGGGCCAAACGCGTCAAGATATTCAGTGACTCGCAGCTAGTAGTGAACCAGGTATCAGGAGAATGCGAAGCGCAAGATGGTCGCATGGCCAAATAATTGGCCAAGGTCAAAGAACTGCTGGTATCTTTCGAAGATGCACAACTCCAGCGAATTCCCTGAGAAGAGAATGCGCAGGCGGATACCCTCTCAAAGCTAGCTTCCTCTTCCCTCCAGGGACTCGAACAAACTGTCTTAATAGAAGTTCTCTTGAGACCTAGTATCGAGGAAGAAGATCCCGAATCGATGGAGACACTGCCCCTGGAACTCGGGGAGAATTGGATGAGGCCCCTGCTCGAGTTCCTCAAAGATGGGATCCTCCCTTTAGACCCTAAAGAGGCTCGAAAGATCAAAACCAGAGCTGAGTGGTACACACTCATCGAGGGGGTCATGTACAAATGCTCTTACACTCAAGTAGACGACAGACCCTACTTGAGATGTCTTTCCCCTGAGGAAGCCCAGTATGCTTTGAAGGAGGTCTATGAAGGGATCTATGGCGCTCACTTGGGAGCAAGGTCCCTCGCCTGCAAATCCTAAATTACGGATATTTCTGGCCCACTCTCCTTAGCGATGCCGAACAACACGTTCGCCAATGCGGCTCTTGCCAAAAATTCTCGACAATCTGCCACTTACCACAAGCCCAACTCATCTTTATCTAGTCCAACCCCTTTTGCAATGTGGGAAATGGACTTGCTCGGGCATTTCCCTCCGGCGCCGGGTCAACTGAAGTTTCTTATCGTGGCAATCAACTACTTCTCTAAATGGATCGAAGCCGAGCCTCTAGCGACGATCGCAGAGAACAGAATCTAGCGTTTCTTCTGGAAAAATGTTGTCTGCAGATTTGGTGTACCTCGAATCTTGGTAACGGACAATGGGACCCAATTTATGGGGCAGCCTTTCGCAATTTTTGTACAGACCTTGGTATCCAGCAACGATTCTCCTCGATCTCCCACCCGCAGTCCAACGGTCAAGCAGAGAATGCCAACAGGCAAATTCTCTTCGGCCTGAAAAAGAGATTGGATAAGTATGCTAAGCGTTTATGGGTCGAACAGCTCCCCAATATGCTCTGGAGCTATCGCAGTACTAAGAAGACCCACACCGGAGAATCTTCCTTCAACCTCACTTATGGCTCCGAAGCCGTCATCCCACTAGAGGTCGATCTACCTTCCTCCCGCTTGATTGCGTACAATGAAGAGCAAAATGCGAATGAGCTTAGCGGTAACTTGGACCTCATCGATGAGATCCGAGAGAGATCCTCCATCAGCCAATAAGTCTATCGACGTAGGATTGAGCATTCCTACAACAAGAGAGTCTGCCGTACTAATCTCAAAGAGGGAGATCTGGTGCTCAGAAAGCTATCAATTTCTTTTCCAAGCAAGAAAGGCAAGCCGGCGCCCAATTGGGAGGGACCATATAGGGTCTCCATAGTTGTCCGGCCTGGCGCTTATCAACTTGAAGACCCGGGGGGCAAGAGAGTACCAAGAACATAGAACGCAGAACACTTGTTGAGGTACCAAGAGGGTGTTTGAACACCGCTCCAAGCATCTTCAATTTCTAGGGCATTCTTGAAGCATTTCTAAAGTTGTCTTTTTATTTAGTTGATTTTTTGAAGTGTAATAATGGCTTGTAACTTAGAAGCTGCCACTTAGTTGTTTTAATAAAAGCAATTTCCTTTCTCAGAAAGTCCATTGTCTTGATGTTCTGGTCGTCTCACCCCGAAACGTACACTAAGTACAAAAAGCTTTTTTAACGATAAGTTCGGAGTCTAACACTCAGTTCGATGCCGCTTTAGCTACTTGCGAACGGGCAAGTACAAAGTAGCTCACCATTTGAAATTGTTCCCACAACTGTTGAAACTCTCTTAAGGACAAGTTCGGATTTCAACACTTGGTTCGATGCCGCTTTACCTACTTGCGAACGACCAAGTACAAAGTAGCCCATCATTCGAAATTGCTCCCAAAACTGTTGAAACTCTCTTAACGACAAGTTCGGAGTCCAACACTTGGTTCGATGCCGCTTTAGCTACTTGCGAATGAGCGAGCACAAAGCATCTCACCATTCGAAATTGTTCCCACAACTGTTGAAACTCTCCTAACGACAAGTTCGGAGTCCAACACTTGGTTCGATGCCGCTTTAGCTACTTGCGAATGAGCGAGTACAAAGTAGCTCACCTTTCAAAATTGCTCCCACAACTGTTGAAATTCTCTTGCTAAAGGTAACAAAACACAAATTCATCGAAGAGCCTCGTTACCAGATCGAAAAATGCGATATATTATTCTATCAAAGTTGAAGATACTAGTCTTATTCAAGGCCAAAAAGTCATACTAGACAAAAAGATTACAAGATTTCAGATACAAGTCTTATTCTAGCCCTAACTTCTTTCAGGGAGAGGGACGCTCCTATTACGCGATACCTAAGGGCGGCGAGCACCATGCTGATCTCGCCTCGCCTCCACAGAAGTCACTAAGCCAGCTAGCCAAGTCACGTTGTCGGCACCCAAGAGTCTAACGGTTGCCTTGACAGATGCCCGACGAGCCGACCACTCCACTTTGTGCATCACCTGGATTCCGCAAAACAGGAGGCAAACAAAGTGCTAACTCGTGGAACGACCTCCCTTGAACATACTCACCTCGAGGGCAGGAAGTGCTTCTGACGTTGCTCCCCTCAGAGACTCATCGCAGACGAAGATTCTCCGCCTCTAGCTTAATGACCCGCTCTTTCAGAGAGTCATCCGTCACTTTGATCTTCAGACAAGGCAATCGTCCTAAACTACTCGCTCGCGAGACCTCGAAGATAGCCCTTCGAAGGTGTGCCGACTCCAGACTCTTCTTGAGCACCCCATTCTTTAATACGTCTCTCTCGGATCTCGCCTCGAATAGAGAGTGATGATGGAACTTGAGCCTCAAGCCTTGGCTGAAGGCCATCGAGGGGTAGGACTCCTCGCCTTCGTGTGGCTCATCGCGAACACTCTCCTCAAGGCACCTCATCTCGATATCTCGACGAGCCAGGGTCACCCTTAAATGACCCATCTCCTACTCCGCTCTATAAAGCATCTTTAGAGACCAAGCTTGGCCCAACTTGACGACGCCTAGCTCAGAGAAAAGTCGTGGCACCTTGCTATCCTGGGAAGTCAACTAAAAAAGAAAGTATAAATCTCTAAGTCCAAAGAGCCAACAGGACGATACTACGTCTAAACGAAGCTACTATGAGACGGTTCAAAAGCAAAATGAACCCACAAAAGTTTCGAGACAATTCTCTACAAAAACAGTTTTTCATTAAATTTCAGCGAGAAATACAAGAAGCTATGGCCAGTTCGCAATTAGGCTACAATACATAACGTTCAAAATAAAAGAAGTATAAAAGTGCAACAAGGTCAAGAGTGGGCCTCTTTTGAGCGATCACCAATTGCCAAGGGCTCCGACCCCTGTGTTTTGGCGACAATGGCTAAGGGCATGACATCCGCAGCAGCCTCGACCTTGGCCTCGTTGGTCGCTACCTCGACCACGTCAACCTCCTCATCTCCTTTGACCTCCTTGGAGACGGCGTCGAACCTGGGGATAAGGTTAGGGAACAGACGCCATCCGGCACAGTTTACCTCAGGATAGGTCTCCCTTACTTGGTTGATCGCGCAAGCATAGGCCTTCGCCATGTTGACGTAGAGGTACCCCTTGGCCTTCTCCATCGCTTGGTCCTCAGCCTCCTTCGCCGCGGTGACCTTCGCGGCGGCAATGGCCTCTTCCTTGTCTTTCGCTGCCAACTCTTTCTCTTGGAGCAGTAGAGCATTATCCGCCTCGAGCTTTGCAACAACGGCCTCGTGATGCTCCAACCTCAAAGCCTTCTTCTCGACTTCAAGCCTTGATTGCTCGAGGTCTTTGATGATCCGAGCTTTTTCTGACCGAGCCCTGTCAGCCTCCTGCTTCAGCTCCCATTCTTGTTCGGTCATCTTCTCCATCAGATGACCGAAGTGGTAAGTTATCTACGAGAAGCAAAGCACCGTTACTCAAGTTTACGGAAAAAAAACCAACTCTACAAAAGACGGAAACTATAAATTAATGTAAGACTTACCGACACAGCCACTCGAGTGATCTCGAGCGCATCGTCTCCAACGCTCCCGGCATCCATTCACGCCTTGTCCTTCGGCATGGCAAGGTGCCGAACGGCTTGCATGCAGGACGATAACTCGCCAAGGAACCCATCGAGCTTGCAGACTGGCTTGTCTGGGATGAATATCTTCTTGTGTTCCTCGGTCAGAAACACCTCAGCCTCGGCAGTAAACGGTGGGCCTCCAAGCCCAATGTTGCTGATAAGGGGAAGGCCCCAGCCTCAGCAGAAGCCAACATCGTTGTGGGGGTCGGCGACCGCTGAACAACTGTGACTGCTTCGCTGGCTGCTCGACAGCAGTGACGAGTGTCTTCGCGCTCGGCAATGACACCTTCGAGGCCACCCTCTTTCTTTTCCTAGGGGCCTTGCTACCTAAGATCCCGCGCTGCGCCAGCATGTCATCGAAGTCAATGGATTTTGCAAAGACATTAGAATACCAAGGTTAAGTGCAAATATGATGACTTAAAAAGAAAAAGGAGAGCACGAAAAGATAAAATAAAAAGCATATTGGGGTTTATAAGGCTGAGACCCCTCCTGAAAAGCACCTCCTCCATCAGGTCCTTCCAATCGAACTTCGGCCGATCGAGGAGCGTCCGGACCATCCCGTCTTCTTCAGGACTAAGTACCGGGCTCTACTTCACCCGCCTCGAAACTTCTTCGACCCAAGTCGTCGGGATGACCCATGGCTCTCGACTTCGGATGAGGAAATACTTATCCCTCCAAATTTTTATCTAGTCGGGGCAGCTGACGAGCTTTGTGCCAGACCTCGGAGCCAGGTAGAACCTGAACTCCAACTTCTGCTGTTGATGCACCCGGTACACGGTCCGCAGCATGCTCAACTTCGGCTCGAAGCCCCCTGCCTGGAAGTGAAGGATGAACCCGTTAATTAGCCTCCATACGTTTGGCATGTACTGAATGGGACTGTTCCGAAACCATCGCAGTACTTAGATGACGAATGGATGAAGAGGAATTCGAACACCGGCTAAGAAAGCATCGACGGGCCAGAAGCACATGTCCATTGGCATCGACGAGTTGGCCCTCATCCCGAAACCAGGAAACATCAAGTCATACTCCTTTGGGATCTGAAAACATTCCGGAATCGACACCAGATCCACCTCATTAAGAATGGAGATCATCTCGTCAGCCTCCGAAGTCTCTCTTGTCGCATTCTCCTCGAAGGTACGCCCCATACCGTACATAATGCGCTCGGCCTGATGGTTCGGAAGATCCCAAACCCTCTGAAGCTCGGTTAGCGCCCATGGCAATATGCCGAACTCTCCCATCCTCTACTCGCTCTCAACCACGGTCTCCACTACGACCAAAGATGACCTTACTACGGCCTCACCCTTATCGATTGGGGGAACCTGATAAGAGGTCGCCTCGGGGGCAAGAGTAGGGGAGGTCTCCTGCCTCGAAGGAATGCTAGACATTCTATAAAAATAAATTAAGTGTAAAAAATTATCTTGATTTGACAGCAACGGCCGGAAAAGGTCGCCGGAAGTAAGAGATTCTCGCCTGAAGTTCCGTTAGAAAGAAGAAATTGCCTGAGTAAAAAACTAGAGAATGAGCAAATAGGAAGGGGGGGTAAAGTTTTATAGAAAGAGGGGTTGTTGGCACATTAACCAAGGCTAAAAGGCCCCTAAGAGCGCAAAGGCCTGGCCCATTTACTGCAAAACAACAAAAAATTTGGGGAGCTCAGTAGACACTTGACTGGTTAACGGTCAACGGTTAACCCGCCACGTGTCGCTTTCCTGGACTTCGGCAACATGCACCGAGCACTCTTGCCACTGACATCAAAATGCGAGAAAATACATTGACTGGTCAACGATCAACCGTTAATGCTGCCACGCATCGCCCTCTCAAAGTCCTTCTCGACTTCGGCAAAGAGTGCCGATCGTTCTTGCCACCGACGTCAAAATGCGAGAAAATGCATTGACTGGTCAACGGTCAACGCACCATGTGTGGCTCTCCTGGACTTCGACAACAAGCGCTGAGCACTCTTGCCACCGACGTCGAAATGAGAGAAAATGCGTTGACTGGTCAATGGTCAATGCTACCACTCGTCGCCCTCTCGAAGTCCTTCTCGACTTCGGCAAAGAGTGCCGACCGTTCTTGCCACGGACGTCAAAATGCGAGAAAATGCATTGACTGGTCAACGGTCAACAGTTAACGCACCACATGTCGCTCTCCTGGACTTCGATAACAAGCGCCGAGCACTCTTTCCCCCAACGTCCAAATGCGTGAAATCGCATTGACTGCTCAACGGTCAACATGCCACGTGTCGCTCCCCTGGACTTCGGCAATGAGTGCCGAGTGCTCTTGCCACTGACCCCCAAATGGCATAAAAACGTATGCCCCCCGATGCGACGATCAGAGTGCTCAGATTATGCCACGTCATCAAGCAGCAGATCCACCATCAGATCATTCAGAAAATCGCGCCAACGGTATGATCAATGCTCCAGATCGCACCACGTCGATATTCCCTGATTAATTCTTGTATTTAAATTATTAATTCGAATTTAATTGTTTAAAAATTACAAAAAATAATTAAAAATTAAAAAAATAATTAAAAATTCTAAAAAATAATTATAAATCCAGGGAAATATTTTTGAACTCCTGGACAAATAATTATTAATTAAGACAATTAATTAATACTTTTTGAAAACAGATTGTTAGTTCGCAGAATTGAATAAATAATTCGAAAAATAATTTAAAAATTAGACATAAAAAATTAGAAAAATCCAGAAAAGTTGCACAATCATTGTGGGCACTTCACAAACTCAGATTGACATTGTTACACCTCGAGCAAGATCCAAATTCCCTCAAGAACTCTGATAAAATTCCGTACGCCATTGGAACAATAAAACTACTCCTCAAAGGCTGTTTAACTCAGCCTTCGGGAGTGGGGCTCGCGTGATATGGCTAAAATTAGGATTAAATCGGGATCGTTCAAATCGTGCACGAATCTTAAAGCTCTCAGGGTTAAAACAGTAATTTCACCTACAAACAGGTCTGAAATGGGAACTGGGTCTTTTTTCAAAACCCAATAACCCATTAACGGATCTGTCCTATTGGGTACGGGTAACAACCCGCTACAAACCAACTCAGATATTTTAAGAGTAATTCAAATTCGTGATTATCTCTAAGAGACAGTTTAAACAGTCTCTCTTATCACGAAACGGGTGTAAACTCTATACATCTTATCTAGAAACCCCGGGACATAGGGATAAATCATTATCTCTAAACTGTCTCTAAAGGTGACTATAAATACCCCTCTCCCCCCACCATGACAGGTAATCAATATTTTTCCACATAAACACTCTTTCATAATCTTCCTGATAACTGACTTGAGCATCGGAGGGTTCGTCGCCGGGATCCATCCCGGTGTATCGAACTTTTTGCAGGTTCACGGCGGCGGCGAGAAACCAGTCAAATGCTGGTGAAAGTCAATAGGTTTGCTTACTTGTTTCATTCAAGAATCTACAAATTCATCTGTTTGCTCCAACACCAAAATTAGCAGCAACAATTTCAATAAATCTTCTATTATCTGGCTCGGCGGGCCTGCTAACCGTCAAACTAATATTCCTAATTTCTTTAACTATGCTATGGTTCTTTCGTAGTTAATATTATTGGCGTTCGCCTTCGTTGGGGGACTCTTCATAAAGAGGTTTGGATGCCCATGATTGACCGAATTGAGGCTAGACTCAATTCGTGGTCTGGCCATCAAATGTCTCGAGGTGGTAGACCCACTCTATTTAACTAGGTCATGTCCTCCATTCCTCTTTATATGATGTCTTTTTTCTATGCGCTCTTGGGTTATCAATCGTGCTGACAAGATTAGGCATAATTTTTTCTGGTCAGGGTCCGATGCCTACTCGATTGGTAAACACTTATGCAATTGGCATATGTTTTGAAAATCCAAAAGAGAAGTTGGGCTGGGCATCATTAACTTGGGGCATCAAAATTTGGCACTTCTGGGGAAATGGTTGTGGAAGGTTCTTAAGAGTGATGACTTAGCTTGGATCTGCCTTGTGAAAACAAGTATCATAAGAGGAAAAAAGTTTGCGGCTTGCACCATAAAGTTGTTGTTAACGCCTTCCCCTTTTGGACAGGAGTGTGGAAGGTGGTGGAGCCGTTCAGATGCGGCCTTAAAAAATGCGGTGATGGCTCTTCTGTCCGGTTTTGGTTTGATTTCTGGATTGGTATTAATAAAGTTGCGGTTCTTTTCCTTTCTTTATTTTAGTTATCTTCCAATCAAAATGCCACAGTCACTTCTTATTTTACTATCAATGGCAATAATCGTGACTGGAGTATTCATTTTTGTACATCACTTTCACTTCAACAACACTCTGATTATATCCGACTCCTTGTCTTGCTGGGGTCTTATCATGGAAAGCAAGAGATGACTTCAATTGGCGTTGGTCCAACACCGAGACCTATAATGTGAAATTTTTCTATACCTTCCTTATCAATGGTGTTGTCATTTCTCCGTTCTACAAACATATTTGTCAAAATATTGCTCCCCTTAAAGTTATAATTCTTGTTTGGCTGGCTATCCATAACTAGTTCCTTACCGTGGAGAATTTGAATAAAAAGAATCTTGTCGTCTGTCAAAAGTATGTGTTGTGTGATAACCAAGAGAACTCTAATAATCATCTTTTCATTCACTGTTCTTTCATTAAACCTATTTGGTTTATTGCAAGTTCGCCTGTCATATTAACGGAATGCCACAGTCTTTATCGACTGGTTGGAGCTCTTGGAGACTTTCCAATATCGGTAAACGACTCCGGCTCTCTTGGGATATTGCTATGATGACCATCATTTTGGTTGTGTTAAAGGAAAGAAACAACTGGATTTTTACTAAGAAATTGTGCACTATTGACCGTCTCATTGAGAATGTTCTTTAGTTTGCTCTCTTTTGGCATGATATTTTGCCTTCTAAGAAAAAGAGTCTCTTCAACTACACTATATCGATTCTTTTGTTCTGTCTTTTATTCAGCATAGCTCGAATGTGGTGCCGTAAATATGGCTTGATGTGGTTGTCTTTTGCTCCCAATCATTGCCTCTATGGAGTTTTCTTTTTCCGTTTCCGCTCGTTTCTGTTATGTAGTTCAGTTTTATGTATTTCATTCTATGTTTTTAATGCTCTTTTTAGCGTCTTTCTGTTTGTGCAGTGAGCTCTTCTCGTGTGGTTGGTTTTGTTTTGGGTGACTCTTCATCGTTGCTTTTTGGGTGCTCCTCCATCTAATGAGTCTCATGTTGTTGCTCAGAGGGTTGTGGCTTTTTGGCTGTCTGGGAGTGCTGGATTCTGCCTGTTGCTCCTTCTGGCATTTTCTACCTCGTCTGGTTTTGCTGTGTTCTTTTTTTTTTGCCATGCTAGTACGTTGTTCTGGGGCACTTCTTGTGAGTTTTTGTGGTGGAATGTAAGTTTGGGTCTGCTTGGTGTTTCCTGTTGACTGATGCTGCTGCTGTGTTTCTGCGTCTTTTTGAGCTTCTAATTATATGTTGTTTTAGTGTCTTCTTGTTTTTTGTTAACTTGGTTGCTATTGTCCTTGTTCTTTTCCTTTTCTAGTGTGTGTTGTTGTTGCGATGTCCTTCATTACCTCAATTGTGTGTTTGTCGGGGCTATTTTTTACTGGTTGTGACGTATGTTTAATATAAAAAAACAAAAAAACAAAAAAGGACCTCAACTGGGAAACGCATCCACTTCTTCATCGTCCGTCCTCATCTTCTTTTTCTTTTTTGAATTTTCATGCCAATAATTAGCATGTTAAAAGGATATTCGCGAATTAACGCGAATAATTTGCGTACATGACGATTTATTCGGATGGTGGTGTATAAATTGCGAATCCATATAGCCATTGATATATACGCGAATTGTTCGCGAATTTTGTGAATAATAAGTGAATTTTGTTACTATTCTCACAAGATCCCTTCGGCTCGGGGAATTTTGTAGAAGGGACGTTTTTTAAAGAAAATTCAATGATGGAAACCTTTGGTTCAAATATGGTGTAGCAAACCTTTTTTTCCCATATAAGACTTCATACTTGATGTTTATACCTTACATATCCGGTTTAAACATTTCAAAACTTTTAGGAAATAAATACATTGCCTAGCATATTTACTAGCTAAAACTTTATGCAGCTTAGTAAGTATGTTAAATTTTATTTGGTAACGAGGCTTGACCCAGAGCCATCTCAAATCCATTCCATACTTTCAAAAGTAATAAACAATAATAAAATATAATTATTATCATGAAACTCCTCGACTGTGACAGCCGCAGTTCTTCTTATGCACGTGTTGATTAAATTGTTGTACTTATATAGAATTAATGAAATGTGCTTGAAACTTTTATTATGATTAATTTAAACTAGTTTATTAAATCCATGATAAATTGATTAACATATGTAATTTGATTTACAAAAATTCCTAATAATTTTGTGTGTATTTTATGTGCACACACAAAACCCTTCAAAACCCGTGCTCTACCCATGCACATTGGCCGGCCAAAATTGAATAGGAGGGAAGAAAGATTTTGAATTAGATTAAGAAGTTGTAGGTAGTTATTTGGAAGTGTGTGGGTGGTTTTAGAAACTCCTCATTCTCTCTCCTCCTTTAATAGCCTCCCATCTGCCAATGCTCAAGAGGAAGCTTTGATTTTCAATTGCGAAAATCAAACCCTCTTCGCTTTGGAGTTCTAGTCTTGGAGGAGGAGGCTTGGAGATTTCTAGGAATTTCCATTGCAAGTTGCATCAAGATGTTGGTGTTTCATTGATATTTATTAGTTTTGAATAGAATTATGCTATATTATCATGCTATGTGTAGCCTTTAACTCTCTTAAATTGTATGTTATTTTTAGAATCGAATGCATGCTGATCGATCTAAGTTTAAGGAGATTATAATAAAAGAAAAGAAAAATCCGATATCATGTACATTCTAAATTTTAGTAGTTTGATAGTATGAGAATGTCATGTTTTGATAGCCAAAATTTTCTAAGTAGCAATGAGCACACTATATTGAGAAATTGTATGAGATGTAATCTTAGATGTGCCTTGTTGTATTGGTATGAGTGAATTATGTTGTGTCTCATGTTGGTGATTAATTTAAATAGGGTAATTGTGGATATTTTGAATACTAAATTTCCATGTTATTATTCCCTATAATAAATAGCTTAAATTTTATAAGTTACGAATTTGTGTTTGATGTTAAATTAATGAAAATGTGGTAGAGAGTAGTAAAGTATGTTCATATTTCCTGAGAAGTTTCCAACAGGATGGGAGGCTAGAGAGCCTGGTTTGTCTATTCGGGTTTGGGCGCTATGTGCAGTGCCAAGTCATGGGTTCTCGAGCCCTTGGCAATCCTTTTCTTTTGAAAATTTTTACAAACTCTAATAAACAGTGAGTAGAAATATATAGGAATTTCTAGTGCAGAGTTCTACATGATCAGCGATTTGGAAAGTTGGTCAGGGGTGTGGATTAAAATGTTGAGGCACTCTGGTTCGATTCTTGGGGTTTCTATTTTTCTTCTGAAAACTTTTAAACATGATTTTTTTTTTCTAAAACAACGCTCATTAGGGTTATGTTGTACTGTAAAATTCCTAAACACAGATTGGAATGGACTTTCTATTTGTGAGGTGCGATTTAGGGCGTTGATTAGGTCTCTAGTTTGAAAAATACACATCTTACTCATATGCACATGTAATATTTATATATAGAAAATATACCCATATATCCAACAATCTCCTCCTATATTCTCAATATATAAAGTATAGGATTATCTCATCAGTTCAGTATAAATCTGACTGGCTGATAGTAGTCCATAATATAAGAAATGCATCATAAAAGTATAGTTTCATAAGAACCAAGATAATTATAAATCTGAATAGTTCAATCAAGACTAAACCAATATAATTAAATACTTCCAAACCGTATCAAATTTAGAATAGTTCAGAAAGAATAAACCAATAGATAAAATAAATCATAGTCTCAAAACTAAACAAAGAAAATAAACCTCAAACCAAATTAAAGAGTTTTAAGCTCAAAATGTAGTCTTAAAACTCAAGAGAAGTTCTTATTAAGCAAGTGATCAGCATAAGAAAAATCCTTGCATGCTGCTTCATGATTACTCATCCATATCGAGCAAGTCATCATCTTCAAAATCGAGATCTAGGATTCCATCTCCATTATCTTTACTAGCATCTGTTTCTCAACATTGCAAATAAGAATTTCATGAGTCAATTCTCTTAGAATTCAAATAAATTGCATAAAAGTATCTAGTTCAAACAAAAGAACTTAGTACAATTCAAGTTAGCTAACAAGATTTTAACACAAGCATCACAATCAAGTATCTTTAACAAATAAAGTACATGAACTTTTATAGTTTATACACAAGAACCATACTATATTTCATATTGGAATGAAAAAGCTGTCATTTCAATCATGGTTTAACACTGAATTATCAAAATTGGAATGAAACATGTATCCATAAAAGACATATCATCAAAATAGAAATGATATTTAAAGACAATTAATCATCGGAAACACATCGACAAGTTTTTATGTCCGTATTGGAATAATATGATTATTCTAAGTAAATTCTCTAGATATATAATACCATCAAAATTGGAATAACATTATATATTTGTAAAATTTATGTGGAATCATCAAAATTATCTAAAACATGTTAACTGTCAAATTGATGCTTAAGTTTGAACTTCTTGCCTGTTATAGGTTCTAATTATCAAAATAAATAGGGTGTTAAGGCCTTTATGACTCAATTGCTCTTAACCCAATTTTTCCCACAGTTTTGACAATTAGACCTCTTTGTAGTCCCTTAGTAAGGGCATCAGCCATATTCTGTTTGGATCTCACATCAATGAGAATAACAATTCCTTGCTTTATGAGATAGTTCAACTTTTCCTATCTAAGACCGGCAGTTCCTCTCTTACCATTGTAAAGAGTATTAGATGCTTCAGTTTTTGTAGCTTGGTTGTCGCAAAACAAGCTAAGAGTAGTTACTTTAAACCATCTCAATGGTCTCTCATCCAACACAAGATAGCGCAAAGAGTTCAGACTCCATAGATGAGAATGCAATGCCTGGTTGCCTTTTAGATTTTCATGACATAGCTGCTCTTCCTAGTGTAACATATAACCACTAGTGGATTGAATTTCACCATATTCTGTGCACCACGATGCATCAGAATATCCTTCCAAAACTGAAGGATGTCCAGAGTAACACAAAGCCAACTCTTGAGTACCACTTAGGTAACCCATTAGCCTCTCAAGGGCATTCCAATGCGACTTACTAAGATTACTAGTGAATCTACTAAGCATGTCTACCGCAAAAGGCTTTGTCTGGTCTAGTGCAGATCATTGCCATACATGAGACTTCCAATTAGTTTGGGATAATCCAACTGTCTTACTGTTGCACTAGGTGTCAACTTATTGTTATAATCATAAGGTGTTTCAAACCTTTTGCAATCACTGTATCCTCACTTTTGTAACACATTATTGATGTAGTGAGATTGACTAAGGAATATTCCTTGCCTACCAAAACTCATTCTCATACCTAATATAGTGTCCACACTACAAGACTCAGGATTTGTGCACATGAGTACCCTAACTAGTCATACACATGTTCATACACACACTACACTATATATACATATATGTATAAATGCAAAACAATGGGCTTCTTGGTGTTGGCCGGTTTTGGAAGTGGAGGGAAAGGAGTTAGGGTTTTGCTTTCAATGGGAATGTAGGTCATCATGAGTTGGGGGATTCCAAGAGTCACTTGTAGAACCCCAAGCACCTTTGGACATCCCTACACTCAATCTCTGTCTTTCCCATTCTTCTTGACCGGCCATGTTTAAGAAGGTGGGGGGGGGGGGGATCAAGTTGCTACAGTTTGTCTCTCATTTCTTCCCTTTCCTACACCCTCAAACCACTCTCCACAGTATTAGCTACTGATTTGGAGCTAAGGAGGAGTCAAGGAGAAGAAGAGCCAAGAACAAAAAGCTAATAAGGAGGAGAAGAGCACGGACAAGCTAGGAGGTGAAGCTTGGAGCTAGAGCAATTGTACAACTAGTCTTCACTTCAAGGTGGGTGTTCCAACCCTTATTCTTGTTTTCAAAGAGAGTAGAGTAGTATCTTCTTAGTATGGGTTGCATTCAATTGTTTGTTATTTAAAGATGGATGTATTAGTTGCATGTGTGAAATTTGTGGTAGAATAATTTGGACTGGTTGCATGTTCTGCTCTGAAATTTGATCTTAAATCAGAAAGTCTTATCTTCTTGACTGGATATAATCTAAGGGCTAAAATTTATACAGAAGCATCCCATGCATGTCTATCACAACTACACAAATTTTTGTAAATTTTGGAAACTGTTTGGTATTTTAATAAAATCCGAACTCACTGCTGGTTGGAATAGAAAACATAGTTTATGCTATCATTCTATCCTAATCATTACACCTAATCCTAAAAGTACTTTCTCTCTGAACACATGGAATTCTAAACTGGATTTTTTTAATGTCATGTTGGCATGTGTCTAGAATTTTTCAAACAAAATTTCATCAGTTTTGGACATTGTTTAGTATTTTTAATAAATTCAAACTCATAGCTGGTTGGCAGTTTTGTTAATTTCTGGAAATATGGATAATTTTCAGTTCTTAATCATTTTAACCCCTCATGTTCAATATTTTAAGGAAACTCACAACTAATAATTTAGAGTAGACTCACTGATCCTTCCTTAGAACCTAAGAAATCGAATTTTCAAGAAGTGTGGAATTATTAATGATTTTTATAAGTAGCAAGAGCTGCATTTTGAATTTCGAAACTTACTGTTTTGATGCATGTAAATTGTCAACACAATAGGACCTCTTAATAAACTTAGAGATGTTGTTTTTAAACTTTAAATCATGTTATGATATTTAGTTGAGTTTTTGCAAGATTAGATTTTAAAATTTGAAAGTTGTTAGAGTAGCCATTTTAGTTCATCTTTGCAAAACAAGTGGGACTTGCTCACTGTTTCGAGTTATATCTTGCTCGGTGTTAGAATAGTCGCGTGCATGGTTATATATGATGCTATTAGGGTGAATATATACTCAATGGGTGCTCTAGTTTGCTGTTCACGTTGCATAAAAATTTGGGGCTCATCTGAACTCGTTTACCCCTCGAAACGGGTGCGAAAAGAACCCTATAACGGCAGTTTTTAGCCTAGTGTGCTTGTTGTTTGAATTTTTTATATCCCTATTTTATGGCTTGAAATCAACTTTCGCCCAAATATCACGTGGGTAGAAGCTCTATAAGGTTGTTCCAGTGTAGGATCACTTAGATAGTGATTTGATCGCCAAAACGAGCTTAAATAGTCGATTAAATCGCTGTCCTGAGCTGTCATTGTTGGCTAAACTTGATCACTATTTTGAGCACCTTTGCACACCCGAACGGTGGGCAAAAAGATACTCAAAAGGCCCATAACTTGCTGTTAACTAAGGTAGTAATATGAACCCTAGGCCCTAATTGGTAATACATGAATAATTGTGTAGAATAGGAGCCCGTAATGCCTCGAACACGATGGATGAAGACTGCTCTCGTGTGTCGACTAGCTCGCCGCCCATGGAGGGATTCCACTCACAGTTTTGGAGCTAGCACTCATCGGGGAGACCGTGGAGGTTTGATAATCCAAGGGACTCAAACAAAGATTGGTTGCGGGCCAAAGTCATCGTCAAACTCCAAGCGAAGAGGCCAGAGCGGTGATCGACGATGGTTCGGTTCACTGTTTTCGTTGGGCCACGTTGGGCCTAGTCGGGCCAACTCTTGGTCCCGAATTGAGGGCCGGGTTGGGCCCTACTTGGGTTGGATTAAGTCTTGAATAAATGATTAGTTTAATTAACTAGAAAAGGTCGTCTAGTTACTCTAATCGCTTGTCACGCCCTGCTTTTCAAATGAGAATACGGAATACGGATACGTGACTAAGCCCAGCGAATGATTTTCATCATTCATAAGCTGTTCAGAATTTTTACAACATCTCACAGAAATAATCAGAGTCGGAAGAAAGAAAAGTCAACCAAGCATGCATATATAAATCAATACCAACAGGAATTTACTTGAAACCAAATTTATTAATCTCAAATAAACCAGATCTGAACAAGTTAATATCCTGGGTCACATTGCCCAAATACAAAATAAATCCAAGTATCAAATATAATATCCAAATAAGCAACAGAAATAATAATAAAAACTCCAGCACTAATATCTCATATCGTCAACTCTATCTGATAACTGGTCATCCTGATCTGCAATTAATAAATTGCAGGAAAAAGGAAAAGAGAAAAAAAAACTCCCGTCAATACAAGTTACGAGCCTCTTGTAGTGCAGGATACAAGTACATGGGATAAATAACAAATACAAAATAACAACAGAACAAACAGAGCATGATATCAATAGGAATATAATATATAACATGAATCAGGAAAACAAATCAGATAGCATGGTATACTAACAAATACAGATAACATGTGTCAAGTGTCAGATGGTATGCAGACAGATATACAGATGATAGTGTCAGATGATAGTCAGACAGATAACAGATAATCAGATAACAGATGCCAGATAAACAGATACAGATAACAGATAACAGATATCATATTCTTATAAGTCTTATGTGATTACTATCTAGGTAGCACTTCATGCCTCCCGGTTTTTACTACATGGTTGCTACATTCAAATAAGTTACGTTTAGATTTCATAGTGGAGTCCATAAGGCCGTGTACTCAGAGATCAGACAGACAGATATCAGATACAGATCAGACAGACAGATAGAACCTATGGGTTCTCTTCTGAGTACACCTTCATATAGGGAAGTAATATAGCCAGGGTTCAGATAAACAGAGTCGTGTATCATGTAGTCATGAACACGTAACAGGTAGGGAACACGGTCCCTCTTCTCAGTACACATTTCTATATTTTTCACTACTAGATCTTTCCCACAACCCCGGCTTGGTTATTTTTATATTATTATAAGACAGACATGTATGTGTAGAAAACAGAGAGAGAATAGCATTGTATAAACAATTCAAAGGTTCAGGGTGACAGACAAACATATACAGATGAAAGGTAACACATAAAAGAATAGTACAACAGAAATTCTAGTTCAGGACAACAAGACAGTACTGCACTAAAACTGGGATTCCCGTTGCTACAAAAATAAAAATCTGAATCCGTCAAAGAATCTGAAAAATAGACTTCTGGCCGAATCCAGCAAATCTATATAAGTCATATGGTATTTCACAATATCATAACTCAAAACAGGGTTGAATCCAGAAAACACGTTCAGTTAGAAATCAGAAGTTTGTATTCAAAGTCAGGAAAACAGTATGAAAACTCATTAATTAAATCCACGAAAAATCTGGGGTATTCTCCTATATGTGTATCATCAAAATATAAAGTTTCATAATTTTTTAATATAAATATTTTAGTCAACAAAAATCAGAAAACATCAAGATGCAGTAGTTTTGTAAATCTGGAATTATAAACACTGCAGTACGAAAACTGAAATATCTCACAAACCATAAACCGAAATCCAATTCCGTCAAAAGGGTAATAAAGTAGACATAGCAGGCTAACTTTCATATTCACAAATATTTTATAGACAGCAAGTAGAAGTAGGTCGAAAATCAGATTCCTTACTGAATAGTATGAAAATCCTGCATGTATAGCAATTATTTGGAAACATAGAACGGTTTGTAAAACTCATCAAATAAATCCACAAAAATTTAGGGTTAATCCCAAGCAAGTCTAGTTGTATTGTGAAAAATATTGGATAAAAATTAACATCACCATAAAAATAGATTACTCTTCAGAATTCGTAGGAAACGAAATCTGGAAATCTATCTACACCTCTGTAGTAAAATGACATAACTCACAACTCGTAAATCGAAACTGAGATCCGTCAAAAAGGTTAGAAAATAGATAGAATTCTCTAAAAATCATGTTCACAAAATATTTTCATATACTGACCTTAATAGGGTCTAAAATACTGATCAACATCAGGGTACCAGAAATGTCAGAATTGCTCTTTATACACAATCAACATAGATCATACGGAAATTGTAACACCCAGCAAAATTTAAATGACAATTTTGCCCTCGGGTGTTACGCACGTGCATTTTGTACTGTTATTGATTATATCCATAACGCATTTTGACATGTATTTTGAATTCCAATTATTTATGCAATCCCGTATTCTTAAAATCCCATTTGAGACAACTCAAATGCTAAATTTCAATCTTTGAGTTTTACGTGCTTTTTACGTATAAATCGATGCACGTGTCGATTCTGGACATTCCACCGCTACGTGCAAAGTTTTCAATGAGTTTCAATTATTTATTTTTATAAACATATTTAAATTCATTTTTGTAAATAGAATTCAATTTTTGTCTATTTTAATTAAAATGAATTTCTACGTGCAATACACGTGTTTTCTGTACATTTGAGTACATTATCATATATGTATATTAAATATATTCTTATGTTGCATTCCAATTAATTATAAATATTTTTCAGGTTGATAAAATCAATTTTTGTATTTTTGAGATTCTATGGGCGACGCACGTGTTTAAGCGCGATCTTCCTTCAAAATAAATTTTCATGAAATGTTTCTTTCTATTTTAATTGTGCATGAAAAGTATAATTTTTAAGTTAATTTTATATATTTATTACATATATAAATAAATTATTTTAAAGAAATTGAATGAATAAGTTATTTTGTACACAAAGCACGTGCACGTGCACACGTGCGATGTGCACATTTTTGGGGGACCGGGCTGTTTAGAGAGAAGGGAAATTCTGGAGTTTGATTTTGAAAATAGGAGGGAAAGCAAGTTACAAAATTTAATCATGGGGTAAGTGGTGTTCATGTGGGGGGTGGTTACTATAACTACCTATTAATTAATCTATAAAATAGCTCCTTAGTCTCTCATTCTCTCATCTCTTCTCCTCCCTCTCTCTTGCCAATCCGAAAGCCCCTAACATGCCAGCAAAGCCTTGCCCATTTCTCCACCTAATCACCATTCCACTTGCCTATATACATATATTAATGTATATATATGTACATACATAGTATGTGTATATGAAAGAAGATGGGAGTTTGTTCTTGATGTTGCCGAAATGGAGTGGAGATGGGGATGCTCTTGATGATTGTTGCTTGCCAAAATTGGAAATGGAGTGTGGGGCTAGCTTTGGTGCACGGATTTCAAGGAGGTTGCAAATGGAGTTTTCTTTAGGAGCTCCTAATTCTAGGAGTTTATTTGAGTGCAAATCTTCAATTTAGGTGGGTGTTTCTTAAATGCTTTCTAATTTAAGAGTAGAAATTTGCATGATAGATGATATATAATTTATTTGGTTGAAATTGAATTGGTGTTATGAGATTACATGAACATTAATGAATCGTTAAATCTTGATTGGTGTGGTAGATGCAATTATTATTCCATTTCTAAATGATTATGATGGATAGCTGAGATACTAGAATTGAAATGATTTATATGAAATTGATGCATGTTGAGACATAATTAGAATAATGCACATAAGTTGTTTGTTGAGAATGTGGCAAAGAAGTGTGATTATAAACTCAAAATATTATTCATACGAGAATAGAGATTTTTGTAAAGTAATTTTGATAAAAGAAAACAGTTTATTTGAAAAATTGATTGAATATATGTTTTGATGCATTTTAAGGATTTCATTTGAAATATGAGAAACTTGAGAATTTGATAACATATACGATATTATTTTAAAAGGAATATATTCTGGAAATAATTTATATTTTGTATGTGGAAGTACAAATCGATTAAAAGGTCGAAGAATATATACAAAGATGCAATTGGTGAAGCTGACAGTCAACTGTTTACTTTCCACAGTCGACTGGTAAGTGTTAAAAATTGGATTTTGTCGGCAGGACAGTCGACTGTTCATTTCCACAGCCGACTTCTGCTGGTGTTTGGATTTTCAAAGTATTCGCGGAACAGTCGACTGATTCCTGGTCGATAGTCGACTGAACTGACTGTGTTATATTGATGTTTTAAAGTTTTCGTAAAACAGTCGACTGATTCCTTGTCAACAGTCGACTGAACAGACTGAGATGTTTTGATGTTCGCTGAACAGTCGACTGATACTGTCACCAGTCGACTGAACCTAACTGTTTATTTTGGTTTTGAGTTTGGATTTGATTTTGACAAATGAAAGTTAAATAAGTTGAATACGAGATTTTATGATTATTAATATTTGATTGAGTTTATTGTGAAATGCACACAGGGGTGTGAAAGATGAAATTGATAAAGAAATCAGATTAAATTGTTCTCATGTTATGAGATTATAAAAGAAATATTCTGAGAAAGAGTTTGTGAACAAAAGAAATGAAAAGGATTATTGGAGATTGATTATGAAATATTGTTGATCTCTAGAAAGAGATAGTTGTTGGAATCTAGAGGCTAGGCGAGACCCTAGTGACCGGCAGTTTTATTTATGATTTGAGAGCTAACCGTTAAGGGTTGAGCGTCTCTCGAGAAGTAGCCAGGAAGGCTGACTGTCTCTGTTGGTGATTTAAGTCCGGTAGGGTAAGCTAGCTCTAGGTTGTGATAATTTTCTTTTAAAACAAATTTTGTAAGGCTGTGATGGAAGTAAGAGAAGAACATGAGTATGAGGGCCATTGGATGGGTGTTGTGAGGGTATGCACAGGCTGTCTTCACGATGCGTCGTGACATGACGTGGATACTACTCCAGAGTACCATCTTGGTAGCAATGCTTGTGGGATGTTTGGTGACTGCAAGAGGATCGTGTGCCATGAAGGAGGCTGAATTACTGCAGAATGCATGCTTGATGAGTCAAGACATGGCGTGGGATTCCCCTCCAGGTTTTCTGTACACGTGCTTGTAATCATAGAACATCTATGATACTTATCGAAATTACAGATAGATACATAGTGAAGACGTGATGAAAGTAAGAGAAAAACATTGAGTATGAGAGCCATTGGATAGCGGCGAGAGCGTATCCCAGGAATTCCCATGATGAGTCTGGGTGAGGATGCTGCTCCAGAGTACCGTCCCAGGTGGCGACGCTCGTGGGATGTTTGAAGACTACGGGTGGTGTCATGTCTATGGTGAGAGCTGAATTACCACAGGATGTCTGCATGATGAGTCATGTCAGCGATGGGATTCCCTCCAGAGTGCCTAGACATGAGTTCGTAGGTCAGAAAACATCTAGGATACTTACCGTAGTTACAGTAGTAGATTAAGTCATGACGAGGGATTGAACCCTACAAAGATGAAGGACGAATAAGAGGCTTGCCCTCAGACCTATGTAGTATGGGATGCATAGAATCCGAACAAGTGTGCATTAGTGTCATATAATATAATAACTGCATTAAGGACTAAGTGCACCGCACAACACGACATCAACAGGATAGTCCCTTTGTAGCTCTGTTTGCGATCAAGTTTATGTTTGCTAAAGTATTTAAGAATCGTTATACTGTTTCTGGCATAGAGAGGATGGCCGTGTATAATATTTAGTCAGTTGTAAGCAACTGACGCGCCCACAGTTTTATATGCAGAAATTGGAGTTACAGGAAGATATAAAGATGATTGATGATGCTGTTGATTACTTAAATGTTAAAATTGTAACAATTGTACTTGTATTATTGTTGTATTTTATTGATTCCGCTGCATATTGGTGTAAAAGACTCTGATGTAATTATTGTTGAAATAAAAGTTTTAAATTCCTTGAAAAATTGTACGAATGAAGTGTAAAGATCCTGTAGAACATCTCGAATTCAGTGTATTTGGGATTCGGGGCGTTACAGAAATTGTCCATATCATAACCAAACATGAAATATAGTGTACTAGATGTCCAAACAAAATGGTATAGGGTATTTTGCAAGTCCACGATATAGCACGAATAACACTTCAAGCACACGGTATCACAAAATAGCACACATATATACATCCAAAAAGTGGTCATCCCTAGTTGTTTCATGTCATGTATGTCGTGAGGCAACTATGGTCGAATCAACACAATAGAAACTATATAACAGAGGATTCAAATACGAATTGTCCCTAGAACCCAACTACACTACAGGTGGTATTTAGTACTTGTATTACACAAAGGAATGAATACAAGTTACTCGCCTTTAACCGACAATGAAAACGACAAAGCAAAAGCAAGAATAATGAGAATGGATTCCCGGAACACAGATCTCAACGAACACACAAACTCAATTGTCATGGGGACACGTTCGGAGTTGTCTCACCTGGCGAAGAGGACACGAGTGGCGTTGCTATTAATTTCTGGGACTAGCATATGGAGTAATTCGTCGGAAGTTTAGGGAATGGACCATAAGTATCTAATTCTCTCGGTGAGCGGGATGTACTGCGAGGCCAAATTTATATCCGTAACAGCTTTTGATGAGGTTCAGAGTGGGGGTACTGCGGGGACCGGGTGAAGTGGAAAACATAAGACTGGGGTTACCGTAGACATCCCTAATGACTGCAGAGGCAGAATTGGACAGTGCAACTACAACCTCATCTGTCACTAGATAAATGTTAGAAATAGAAAATAGTACAAGAGTAGGATGCATGGCGAGGGATCAACCCTAGAATCCGAAGAACATGAGCTTGATTGGGAAGTATGTAGTATGAGATGCATATGGTTTCAATCAAGTGAGCATTTGAATAAGAGCATCGTGTGCATTTGAATTGTGCATTAGTTTCTAGGTCATGGCATACACCGACACTAATGTTGTTTGACTTTCACATTTTCTTTTTACATTAATATTGATTATTGAGGATTTGGAGATCATTGTTTTTATCAGCATTGTGTTAGTTACATTTAATGACATGCCCACAGTTGGTTAGTTGCAGGACTACCTGATCGTGGGAGCAAGGGACTCAAACTGCGTGGTGCATCCAAGAGAATTGATAGTTTTACAATTCCATTAGTAATTTCATGATGTAATATTTTTATGTAATCAGTTGGACATTGTAATAACATTGTTGTAATAAACTAATTTCCTGTGATTTTACCGTGTTACGTACTCATTTGAAGTAAAGATTCTGGATTACGTCATGAGTTTCTATTATGGGAAATCAGGGTGCTACAAAGTGGTAGCAGAGCCGGCTTCAAATTGTGGTACTAACATAGTAGGAAATTAGACTTGGATGCCCCAGTTTGATTCGGGTTTAGTTTGGATAGTAGGATGGTCGTAAATCATATTATTGTACTTTAAACTTATGTTTATGATTTCCCTATATCCAGGAACTAACCCTATATAAGTTTTTTTCTTATGCAAGATGTCGAGAAGGAGCAAGAGCGGCTACAGCAGGAGAGCCGGAGAAAGGGGCAGTGGGGCCAATAGTGTTGGCCTTAATGTCGAATTTGAATTCACACGAATTTATCAAATGATTGGAGATTTTATGGAGGCAAGTTGAAATTTTATATCACTGCAAGGAGCACAAGGCAGAAACCTAGTAAATGTCGTGGCTAATCTGGCTAAGATGGTGGAGTCCTTCGAAAGGATGAAACCACCAGTGTTTGAGGGACAGGCTGATCCTATAGGAGCTGATGACTGGATTTGTCAAGTGGAGATTGTCTTTGAGATGCTTGAGACACCGGAAGAAAGCAAAGTCAACTTGGAAACTATTCTATTGGAGGACCCAGGAGTGTGGTTGCAGTAAGTCAAGCATGGCATGGGAAATAGACCGTTCAACTGGGAAGACTTCTTGGAGGAGTTCAGACAACACTATTTCCCCCTCTATATGCAAGAAGAAAAAGCCATGGATTTCATCAACCTGAAGCAAGGGAGCATGACTGTCCGAGAATATGAAACAAAGTTCACTCAGCTATCACGTTATGCCTCAAAAATGGTTCAAGATGAAGTTAAGAAGGCCAAGAGATTTAAACTAGGCCTTAGACCTGGATTAAGATCGACAATGGTGCCATTTTGCATTCAAAGGTTCGACCAATTGGTAAGTCGAGCAGCAATGACTGAAATGGACATGAACCAGGATCAGCAGACACAGGGCGAGACTGAAACATGGAGCAAAGAATAGAGTGCCACAACTACAACGAGTTTCAAGAGGTAAACCACAATTCGGGATTTTAAGAATCCTAACACAACGGAGGGAACCACCAAACAATAGCTTGTTACTTTGTGGAGAACAAGGACATTCAAAAGTCAATGCCCGAAGAAAGCTCAGGAAAGTACTTGTTATAACTGCGAAGAGGCTGGGCATAAGAAGTCGGACTGTTCACAACCGCAAGAGAACCCTGGTGGCCAGACTCAGAAAGCAGTCAATAAAGGAAGAATATGAAACAAAGTTCACTCTTTCACCAGGGACCCTAATTCTTGCTTTTAATGAGAGTAGTGTAGTCTCTTCTTAGTATGGGTTGCATGCAATTGTTTGGTGTTTGTAGATGGATGTATTAGATGAATGTGTGAAATTTGTGGTTAAATAATTTGGACTGGTTGCATGTTCTGCCCTGAAACTTGATCTTAAATCATAAAGTCGTATCTTCTTGACTAGATATAATCTAGGGATAAAATTTATATAGAAGCATCCCATGCATGTCTATCACAACTCCACAAATTTTTGTAAATTTTGGATACTGTTTGGTATTTTAATAAAATTCGGACTCACTGCTGGTTGGAATAGAAAACAAAGTTTATGCTATCATTCTGTCCTGATCATTACACATAATCCTAAAGGTACTTTCTCTCTGAATACATGGAATTCTGAACTGAATTTTTTTAATGTCATGTTGGCATGTGTCTAGAATTTTTCCATAAAATTTCATTAGTTTTGGACATCGTTTAGTACTTTTAATAAATTCAAACTCGTAGCTGGTTGGCAGTTTTGTTAATTTCTGGAAATCTAGATACATTTCAATTCTTGATCATTTTAACCTCTCATGTGTAATATTTCGAGGAAACTCACAACTAAGAATTCGTAGTAGACTCACTGAACTCTTTTGAACTTAAGAAATCGAATTTCCAGGAAGTTTGGAATTATTAATGATTATTAAAAGTAGCAAGAGCTGCATTTTGAATTTTTAAACTTATTGTTTTGATGCATGTAAATTGTCACCACATTAGGACCTCTTAATATATTTATTGAAGTTGTTTATAAACTTTAAGTCATATTGTGATATGTATTCGAATTTGAGCAAGATTAGATTTTTAATTTTGAATGTTATTATAGTAGCCATTTTAGTTCATCTTTGCGAAACAAGTAGGACTTGCTCACTGTTTTGAGTTTTTTCTTGCTTGGTGTCAGAATAGTTGTGTGCTTGGTCATATATGATGTTATTGGGGTGAATATATACGCGATTGGTGCTCTAGTATGCTGTACACGTTGCTTAAAAAAGCGGGGCTCATCCGAACTCATTTACGCCTCGAAACGGGTCCGAAAAGAACCCTATAACGATAGTTTTTAACATATTGTGCTAGTTTGGGGTAACATAGATATTAATTCGATCGCCAAAATGAGCTAAAATAGTCGATTAAATCACTGTCCTGGGCTGTCGTTGTTGGTTGATCTTGATCACTGTTTTGAGCACCTTTGCACAGCCGACCGGTCAGCAAAAGATACTCATAATGCCTGTAACTTGCTGTTAACTAAGGTAGTAATATGAACCCTAGGCCCTAATTGGTAATACATGAATAATTGGGTAGAATAGGAGCACATAATGCCTCAAACGCGATGGATGAAGACTGTTCTCGTGCGCTGACTTTTGCTCGCCAATCATCGAGGGATTCCACTCGCTGTTTTGGATCTACCACTCGCCGGGGAGACCGTTGAGGTGTGGAAATCAGAGGGACTTAAGCAATAATTTGTCACGGGCCAAAGTCATGGTCAGACTCCAAGCGAAGAGGGCAGAGCGGCGATCGACGATGGTTCGGTTCGCTATTTTTGTTGGGCTAAGTTGGGCTGAGTTGGGCCGTCTCTTGGGCACGAATTGAGGGCAGAGTCGGGACCTACTTGGGTTGGATTAAGTATTGAATAAATGATTAGGTTAATTAACTAGAAATGGTCTTCTAGTTACTCTAATCGCTTAATGTCACGCCCTGCTTCCCAAATGAGAATACGGAATACGGATACGTGGCTAAGCCCAGCGAATGATTTTCATCATTCATAAGCTGTTCAGATTTTTTACAACATCTCACAGAAATAATCAGATTCGGAAGCAAGAAAAGTCAACCAATCATGCATATATAAATCAATACCAACAGGAATTTACTTGAAACCAAATTTATTAATCTCAAATAAACCAGATCCGAACAAGTTAATATCTTGGGTCACATTGCCCAAATACAAAATAAATCCAAGTATCAAATACAATATCCAAATAAGCAACAGAAATAATAATAAAAACTCCAGCACTAAGGTAGGATTTAACTAATAGAAGATAACTAGCTGTTATGATATGGGTCAAGAATATAACTTCTAAGTTAAGATTTTGTAACTAGATGGTAGATCGCCTAATTAATAGAACATTTAGTCAATGAAAGTAGAGTTGTAGTTTAATGAAAAGAGCTAGAGTTGTAATGATAAGGGCCATTAGAATCGAAAAAACCAGATAATGAAAGAATGATCTAGTAATTATAGTTATTGTTGGTGTCCTTGTGCATGGTTAGTTATACAGGTCGACCCGAGTCGCCAAATTTGTAAACCCAACCCGCTCGACCCCACCTGCGAACCTGTTGACCTAGTCAAACCCGTCGCCAACCCGTGGGTCGACCCGCGGGTTTCGATCCATCGAATTATTGGATTTGACCCGTTTGGATTTTTTAATATTATTTGCTGTTTATTCTTTTAATATTTTTTTTGCTACAAAATATATGTATATATGTATATATATACTGCAAACATATATGTATATATATGTATATATGCATATAGATATACTCTAAAATATTTCAAAATTTTATAAAAATGAGTGTGAACATCAAAATTAATTGATTACTACCCACTACTCAATTAGACAACCCCCACCCTAGTTATTTATAGCCAACATCATCTCCTCACTTCTCTCATCTCACCAATGTGGGACTAAAAGTTCTCAATGTTTAAAATCCAAATATATTTATGTAACACCCCAAATCCCAAATACCACTGAATTTGAGTTCTACAGGATCTTTTCACTTCTTTTTGTACAATTTTACAAGGAAATAAAAAACTTTACTTTACATTAGAGCTGCATTATGCATCAACATTTGTACAGCGGAAGCAAATTTTTACATCAATGAATGAAATACAACAACATTTGAATAATCTTTAAGCATCAGGTCTTCTTTAGTCTTTTTCAAGTACCTTTTCCCTGCATAGAAACTGTGGGCACGTCAGTTCATTCAACTGACGAAATATTATACACGGCCATCCTCTCTATGCCGAAAACAGTATAACGATTTTCAATACTTAACAAACCACAAACTTGTTCACAAACAGAGCTAAAAGGATTATCCTACTGATGTCGTGTTGTGAATGTGCACTTAGTTCTTAATGCAAATATTTCTATTATATGACACTAATGCGCACTTGTTCAGAGTCTATGCAGCCCATACTACATAGGTTTGAGGGCAAGCCCTTAACTGTTCTTCATCTTGTAAGGTTCAATCCCTCGCCATGACTTAATCTACTACTGTAACTACGGTAAGTATCCTAGATGTTATGACCTACGAACTCATGTCTAGGCGCCCTAGAGGAAATCCCAACACACTGACACATGACTCATCATGCAGGCATCCTGTGGTAATTCAGCTCCTACCATAAACACGACACCACCCGTAGTCACCAAACACCCCACGAGCGTCGCCACTGGGATGGTACTCTGGAGTAGTCTCCACGTCCTACTCATGACGCATCATGGGACATCCTGTGAATACTCTCACGCCGCCAATCCAATGGCCCTCATACTCAATGTTTTTCTTCTTACTTTCATCACATCTTCACTGTGTATTTAATCCTTAGTTTAATTGAATCATGAACAAAATTAATCCCTTAGGGTTAGCACTCCTACTATTCCGGTCTTATTCATTCATTTCACATGACCCAAATCTTGGTTCTTTCATTCCAAATATCATTTTCACATTTCTTTTATTGCCGGTATAAGGCTTAGCTACACCCTAGTTCTTAATTTCAACTCATAATTACAACATCAAGCTTTTCATACTCACAAAGTCTTTTTTCATGATTAATCACAGTTCACGTTTCATAATCATAGTATTCATGTATCCATATTCATAATATCCTTCATAACTCAACATGTCGTTTAATTACATTTTCATACACCATTTCATGCATAAACAATAAAATTTCAACTTGTCATAATAGTTCATTCATTCCACAAATCTCTTATTCTTATTTCAATCCATACTAATTTCACAATTTGTAATTTTAATTAGTTACACAAATCAAACTTCCAAATTTCTCATTACTAATTCTCATTTTTAAAACTCCTAAAAAATAACTCATTAATTTTTTTCCTTTATCCCAAAAGACAATTTAATTAAAAACAAGTCCTTTCTTGCAAATAGCCTCAAATTCTCAATTATACTTTACCAAAAGTTATAAAAATTCTCTCATGAAGTCCAATTAATTTCAGCAATTAATTTCCCCCAAAAAACAACTTTTTAAACTAAAGCCCACAACCGAATTTGAACCCACAACCAGCGGCCCAAAGGACAGCGCCAAAGACCACTGCACCAAAGCCACAGAGGCGATATGATATGGGTTATTGTCCATGTGAATTGGCTTTCGGCATTTCGAAATTTTTAACAAAAAATAAAATAAAAGCTCCTTCTCAGTATCAAACCCGAGACCAGAGACCAAGCCCCCCGCTACTGTAGCGACTGAAACCATTCCGACCAAATGGTTTAAGTGGCCAGATTGTTTTGAAAAGAATTTGGTTGGATTTGAACTAGTTCTCTGTTCATCTCTACATTTCATAATTTTCAAAAAAAAAACGATTTTTGTTTCTTTTTCTTTTCTTTTGAAAGCAAAATTTTTCAGATTATAACATACATAAATTTACAGTAAACTAGTATTTTTATAATGATTATTTGCTTTATAAAACATGTATTTTGGTCCTACTTTATGTTCTATGTCCATATTTTCGACATTGAGAACAATAACACTTTTTTTCATAATTTAGAATTAGAATTTCACAACCTACTATGTCATTTTGTTCTTTTTCTTATTAACATCCTATTACATTTTTAAAACACAAAAATCTCAACTTTCTACAATAACGAAATTCTATTTTAGACAATTAACTGCACATGATGCATTTGATCAACTATTTGTAAGCACAAATTTTACCATAACATTCATGTAGCACAACAATATGGTAATTTCTAGCACATTAATTCACCATTTATTCATTAGCAATCAATCCATCAAACATTCTCTAAATTACCACTCCATTTTTAATTAAACAAGCATGGTTCCAATTTTCAACTAATTGATTCATAATAATTTTATTTAAATCATCCTTAGCAAGGTATCTAGTTCTAGAAGTATGAGAAACACCTACCTTTTTGGAGAAATACGAAATGAAAAGCTCCTAGAGTCTCCTAGAATGCAAGAAAGTAGCCTTCTCCTCCTAGATTGTGTTGCAAAATGCTTCCCTTCTTGTTCCTTGGTGCAACCCGAGCTTCCACTAGTGCTTGATGATGGGTCAACCTCGTTTTGGTTGTGACACACACACAGATGCACACTCAATCTTTCACTTCCTAATATATTACTCTCCTATATAGTTTCATCCTTTCAATTATTTTTTTCTTAGTATTGTATACATGAAGGTAGGGGTTATTTATACTAGTTTTAGGATAGATTGGAGGGCTAGGATTTCACTAGATGGTTGTAGGTGAATGGCTAGGATAAGATGGGAAGTTGTAGCAACCACCCATGCACACAAACCCACTCTCCCACTCTTCTCTTAGCCATACCCGACCTCCTAGGGTGTGCAAAGCACACACGTGCCCCTTCTAGTACCCTCCTATTTAAAGTTTGTACAAATTTAATTGATCAATTGTTCACCAATTGTGTCTACATGACAAGTTGTGACAATTTAAAGGATTAATTAAGTTTGTGGGCCTCAAAATAGTGGGCTTTAGGCTTATGGGCTAATTAAAAAATATTTAATTATTAGAGTGGGCTTAAAATAAGAAAACTAGTTTAGGCTTTATAAAATAGGCTTTTTAGAAAGATAAAGGGAAAGAAAGAAATAATTGTCCATGTTATAAAAGAAAATTTTATAAAAATAAATATGCATACGAAATTTTGCACATGCACAACACGTGAAAAATCAACATTTCTTATTAAGATGAAAATTTAGGGTATTACAATTCAGTCCCACATTGGTGAGATGAGAGAGGATGTGAAGTTGGCTATAAATAGCTACAGTGGGGTGGGCTAATTGAGTAGTGGGAAGTGAGCAATTAATTTTGTTGTGCACACTCATTTCATATAAAATTTAAAATATTAACCAAATTATTATAAATAAATATAAAAAAAATAAAAAACCCAACCAGGGCCAACCTGCGACACAGCCTGACCCGAAATGGGTTCGAATCGAATGGGTTCGCGGGTCGACTGGGTTGAATATTTGGATTTCGAACCCAGCCCGGCCCGGCCCGGTTATGCTAACAACCCAACCCGGACCCGCCCGAATATCGGGCCAACCCGAACAGGTTTGCCCGACCTGGCCTGAATGACCCGATTGACATCCCTATGTGTGGTAGTGTCTTAAGACCAGAACACATCGTTATTGGTTGTAAGGACATGTACTAGTTGGGCATTGTACTCACTTGTCAAGCGAACACGTGCGGTGCCGTCTCACCCGGACAAGGAGACACGGGCAGCATGTCTCGACTGTTAATATCTGGGATCTAGTATAGGGACGAGTTCGTCGGAAGTTTAGGCAGTGGACCCTAAGTATCCGCCAAATTCTATGTTGTTTATTATGGGCCGGGAGCTAGAGTAAAACTCCAAGTCTCTCGGTGAGTGGGGGTACCACGGGACCTATTTTATTTTCGTAACAACATTTGATGAGGTCCGGAACGGGGGTACCGTAAACACCACTACTAACGGCATAGGCGGAATTGGACCGTGCAACTACAACCTCATCAATCACTAGATAAATGTCAGAAACAGAAAAGAGTACAAGAGTAGGATGCTTGGCAATGGATCTAACCCTATAATCAGAAGAACGTGAGCTTGATTGGGAAGTATGTAGTATGGGATGCATATATTTTTCAATCAAGGGTGCATTAGAATAAGAGCATCGTGTGTATTTGAATTGTGCATTAGTTGCTAGGTCAAGGCTTACACCGACACTTCTGTTGTTTGACTTTCACATTTTCCTTCTGCATTAATATTGATTATTGAGGATTTGAAGATCGCTGGTTTTATCAGCATTGGGTTAGTTATATTTAGCTAACGTGCCCACAGTTGGTTAGTTTCAGAACTACCTGATATGGGAGCGGGGGAAGCAAGCTGCGTGGAGCATCCAAGAGCATTAATAGTTTTACAATTTCATTTGTAATTTCATGATGTAATATTTTTATGTAATCTAGTGGACATTATAATAACATTGTTGTAATAAAAGTTTTAAATTTGCTTTAGTTTTACTGTGTTATGTGCTCATTTGAAGTAAAGATTCTGGATTATGTCTTGAGTTTCTAGTGTGGAAAATCTTGGCACTGCACATAGCTTGCCAGAAGGACCCCTTTCTTCTTCTTATCTTGATGGATGGTTATTTTGGCTACAACCAGATCTGAATGTTCAACCATTCCTTATATCCCGAAGACAGCATCACCGACCAAGGCCTCTATTGCAACCGGGGTCATGTCCTTTGGATAAAGAATGTAGGAGCCACTTATCAATGGCTAGTGAACAAAGTCTTCATAGACTAGATAGGCCGAAATATGGAAGTCTATGTGATAGACCGAATTTGAAAGTCTATGTGGATGACGTGCTTGTAGAACGCCTTAAGAAGGATGGCCATGAGGTCAACCTCCATTCAGCGTTCTACGGAAGCACAACATGAGGCTGAACCCCTCTGAAGTGTGCCTTCAGGGTGTCCTTAGGGAATTTCTTGTGGTTCGTGGTTTGCCAGTGGGGTATTGAGGGCAATCTGAAGAAGATCCCGGCCATACCCAACATGTCTCCTCCGACTGACGTAGAAAAGATGTAGAAACTCACAGGGGGACCTCGCTGCCATCAATCATTTGCTCTTCAAGTCTTTAGGGAAGTGCCTATATTTCTTTAGGCCCTTCTGAGGATCAATATGTTTCGAGTGGGGGGGGGGGGGGGGGGGGGGGAAGAGCAGCAAAGAACCTTCAAACAACTCAAGATGTATTTAACGAATTTGTCACTCCAAAGTAAACCCGAGCCGGTGGAAGTGCTCTACCTATATCTAGCTACTTCGGATCAGATGCTGAGCATCGAAAGGAAGACAAAGTCCAAAAGGCAATCTACTATGTTAGTAAGATACTGCATTATGTTGAACTCCGTTATTCCATCATAGAGAAGCTCTTATAACGGTCTCCCGGAAGCTCCGCCTTTACTTCCTGGCACGGTCTTGGCCCTCACCTGACAACCACTCAAGCAAGCACTTCACATAATGGACAACTTTGCGCGACTCACGAAGTGATCCATCAAATTGAGCTAACACTACATTAACTTCCAGTCGAGGATGGCTATCAAGGCCAAATCCTTAGCCGAATTCATCGTCAAAAGCACTATTTCAGATCCCCTTTGGTGAGCAAAGGTTCTCTAGTCTACAATGTCTACATTGATGGCTACTCATGCTTTGAAGGGAGTGGGGCTGGTGGCATCTTGCTCGCCCAAAATGAATTTGCTCTCTAATACTCACTTTTTTTCAACTTCTAGGCCTTTAACAATGAGGCTGAGTATGAGGCACTGATTGCCGGCCTCCTTTCATCTCGAAATGCGGGGCCCGAAGGGACGATGTGTTAAGTGATTCCAAGTTGGTGGTAAATTAAATCTGAGAGAATATGAAGCTCGGGATGATTGCATGATCCAGTGCCTGCCATGTGTCGATAGACTCATTGTAACAACCGTAATAATTTTTAAAAAAATCTCTTGAATAAATTTTATTTTTCCACACGTGCTTTTTTTTATGCATGTGCTAATTACGTTATTTTTATTAAAAGTTGTGCACTTAAAATTTTATTAACATTAATGTAAACAAAATATATTAAAACTAATGTTAAAGAATTTTAATATAATTATTTATTAATGAAGAGGGTTAAAATGAAATAAAATAATGAAATAGGTGTAAACTGAAAATTTTACAAAACACGTGCACACGTGCTTTGCACACAAAAGAGCATGATCATGGGGTTGGCCGACCACTTTTGAGGAGAGGGAGAGTGGATGAGTTGGTGTGGGAGTGGAGAGCTATTTTAGGAAGTGGGAAGTTATTTTAACCACTCATTTTTATCCTATAAATAGCCCACTCTTTTATCATGAAGAACACAAAAATCAAAACAAAACAAAAAAGAGAAAGAGAGAAGGGGGACTTGCGGGTTTTGCCAAGGAGGGCTTGGGATTTTCTTTTTGCTTGGAGGACAATTTTGGATCATTTTACTCGGAGCTACTAGGAGTTCTTTTGAGGTGGGTGTTCCTTTTGCTTTCTAATTGTTTGGTAGATTTCATGTTTAGGTGAAGGTGCTTGAAATAAAAATTTGTATGTGTTCTTTAGTTCCAAATTATCATATGATGCATATTAGATTGTCATGTGTAATCTAGAATTTTGTGGTAGAAAAAATTGTGAAATTGATGCATGTTAGATGAAACTTACAATTGATTGTCATGCATTCAAAGTATAAATTTTCATTAGAGTATTTTAGTGATAATGTCATTTGTATTGATGCATTGTAGCATACCATGATGGGATCATATGTGTATAGGTGTATATGAACATAAAATTGCTAAATTGTGCCTAGAATTCATGTGAAATTATGTGTAGATTATAAGTAGATAGTGGATGTGAGAATCCTTTGCAATTTCATAACAATTACTGGAAATATTCATGCTAGTTTTTGTAAAGATATGAATATTCGTAGCCAAATTGATTAATAAGCCATATAAGTAATACAGTTCTCAAATTTCTCACTTAAATTGATTTGTGTATAACTTCACGTTATAATATATTAAATTAGAGAAAAACCCGTCTCTGGAAATTTAGAAGTATAATATATGAGCAATAACTATGAGGGAAATGATAAAAATCAAAATATATGAATAAAGCAAAAACTGTATGGAAGCAGAGAGTTAGATTTAAAAGATTTCATAATCATATATAGTCAGAGAGTGAGTTGGACTCACTGGTTGGTGCGCAGTGTTGGGTGCTGCCTGGTCTCAGGTTCGAGTTCAGGAAGGGGTTTTTATTTTTCTTCACAACTAAGATAAAGTAAACAATGAATAGAAAGTATATAAGAAATCGTCTGGGTAGAGTTTCACCAACCGAGAGTGGCTTCTTGGTTAGTGGGTTGCGGTTGTGGCTTGTTGGCTATGGTTTCGACCCCGAGTCCAGACTTTTAATATATTTTTTTGGGTTTAATTAACTTTTGGGCTCTTTTAAATTAAGGAAAGAAAAAAATTGTAAAATAATTCTAGTATATTATTGGAATATTTTGGAATCATCCTACACAATCCTAAAATGTATTTTGGAGACTTTAATGTACATTACACATTAGATAATGTGTCAAATTGATTATTTTGAACGTAAATTCAAGAAAGATGGTTTGTTTTACATTAAGCAAAGTGGATTATTTGAATAGATTAAATGCAAAATGTGGAAATTTTGTTCAGTAAAAACTACATTGGAAATTTATTTTTAAGAAGCAAAGTTGAGATTTTTTAATTTTAAATTGGACAGGTTAAAAGATGGGATGCGACGGTGTATTCTAGATTCTTAAATTTGCATGAAAGCGAGTTTAATTTGAACTCATGAAAAATGGTAGATAATGTGGAGAACTGAACGTATGATAATTGTGAGGCTTTTACCGAGTTGGTGTGTATCGAGATGTTTGTTATAAAAGATAAAAAATCATTGTTTGCTTAGCGATCGATAAATCAAAAGAGAATGAATAAGGGAATTGAAATGATTTTTTTATGAGTGAGAAATGTGATTATAAAAGGGGTTAAGAATAACCTAGATGATCTCTATGTTGAGATGGATGATTCAGCTGAGCTAGGCCCGTAATGTCCGGCAGTTGAGACGAATGAAATTTTATGAAATGGTCAATATGGACCTGAATGTTGATGAGTAAATTAAGTCCGGCAGGGTAAGCTAGTTCTCGACCATGATGACTAAAATTTAAATTAAGGACACACACTAGAAAAGATGTGATGAAACCTGGGCAAACATAAGTGGGGCTTTTCTATATAGTCGGGCGGTGTATTCCGGGACTATTCAGTCGGGTGGTGTATTTCGGGATTGTAATTGCCTACATCCAGTCGGGTACTCCGAGATTGTGATTGCTATGTGGAGCGAGACGAGCCTCAATTAAATTCGGGATTATGAACGATCGGGCGGTGTACTCCGGGATCATGAATAGTCGGACAGATAGGAGGCGGATCTCCGATATACTCCGGTGCTAGAGTGGCACTTGCAGGGGGCATCTGCACGAGGTGAATTCTGTATAGTCAGGCGGTGTACTTCGGGACTGGAATTCATACTTGTGGGATGTCCGAACCTTGTTTTGTTACCGTAGTTGGACTTCATGGCGAGAGATCGAACCCTATAATGTGGAGTACATATGGGCTTGCCCTCGGACCTATATAGTATGAGATGCATAAAATCCGAACAAGTGTGAATTAGTGTCATCGTAAGTATTAAAGTGTCTGCATTAGGCATCAGGTTCATATCATACGCGACATGTTTAGGATAGTCACTTTTTACATTTTGTTTTGCATTCAAATCTGTATTTGCTTAAGTAAAAGGATCGCTGTATTATAGCATTGCGTCAGTTGCAGCAACTGACGTGCCTACAGTTTTTAGTTGTAGGATTGGATTTAACTTGGACTTGGAGTCACTATGAAGAATGTCACAAGATTGAAGAGTTTCATTTATCATGTTTTGTATTGTATTCATTTATTTCCGCTGTGTTGTTATAGAGAACATTGTTGTAATAAAAAGTCTTAAATTTTCTTGAAAATTTGTACGAAGTTGAAGTAAAAGATCCTGTTTGGAATGGTCGGTGTTTGGAATTCGGGGCATTGCACTCATGGCTACATTCCAAACGACAGAAGTCACTCGCATCCCCTGCGAGGAGAATGGGAAAACTGGTGCTCTCTATAAGTTAGCCTCCTTTTCTTTCGAAGGACTCAATCACACTTTACTTATTAAAGTCTTACTCAAGCTAAGCATTAAAGAAGAAGTGTTAGAGCTCATTGTCACGCCCTGCTTTCGAAGATAAGGGAACACTAGTACGTAACAAAGGCCCAGCAAATGATAAAAATACCATCCATAGCTTTTACAGATTAACTCAACAATATACAAGGGAATACAACCACAGAAGAATGAATAACCACATAAATAAAGAATAAACTCTAAAATAATCATGAAATAAATTCACCAAATAATATCCAACATCTGGAAAAAGTAAACTTCGGGACACACAAGCCCGGAATACAAAGTATGATAAAAGCAATAAAATAAACAAAATAACATCAGAAAACTATTGTAGTCTAATGGTTCAGCTTTGATATTCAGAATGCTTGCTCACCAAGTCCTTGAGCCATATTTCCTTCTGTACCTGCAAACTCATTGACTAGAGGTGGGTAAATATTGTCCGTTAGAGCAAGTTACGGACAGTAAGTAGCAGAAGCAAAGAAACAAAGAAAATATGGTATGTCAAGAAATAATAGGCTAGAACAAAATCAAAGATCAATGACAATAACAAAAGTTGATAATAAAATCAATGTCTAGAATTTAAGATGCAATAAGCAGTGATTGTAATCAATGAGGCAAGATCAATAACAATAATCATGATCAAGAATGCAAGTGTCAATCCTAGGTTAATTAATATTTTATTATCCTATCGTAATACTGTGTCCCATAGAACAGGTTTGGTACATGCAAACAGTGATCATTTAGACTATAGTGGTGAACTCAACAGATCGTGTACTCAGCAGAATAATTAACAATTAACAATCAATATTTCCCAATCAATAATCCACCATTCACAACCATAATCAATTTAGAACAAGGGGCCCTACCGAGTACAGTCTCTGATTGTTCACTACCAAGTCGACCCTTATCTACCGCGGGTTGTTAATATTTTATTATACTTAAGTGTGGACATACAATGAGTAAAGAAGTTTTGAAATGATGTCAAAGAGATGGCAAGGCTATGTAATGCATGATATAACTAGTTCTATTCCCTAGATGCAAAATCAAACATGGATATATAAGCAAAACACAAAACTCACATTCAGGACAGCAAGACGTTGCTGTACAAAAATAAAATTTCTTGTTGCTATAAGAAAAAAATCAGGTTCCGTCAGAGATTCTGGAAAGTAGACTCTCTGCCGGTTCCAGCAAATATTCATAAGACATAATAAATACAGAAACTAGGCCTATAAGTTCATTCTTTACAGATTACAAGTTCATGCCGCATATTAGAGTCAAAATACTTGTGTATAAAAAATTGACTGTAAAATCCTTTGAAAGTCTCATAAAAATCATATTTTAATTCCTAATAATGTTTAGTAACAAAATAATCAATTTCATATTTGATTACTCAAATTTGATCTACTGTTTTAATTAATTTGACAGGGTAATGCATTTTCAAACTACATTATGGAATTCAGACGTCACTGTACGAAAATATGGATATGTTGCAGTCTATAGGTCGGATTGCAATACCATCAGATGATCTGGATTCCAGACACGGGCTATAATTATTTTCTAATGAGTTCTAATTGATATTCGCTACAAGTAGGTCAAAATTCTAGTTCTTTACTGAACTAGTGTTCTAATAGCAACCTAGAGTCAAGTTTTAATACATATAATAGGTCTGAAAAATCATCAAATAATATCACAAAAATAGTAAGGTGATTCCCCGTCATGTCTAGTAACAAAATATAAATTTCAAGTTCTAATTATGTTGGTAGAATTTTATTTTAATAGAAAATCAAGTTGATGTATCTTTGGATAGAAATCTGAAAATTGAAAACACAGCAGTACTAAAAATATGATATCTTTCAGTTCGTAAATCAGAATCTAGTTCTGTAAAATGTTCTGAAATATAGATTCAAAAAGCTATAGATGGTGTTTACAAAGTTTTATCAAATTACGACAGAAACTAGGTAAAAAACTCAAATCAACACAGAGAAAACAGCAGACCAGCAAGTAGATTATTGTTAAAAGACAACAAAATAACCAACTAAGCATATGATTTCGACGCAAAAATTACAGAAACTCATAGTCAATCTTTAGGGTGGAATTCTACTATTGATGAGACAAATTATTATCAACATAGCATGATCATCACATTCAACGAAAAGCATTCAATCATCAATGTCTATATACATGTTTCTAATCTAAGTATTCGTGTCGTGTATGCATGTGACTATATACAGGCTTGGGTTTGAATCAAAGGAAAGGGCACGAAAAGAGGACTACTACTTGGTTTCGCTGATAAATCCGTAATAGTATTTTTGAAGGTATCAAACAGATAAAATATGATAATTAAAAGAGGAGCTACTTGCGGAGATCAAAGAAAATTCTTGAACAAGAAAAATAAAACTAGTTCAAAAGAAACTTGCCTTACAGATGACGACTCTGAAACGAAAGAATAACGGGACAAGGATCATGACGGCAACAGTACATGTGCAAACTACACACGGCCAACACACGTGCAATAGGCAGCAATAGTAACACATGCAAAGCACATAATATCAACACAACAGATCAACAACAATCAACCGCAAGAGCAGTGACAGTAGTGGCAATGGCAAGAACGATGGCAGTGGCAGCGAGGGACGTCGGCACGGGTTATCGACTAAGGGCGGCCGGAGTGCAGGGATGGCGATGACAGGGTGGTGGTCCACAGGGGTGGTGCTGGTTGTGGTGGAGGTTGGAGGGCGACGAGGTGCAGCGGGTTCGATGGGTGGAGACGAGGGCGGAGGTTGATGGGTGCTCGGTGGTGTTGGGCTTCGACATTCAATGGAGGGAGGACCGTGGTTGTGGAGTCGAGGGGCTAGCAAGGGCAATGAGGATGAGGATGAAGACGTGGGTGGTGAGGTGCAACGGTTATTGGAGCGACGAAGACGGGAGGTTGACGGTTGAGCGGGGATAGGTTCGGAAAGAAACAAAGGTAGGGGATGAGGTAGAGCGGCAGGGTGATTAAGATGGGGGATTAATTAGGTTTAAATTAATTAGGGTTTAATGGATATATATATAAGGAATTAGGATGTTGGGTTTGGACTGCGATTTAGCTGGTTATTGGGTATGGGTTTAGGATCTGAAGAAGAAAATAAATTATAATAATAATGAGGATATGAATATAATGGACTAAAATAAACCCAAAACACAAAAGAATATAATTAGCAGTGCACCAAAATTTCAGGGTTCAAGCCAAAATAGTACAGATGATCAAAAGAGAACAAATAAGTCCAAGGGATGGCAAAATTATTATTAAAATAAATTCAAATATAATAGTTTAAGAAGAATAATTACAAATAAAAATCCAAAAAAAATTAGAAATAGGGGTTACACTCATGGTCATCACTCTTAAAAAACCCAGAGAAATTGGATGAAACCCTTGTTGATTTCCTCAACAAGGGAATCCTCCCAACAGATCCTAAAGAAGCAGGAAAGGTCCGGACAAGGGCACAAAGATACACCTTGACAGAAAACCGACCCTATCTATGGTGCCTTAGTCCCGAAGAGTTCAAGTATTCCCTTAGTTGTGCATGAAGAGTCGGTGGTGGCTGTTAGGTTTCGATGGTAGTCTCAGATCAAATACATAGCCAAAAATATTGGAAAGAAATATCGAAATTTAGCCATGGATCCATGCGAATATCATAAACCGTGTTTAGGAGTTATACCTTGAAGATGGATCTGTTGTATCTAATTAATGTCAATCACAGCACTGCAATATTGCTGTGCATCTACGGTATGCACACGAACAGATCAAATCAAGCTTTCCCTCACATCGCGGTGCTAGCTGCGGAATGGGGATGTTCCTCACGATCTCTCTCTCTCACAATTTTTGTAATGGCTAGGATTTTCTCATGTGACATTTTTATAAATACGTATCATATATATAGCTGTTGAAAATTAACCCTAAGAGAGTAATGAGGCTGTTGGACTCACAATCTGACTTGGTTCAGATTCGTGTGTGAGCCTTTGAACTTTAGTCAGCCCATTTAATCTAATTAAATGTCCAACCAATATCAGAAGTCCTAGTCTTACTTAGATTCCCAATTAAATTCATCTAATAAATTTAAATCTCAATTTCGATACATTCTAAGTGTGTGACCCTGTAGGTTCCCGTTACCTTGACAGTAATACTAAAAATTATATTCTAGTATTACAAACAGTGAGCGGTATCTAGCAATACATCACTGCTACTCAAGTAACGAAAATGTCAGTCATTAGACATAACCTATCCATGACCAATGTTACCATGTAGTCTAGTCCCTTTGTCCAGATATCTTAATTGACCACAAGGCATAAAGCGTGTCACCCTTGTATAGTTCAATCTTTGGCTTCTTGATGTCCGAGTATACTTACTAAAACAAATGAGCTCAATATCTCATATTGACTCATTTGAGCGTGGCCATACATTTTGCAATCTCACTCAATCAGGGGGCCCATAAATATCGCTCATTTTATGTAAGTGGGACAAATCCTATCTAAGTCACTCACATCCCTCTACATGATTTGTAGTATATCCAATAGTCGACTTTATTAGGGGTGTCAAAAAATACCATATTACCGTACCATACCGTACCATACCATTACCATACCAAACAATACCGAAATTTGGTAATACCGTACCAAATTTTCGGTATTGTACCGTACCGATTTTTGATGGTATGGTACTGGTACAAAATTTTTATACCGTTGGTATACCGTACCGTACCGAATATATTTAATATATATTTATTATCATTTTTTTCCCTGTCTTTCTTTTCATTTTCTAGGTCGTATCGAAGGCAGCCGTCTCTTCTTCCTCTTCCCTCTTCTCTTCCACTCTTCCCGAATCCCGACCCGTCCTCTACTCCTCTAATCCTCTTCCCTCACCTCCTACCGCAACCCCAATCCCTTCCTCTTCCCTCTTCTCTTCCAGTCTTCCCGAATCCCGACCCGTCCTCTACTCCTCTTCCCTCACCTCCTACCGCAACCCCAATCCGCCTCCATCGATTCGAAAATCGAAACCCCCCCCTCTTGGCCTCTTCTACAGTTCTACTCCAATGATCCAATCCGCCCTCCTCCACTGATTCGATTGTCGAAACCCAAAGTCGAAAGCCAAAGTCGAAACCCAATCGCCCTCCTCTACTCCAATCCGCCCTCTTCTACTCCAATCTGCCCTCCTCTACTGCGGCACAAGCCCCCTCGATTTGAAAGCCAAAGTCGAAACCCATCGCCCTCTCTCACCCTCTTCTACTTCAGTCTGGATCCTTTCCCCTCTTCACCGAATCACCAAATCTGGAAGGGTAATTTATTATGCTTATTTCTTTGAATTTGAGCTTTCAGTTTGATTGTTTCAATTACTAATAATCAAATTTGTCACCGTTATTTATATGAGTCATTTGATAATCTTTACTAATCCTCATTGTTTGCTTGATGTTGAACGCATGGTTTCACTAGTAAAAAGAGTAATCCTTGACAGACCTCATCTGCTACATGATTAGATTGTTAGTAAATATTTCATACACTTTCTGTAAAGCACATGTTTTTCTCCCTAGTTCTCGTTATGAATGTGGCGAACATATTTAAATTGGTTAAGTAGTTTATAGTGAGTCATTACTAATTCACCAATATCCAATGTGTGCACGTGAAAGAGAAAACATATGGTTCTCCAATGCAAATAAATTTTAGTTTAACAACAAAATGACATCACATACACATTACTGACAACAGCTCCTTGACAGACTCCATCAACTGAGGCTAACAGAATGATTGTTGTTATCCCATGTATAACGTGTTTGGGAGCATCACTCTCAATTCATAGAACTTGTCCAGCCATTGGTTTAGTTTCAGATTCTTTGCTAAATACTAGGACAGGAAACACAAAATTAAAAGCTAATGAACTGTGGAGATACTGAAATACTCTGATAATTGTTTCAAAATCTAAAATATATGCAGGGTCAATTATACATTACTAGTACTCTGATACAGGTATATTATTTGTGTACAATTATACTAAAATACTCTGATAATTGTTGGTTTGTTGCCACTATTTGATCCTCCAAGGCATGACAGTGCTGAAACTATTCGTGAAGCTCTAAATCTTGGGGTCAACGTGAAGATGATTACTGGTAATTAATCTTTTCTTATTTTATCTTTCAAATACCATCTCCTTATATGTCATTATGTAATCGTAACATTTGTAAATATGCACTCTAAAAAATTCTTTACATAATCATTTGTCTTTCGTGATGCTCTAAGTTAATATCAACTGAGTTGTGTTTTGTCTAGATTTTGTTCTCTAGTGATCAGTATTTACTCTAGTTTATTTGACCATAGGCCCAAAATACTTCTAGTCCTATGTATATTATTGCATATGCCGTACTTTTATCTTTACTGTTGTTTTCTTATGATTGAATTGAGATTTTTTTTTTCTCCTCCCTAGAAGGACCATGTTGTTCTCTAATCTATCATTCAACTTATTGTTTCCAAACAGATCATTGAGGAAGGACCTATTACTGTAGCACCTCCTGAGACAGTGAAACAACTTGAGCAAGCAGCAAGGAGGCTTGCCAAGTCTGTAAACTATGTTGGTGCTGCCACTGTTGAGTATCTCTTTAGTATGGAAACTGGCGAATACTATTTTCTAGAACTTAACCCAAGGTTACAGGTTGGTCTTTTGTTCCTCAACTAGTAGAATGTATTTATCTTTTAAAAATAACTTCTCCTCTCTTATCTGAATTTGACCATTTTTAGGTTGAGCATCCTGTCACAGAGTGGATAGCTGAAGTGAACTTGCCGGCAGCTCAAGTGGCAGTGGGGATGGGTATACCTCTCTGGCAAATTCCTGGTATGAGACTATGAGCATAATGTAACTATTGATGACTATTATGAGTTCTGGCTACATATTATGTTTTGTTTCGTTATTTTTTTTAGTTACTTTAACTAATTTGCATTTATTGTTTGTAGAAATTAGGCGGTTTTACGGAAAGGACAATGGAAGAGGGTATGATGCCTGGAAGAAGACATCAATTGGTGCTACTCCATTCGATTTTGACAAAGCGGAGTCCGTTAGACCTAAAGGCCATTGTGTTGCTGTAAGGGTAACAAGTGAGGACCCAGATGATGGTTTCAAGCCTACTAGTGGGAAAGTGCAGGTATTGTTCTGTTTTCTTGTTGGAAATGATGGTTATTACTTTTAAATAATATATTTTGAGGTGTGTATGAAGTAGATTAAATTTGGCTGAATATTTGCAGGAGCTAAGTTTCAAAAGCAAGCCAAATGTATGGGCTTATTTCTCTGTTAAGGTATGACGTCTAACACTGGCATGGACAAGTAACTGCTATATGAAATTAACCTCTTGTTTCTTTCTTCTTCCTCTTGTAGGCTCTAAGGCTGCATTTAGAGTATCCCGATTCCCGAATTAGGTGGCAGCCGGAAGAAGAGCGGATCTGGGCTCGACTATATCCCTCTGAGGTGCAAATATTCCTCTGAAGCCTCTTTCAGGTTTTCCTTCTTTCTTGGCTTTTCATTTTTCCATTGTGTTCATCATATGAATAATTTCATTAGAAGGAACACAGTAATTTTTTTTTTGGAGATCTATGATGGGATATGTCTGAATTAAGTAATTAACTGGTTCTCAGCAAAGCTGAATGTGATGTGTCTGCTGTTTGTGACTTAATTCTAGGATAATTCATTCTATTGCTACCTCAAGCTTCATGTTTCTAATCTTGACATTTTGTCCCTATATTTTGCTTAACTTGAGCTCTGTTTAGCTTGAAATTAGCTACAAATAGAATGCCTCTAGTGATCATGTTCTTTTTTGCAAGGGATGTCTTTGTCATCTATAGAAAGGTAAATCAAAGTATCAAAAATTTGCGATCACTTAACCCGTTATCATGTTCTTTTTTGCGATCACTTGATATCCGGTACTACCATGGTACTACCATTACCATACCAATATTCCGGTATTACCGAACTCGGTAGTATTGAAATTTTGGCACGGTAATGGTAGAGAAATTTGTGTACCAAGTATTTCGGTACGGTAGACGGTAGAGTAATTTTTGTACGGTACGGTACGGTATACCACCCCTAGACTTTATAATCACCTTATTACATGCAACATTTGACGACATTAAAACATATAACTTTCCATGTAGGGAACCATAGTGACTTCAATTCAAAGAACTACATACACCATGGTCACTGTGAAAACACGCTTATGACACTCACGTAACGATCTATGCAGCGTTCTCATAGTGGGTCAGTCCACTGTACATTATTACGCCAATATGTACCCATGTGAAGACTTGATATCTCATATCCATGATCCGTGAGATATGGTCATCAGTCTACACACATACTAGTCTCTATATATAATTGTTGTCCTAATTCACAATAATACTTAACTAGGGACATTTAAGAATAATGTTCTGATTACAACCAATAGGATCTCAGAATTAATTCATGCACTTGATATCTTATGGTATTGAACCTACTATTCTATGGACTTTACTATGTTCATTTAATCACAATAAACAACACAATAAATAAATTGCCTCATATATGAAATAAATATAATGATACAATGTAAACTAGTAATGTCAATACACAACTGGCCTCTAGGACATACAACAACAGTGGCCACATGGGTGCAAGGTCTCTAGCATGGAAGATCCTTAATCGCGGGTATTATTGGCGCTCACTCCTCAATGATGCCCTAGAATATATTTGCCGGAGCGCCCCCTGCCAGAAGATTTCCCTGATAAGGTGGGTGCCCCAGGTCGTTCCATGTCAAGTCTGATCTCGTTCGTCATATGGGGAATGTATTTACTTGGGTCATTTCCCCTCGCGACCGGACATGGAAACTTTCTGGTTGTGGCTATCAACTACTTCACAAAGTGGATCAAAGCAGAAATATTGGTCTCCATCACCGAACAGATGGGTTAAGCAATTCTTTTGGAAGAATATTGTCTATAGGTTTGGGAGATTCTTGTCAATGACAATGTGACACAATTTTCTGCCAAGAGATTCCGAACATTATGCTCTGAATGCTTCTCTTCCATTTCGCATATCAAAACCAATGGCCAATCTGAGAACACCAACAAGATGATCCTTGATGGCCTAAAGAAGATGCTAGATGAAGCGCGGAAGGAACTATGGATTGAAGAACTCCCGAGTGTACTCTAGTCCTAGCAGACCACGAATATGACTATGACAGGAGATTCTCCGTTCATGTAATATTCTAAGGATTAATGGGCTTTAGACATATTAGTAGTACGGGCCTAGAATATATATATATATATATATATAGGAGGTGTATATAATATAGGTGTGCATGCAAGATGGAGTGTGCATGAGTGTGAAGAGGGTGATATTGTATAATATCCCATATCAGATGGAAACTAGGAGTATAAGTGATTTATATAGAATTGCATATGATCCAAGAGTACCTACTAAGTTAGCTCTTTTGGTGAGGTTGTGCCCTCTGGTGGGGTCGTGGTTAGGTTCTTTTGTCGTGTAGGCGTATAATCAGCTGAGCGGGCCCGAGAAATTACAAATGGTATCAAGCCGACTTTCGACACTAATGGTGGTGGGGTCACAGTGGGTGTATACACTGGTGGGTCCATGGGCAGTATGCTAGTAGAAAGACCGGGTCAGTACGCTAGCGGGCTAGGGTAGTGATATCCATGAGGACCACATCGACAAGAAAGGAGGTCCTGGCTAGACGAAGGGTCCCAAGCGTAGCGAGAACGCTAAGTCCATAAGGAGGGGTAATTATTGGTGGGCTTTAGCAATATTAGTCGCGTGGGCCTTGAATATTTATGGGCCTGTGTCATCACAGTTCAACCTTACCTTTGGGTATGCAGCTCTAATCCCCTCGGAAGTCGGGATACCTTCTCTGTGTTTCCTCTCTTTCAATGAGGAACAAAATTCAAATGATCTTCGTTGCAACCTTGACCTTGTTGAAGAAGCTTGCGAGAAATTCTCCCTACAAAGACAAACCTTAGCAAAGAGTGGAAAGGTTCTACGTCAAGTTAGTTCAGGCGACAAACTTAAAATAAGGTGATCTCGTATTACAAAAGCTCGAGATCTCTGAGCCGCCTAAGAAAAGAAGCTCACTCCTCACTGGGATAGACCTTACAAAGTCTCCAGTCGTTTACATAGGAGCTTACGACATGAAGAACTGGAGCAAAAGGAGATATCAGGTACCTGGCACAAAGAGCACTAAATGAGGTTCAACGGGGGAGCTTAATGCCCTCCACCAGACATGTAATAACACCAATCTTTATAATGGTCAGTGCACGTAATAAAGGCTAGCCACCAAAACAACTTATTTTTCAACAAAATTTTCTATTTGCTTCTTAAATTCTTGCACTACTCTCTGAATGCAAAACAATGGGTTTGGTTCTCAAATCCTCGCCGAAGCTACACCAACATCTCATTAACTCAAGACAAAGAGTTCGATGTTTAGCACTTTGCCCAAGCTACACCAACAACTCATTAACTCCAAATAATGAGTTTGGTGTTCAGCTTTTCGTCCGAGCTACACCAACAACTCATTTACTCAAGACAATGTATTCAGTGCTAAGCTCCTTGTCTGAGCTGCACCTAAAAGTGATAAACTCATACAGTGAGTTCGGTGCTCATCTCATCACCCGAGCTACACCAACAACTCATTAACTCAAAATAATGAGCTCGGTACTCAGCTCATCGCCAGAGCCATACCAACAACTCATTAACCCAAACCAATGATTTCAAAGCTAAGCTTAACCACTGAGATACTCCCACAACTCGCTAACTCAATACAACGGACCACAACATAGAGAAAGTGAGAAACAAGACAAAAATGCAAGGATGATCTTTATTCCATATCAACATTTTAGCACAAGATGAAAACACATGGGAGGTCTTTATTCCATATTAAAAATTTTGTACAGGTGTGAGAGCTAAGTACATTAGGCCAATCCACAAGTTTCTCCACCCAAATCACCTACAATTGCGAGGAAGAGGGATACTTCAGTTAAGAGATGTTGTTCACCTTCGATGCCTCCTCACCGCAGAAGTCATCCCTCGGCCACCCGAGCTCCCGAAAGAGGCTCCAACCGGCAGATTGAGTTCGGATCATGCGATTGAGGGTGCACAACTTCCCCTCGGTAGAAGCCATGCTAGACGACCCGGTTACTCCACTTTTGGCATCCCCATGACTCCTTGACGCTGCTCGAGCCCCTGAGGTCAGCTCATGGAACGCCCTTCCTGGATGGTCGTCGCTGCGGAAATGTAATATCCCCAAATAATTAACAATTATTTTGGTATAACAATATTGTGTATATGAATAGTATTGCATTATTTTTCAATAATAATGTGCTAATAAATTGTATTTGCATATATATATTACAAATATTTGCATATATATATATATCATTATAAACAATGCATACCTACATATGGATTAATGGATGATAGTCAACCACATCTCTCCACTCTCCTCCACACTTTCTACCTAACCCCCAACCCTAACCTATTTGGCCGGCCACTCTTCCCAAACCATCTTTCCCCTTCTATCTATATATATGTGTATAAAGAAAACCCTAGTTCACTCTTCACTCCATTTCCATACATCATTTTTTTTCTTCTAAAGGAGCTACTAGTTGGCTATTTTGGAGCAAGAAGCAAGCAAGGTCGGAGGAGAAGAGCATACTAGAGAAGCTTGGAGCTTGGAGTTTCATCTTGTATACATTTGAGGTGGGTGTTCTTCAACCCTTATGACTTTTGATTGTGTGTAAATTGTATGTGTAGTGATGGATATTAGATTGTGTGTAGTGATGTAATAGTTTGTTAGATTAACTATTTATGTATGGTGCATATTCATGTATGGATGGAATTGTGGTAGAAATGATTTGAATAAAATTAGGTTTCAACTCCGAAAATCATAACTCCTTGAATATAAGGAATTTAGGGTTGAAACTTTAATGATAGCATCTTGTATGTGTCTAGGACATATCTTTCAAATTTAATAATTTTTGGATAATATTTTATATTTTAATAAAATCCGAAATCATCGCTGGTCCAAAACTTGTTCTATGTTTCTGTCTTGATTTTCCATATCAAGTTCAAAAATTCATATCTCTCTAGATATGTGAAATTTCAAGCTAAAATTTTTATATGTGATACTCGTATGTTTCTAGTTCATTCATACCAACTTTTATGAATTTTGGACATCATTTATTATTTAAATAAAATACGAAATTGCAACTGGCTCACAGTTTTATTAGTTGCTGGAAATTTGTACACCTTTCAGTTATTGTTTATTTTGGCCTCCTAGAAGAATTATTTTGAGAAAATTTCCAACTAAAAAATTGTGGTAGACTCGCTGACCTTTCTTTAAAATCCAAGATATAGAAATCCAAGAAGAGGGTGATTATTAGTGATTTTTACAAGTTGCAGGAGCTACGTTTTAGATTTGAACTTGTTGTTTTGGGTGTATGTAAGTTGTCATCTCTTTAGGACTTCTTAACACCCTTAGAATATTGTTTATTAACTCTTAATTTATGTTATGATATGTAGTGAGTTGTGTAAGATTATATTTTAAGTTTGCGCATGTAAGAGTGCGATGAAATGCTTATATATGTTCAATATGCGCACATGATATATTGTTGTATGTTGGGATGTGCGAGTTGGTATTGTTTGGATTAGAATAACCCTTGGAATGGGTTTAAGAAGAGCTCGCTAATAGTCATTTTGCTATTTTGGTGTCTACCATTCTGAAGTGTTGATTGTTATTGTTCAATCGGATGCCATGTTGAGCCTTAGTGGAGACTAGTTGATTAGTAATTTGAGAGTTTTGTCCAATTGCTTTACTCTTGGAATGTGAGGATAGATGGATTGGCCGGATTTATTGTTGAGGAAGATAGGATCGGTGGGGTATGCTAGTTCTAAGTCGTGTGACTATTGGCTGTTAGGACAAGCACTAGTTGGGCGTGTACTCACCTGTCAAGTGGACACGTGTATTGTCATCTTGTTTCGGACACATGAGACATTATCTCAACTATTAATTTCTGGGATTTAGTGACAATAGAGGGATGCGGATGTAAATCCTGTCGAAAATTAGGGGATGGACCCTTAAGTTTTCATCTATGTTCTGGGGTATCTATACAAATGAGGAGCAAGAGTTAAACTTTGTGTCTTTTGGTGGAGTAGGGGAAGGCCCTATGATTCGCCTTGTGTTTGGATAACTTTTGGTATTGTTCGGGAGTGGAGAAAGACCACCGGTTCCGATGAGGCTGAATGATCACCAGCTTATCAGGAAGTGGAGAAAGACCATCGTTCCCGTGCGGAGTGGAGAAAGACCACCGGTCATAGCAGAATGGAGTGATCACCAGACTGCTCGGGAGTGGATAAAGACCACCGGTCCATAGCAGTAGTGGATAGACCGCATAAACTGCAACTTTACCAGTTACTGGATTCATGTGAGGAGCAGGAAAGAGTACAAGAGTAGGATGCATAGCGAGGGAATGAACCCTGTGATCTGGAGACTATGAACTCTTTTGAAAGTATGTAGTATGGGATGCATACGTTTCCATTGAAGTTGCATTTGGGAAACTATGTAGTACGGGATGCATACGTTTCTAAATGAGTTGCATCAGAGTAAGTGCATTATGTGCATTTGGAATTGTGCATTAGACTCTAGGGTAAGCATACACTGACACTTGTGGTTTGACTTCATGTTTTTTTTTGCATTAAATATTATTTTCTGAGGATTTTGGAGATCGCTGATTTTATTAGCATTGCGTCAGTTGCATTCAACTGATGTGCCCACAGTTAGTTAGTGTGCAGGACTGTCTGATGGTGGGAGCAGGGGCTCAAGCTGCGGGAAGCATCCAAGTGAAGGATATGAATGTAATATAAATAAGGTAATAAAGGTTTTAATTTCCTGTAACTTCCTATGTTGTGTACTCATTGAAGTAATGATTCTGGGTTTGAGTCATGAGTTCTAGTGTGTAGAAATCGGGGTGCTACAGGAGATGAGAAGTGAATTGTGTTTGCACTCTCCCAAGGTTCATCTCAAAACAGTAAATCTTCAAATCCTTCTGACCATATTCTTAATCCCTGCGAGTGCAGGCCGAACTGTAGGGATGACTCTCCCTCAAATGAGCATCTCCAAGTCTCTTTCAAGAAGCATAGCCTTTAGGTGGTCGTTCTCAATCAGCTCCTCATCTTGCACGCTGCAAAGTAGAGTGATCTTAATGTCCTGAGGATCCTCTCTGGTATATATGACTCTACCTGTCAACAGAAAGAAGAAGTTACTACAACGCTAGTAAAAACACTTAGCTCAGGGATTTTGAAGAAGCTTTCAACAGGTCCAGCCAAACAAACCAAAGACTTCTGCTCACAAAAAAGGGGAACTCAAAAGTTAGATACTTAAAAGATTTCCATTAAAATGGAATGAAGATACAAAAGCGGTGGCTAATCCACTATTTGGCAAATTACAAAATCAAAAAATGAAGAATACGCGGTAGTTGCCTTTACCTCTGCATTCTCCTCTAGGGTCTCATCCTCTCCGACCATAGGCTCCTTTGAGGCCTCCTTCGCCATCCCTCTTGGACTCCTCATCAGCTGGCTCCTTCGGGCTAGAGGTCAATGCTGTACCCTTTCCTATCAAAGCCAGGGATGAGCTCAACCACATCCCTTATGGCCTTGGCATATGACTTCTCCATCACACTAAAGAGATGAGCCTTCGACTCGACCTCCACCTTGGCTATCGCGACCTCCATCTCCTTCACTGCCTCCTTTCGCTCATTCCACCGCTCGGCCTTGAGACGGTAAACTTAGCCAAGAAGAGCAGCCTCCTGACTCTTTCCGACCTAGAGCTCCTTGATAGTCTTTTTCCTCTCCCTATCGGTTCTAGAGGCCGTGTCCCTTCAGGCCTTCTCCTTGACCTTGATCTGCTCGATCAAGTTGCCAGTGCAACAAGTAATCTACAAAGATGAAGACTTCAAGACTTACAAAACAAGGAAGAATTCAAAAACCAAACTAGAAGGAGAAGAACATACCAATATGCACGCTCGAGTGATCTGAAGAAGGCATTGATTATCTAGTGGGCTAGAGTCTGCCAGTCCTGCGGAAGGGGGAGATTCTTATAAACTTCATGGCAGTTCCCTAAGGTTGCCAAGAACAATGTCGCACTGCTTGACAACCCAGTCTGGCACATAGACCTCCTCCTTAGTGAAAATCAAGTTGGTGTTAGCGATTAATGGATTGCACGCACCAGTAAGGAGCACACCCGGAGCTGGGCTCATCAGCGTCTCCTCAAATTCCAGCGGAGTAGAAGTCGAAGAGCTCTTGGCTACCTTTGAGGAACCTGGCTTGCTAGAAGTCCTCTCTCACTTTTTATCTTCTGACGCTTTGTTGCACAAGTTAGCGGGAGCCTCCATTAGAACATCATATTCCATGTCATCCGCCTCGTCAAAATGAGCTAAAAGATATATGAGAACGAGATGAATTGAAAAAGACAAAGTGCTTGGCAAAGACTAAGGCTAATTACTTGATAAAAATAAAAATAAAGTCATACTAGGGTCCATTGGGCTCAACCTCCCAAGAAGACGATCTCCTCCATCAAATAATTCCACCTCAACTCCTAAGACCCGAGCAGAGCCTCACTCAACTTCATCTTCTCCTCAACTCACTTCTGGGTCGACCTTAACCCTCTTAGACACATCCCCGTTCCACTTTGTTGGAAATCCCCACGACTTCAAATAATGAAGTACTTGCTCTTCCAGTGCTTGATCGAATCAGGGTTTTCAGTTACACCCCTCTTAGGATAAGGAGAAAGATCGTATTAGTTGGCTATAACCTTTTGATGATGAAGTTTGACACTCCTTTCGGTATGTATTGCATCAGGCTAAGCTTGTACCAGTTGAGAACCTCATTCATGAATGGATGCATGGGTAGATGCAACTCGGCAATTTTTTTCTTTTCACTATTAAAACCCCTAATATTTACACTGATGCCATTCTCATAATCTCTTTCCTTTTCCTCCCAATTTTGACCGAAACGCCCACCTAGAACCCAACTTATAGGGTTTTGAAATCTAGCCCTTCTTCCACTTCAAACCTTGTATAGTTTGGGATTTGTAAGTAATTTCTGCGTGCTCTTTTACGTGGTGGTGTCGGTTTTTAAAGAGAGCTTCATGAAGATATACCAATTTGTATTTTTGTTTATCGGATTGTGTGCTTTTCATTTTTTTTCATAAAAATCATAGTAAAAAGTAGTTTAGAGTATGTAAAACTTGCTAGAGGTGAAAGATTATGGTAATAATATGGAAATTTTATTAAACCTACGGTTTGAGTTTAAGAAGGGTATGGAGAATTGCATCAATGGAATGCTAATAATTATTTTTGATGATGTAGAATAATATTATGGGATAATTTAGATGCATTTATGATAAATTTTAACAATTGTTTGACAATTATAAGGAATTTTCCTGGTATCGGAAATTTGTAAAAATACAGTTTATTGATATGAAAATATGATAAGTACGGGAAAATATGTATAAATAATAGACTTTATTCACGAGATGCATATATGAGTTAATCTTGGGATATAGAAGTTAATTTGGGATATTTTATCCTTAAAATATAAAATATTGATTAGAACTCCTCCGATCGAGGGGCAAAAGTGGGATTTGGCCATTAGATTAGAGAATAGTTGATTTGATATCCTTAGGTATGTTGTATGTGATGTATGAGTATGTTTGATGTGAATTCGGGGGATAGATAATGTGTGTTATGAGTTAATGACTTACGGGTTTGATAATTTTCATAATAGGTATTGAAAAGGTGAAATTTGATTAGCGACCGGGCGAGCAAGGAGTATCTTCTTGCCGGTTCGTCAGGTGAGTATGATTGTACTAGGTATATTTTATGTTGTGACAAAATTTTACACTGACTCGATATAATTTGTGTTAGTTACAGCCAAAGAGAGATTTAATAGAAAATACAGAATTTTTATACGATGAAATTATGCTATATGGTGAATTTGTATGATTTTGAATATTTAGTATTTTGAGTAATATATTTGATATATATGATAATATAAAGTAATTGAAGTTTGATATATGTATAATATACGGATGATAAATAGAATATATATATATATATATATATATATATATATATATATATATATATATATATATATATATATATATATATATATATATATATGGTGTTATGATGTATTGACTAATATGGTCCATGTTTAAGATATATGGGTCATAATGAGATGTGATGTGAGAAACGATGAAATGAATGAGTTAATATACGTATGATATAGAGATGTTCAATGTGAAATTAATGGGTGATAACGTGATGTGATAAACTATATAACATGGTATACTCATAAAATCTTACAACGTGACAAAATAAATACTTTAGTGCATTCATGATATAAAATAATATGATGTAATAATATTATAAATTAAATAATATGGTGTATGCAAAGCACGAAACAGCAAACACATCAACAATAGTGAGCACAGCCAACAGCAAGAGTGGCACAGCAAACCGCAAACAACCACAAAAGCAAAATCAAACAGCAAACAGTGGATCACCCAATTAGCAAACAACAAAATCCAACAGCAAACAGCGGATCACCCAATCAGCAAACAACATTGAACAGTAACGGCAGGGGCTTCAACTTTGACGGCGAGTGGCGGCGGTGCATGGGGCGGTGGTTGCTGGCGTGGAGGTGTACAAGGCCAGCGGGGTCGCGAGCGGTGAAGGGTTGCGGAGCCGGGGTGGCGACTTGGAAGTGGTGGAGCAATTACGGGAGGTGACTGCGAATGGCGACGAGGAGCCTGAGGTGGAGCTGCGAAGGGAATGCGGCGGTGCACAGGGCGGTGGAGATGGAAAGGTCGACAGAGGAGGTAAGGTGATGGGCGGTGGCGAGGCAAACGGTGGCTGACGATGGGTTTCAGTGCAAAATCGAGGAAGAGAAGACGACGGCAATGGCGATGCGGGGTGCTCGGCGAGACTGCGGTGGTGCTCCAGTGAGGTGAGCTCGAGGGTGGTTCGAGTGGTTGTGGCGACGAGGGATGCAGCGGGATGAGGGTGGAGGTGAGGGAGGTGCGACGACAGTGGATGGCAATGGAGGGGATGCGGGGGTGGTCTGTTAGATGCAGGCGGTGAAGACGAGGAGGAGAGGGTGACGGGATGGTGGACCTTGACGGGGATTGGACGAACAGGGAGGTTGGGTTTAAAAATCAATAGGAAAATAAGTAGAAATATATTAGATAAATTAGAGTATTCAACATACAAAATTTAAATAGGTTGTACAAAAATTTTAGGGTTCAACAAAAATAAAATTAATTGGAAGAATACAATTGGGTTAAGATTGAACTCTTCACAAATAATTAGAATAATCAAATATTAATAATATACTTGGTTTGGACTTTAAAATAATAAATAATAATAATAGATGGATTAAGATTTATGACCTTCACAAATTAATAAACTATTAAAGAAAGAATAATAATAACAAGATTAGGCAAACTATAATAAATAGTAATATAGTGCTACATATTAATTAATTAAATCAAATAGTATACATAAAATTCACACTCCAATAATAATAAAATATAGATTAAGATGTATAGCCTTTCACAATTTAATAAATAACAACAAATGAATTTTTAATAAACAATAAAGAAATAATAATAAAAAGAATAATAATAATATTATTAATAATATATCAAAATGGGATTTGAGTTTAACAAATTTATTAAAATCCAAATAGTAACAATATATTTGATTTGGGATAAAATATAAATAGTCGATCAATTAGGAATAGAAAATAAAGTTAAAATATATCATCATTCGAAATAAATATAATTGTCGCTTAGAAAAGACTTTGATTGAAGATCCAAAATGAATTTAAAACAAAATGAATTTATAAATAATCAAAATACAAAAAATACTCAGGAATATGTATTTTCCGAAACGGGGGTTACAATCTCGAAGCCAGCACCATCCCCTAACGCCCCTGCTCCTGCACCTCAGACCATCGACGAGTGCACCCTTCTCCTTCGTCGCTGCCTCCACCGCAGGAACCTCACCCGACCTTCTTCCTCCTTGCTGCAGCCATCGACGCCATCACCCATATTGCCACCAACTGCGAGCCATGCCATTACCGATCTTGCTGCCACTGCCGACCACCATTACTACCGCCGACTACCCCTGCCTCCAAGCCACTTGCTCGACGCCCCGCACCGCAACCCTGATTGCACCTCCCCGCCATTTTCAATCGAAGCAGCCCTAACCTTCACTCGACCACAGCAACCCATCCCCTTGCTGCACCAGCATCCAGGTCATCACCGAGTCCCGACTGCCATCGCCCTCGACCACTACAGCTGCCGATGCCATCTCGCCTCTGCTCTTCCTTGCGACACCCTGATCACCGAAGCCGACGACCGTCGACCCGCTACTTTCCACCACAGTCTCATTGCATCAATCCTGGCCACCACCCAGACGACTACTCCTCTTCCTTGCTACCCCCTCTCATGCTGCGATTGCCTTCGCTGTTGTTGTTGCAGTTGCTTTGACACGTGCTAATTCCATCGTTGCCCATGTTGCTGTGTTTGCACGTGCTACTGTTGCTGCGTTTGCACGAGTGTTCATATATGTTGTTTACAATTAAAGTCATCACGTAACAGGCAAGCATCTCTTGAACTCATTTTTATTGTTCTAGTTCAAGAAAACACTCCTTGAAATCCGGCAAGTATTAATTGAATAGAATATCCTAGCTAATTGAATTTTATTATTGATTCGTTATTTTCTTTGTCATATCATGTTCTTTGATTCATAGTATTCTTATCGTGCCATTGTTATCGATATAAATCCTGACTTGTAAATTTACCGCATTATTGAACATTCAAATATGCTGCCCTTTCGTTTTCCTGAATTCGCACTGAGGTTATGACCCAGTTACTGACATCAAAACTTAAAACCTTGTACATAGAAATTGTATCATACTGAGTCTTGAATCCGAAACATCTTACGGATTCTCAATCCGATTTATAGATTGGAAGTTATCACTATTTTAGTACTGGCATGTTATAATTTTCAGAACTGAGACTGTGCACGAAACCTGTAATGAAGTGATTAATCGACCTAGTTACTTTTACTATAATGTATCTTGTGTATATGCACTTAAACCGGCGGAGAGTATACTTTCTAGAATCTCTGATGGAATCAGATTTGCATTCCCGTAACAGCGGGAAAGTGAATTTGTGTACCAACAGGTGCTGGTGACCAGAAGCTGTATTGTTATTTTTGCATATAAACCCGTTATTTCATTTATTTAATGAATCGAACTATGTATATTTCATGCCTTGCATAGACCTCGACACTTCTTTGATCCCGTTCTGATACCGTTCCTATTGACTGCATATCCAAGTTACCGATCATGTTACTGTCCGTATTTACCGATCATGTTACTATCCATATTTACCGATCATGTTACTGTTCATGTTAAATTATAAAAGTGTAACAAGCCGGGAAATAAAAGAAAGACTTAGTAGTGGACAATATAGGAGACTGTACTCGAAAGAGGGGCCATGTTTCCCGTGTTACATATTTACCGATTAAGTTTACCGACCAAGTTGCATAGTTATGAGAAGACCCGAGTACACAATCTATAGAATTCACCACTATAGTCTAAACGTCCACTTGATTGTATGCACCCAAACCTATGGTATGGGACGCAGGATTGCGTGCATTAGATAGACTGATATGAGATTGATAGACATAAGACTAACATTGAACATTGACACTGATAACCGATTATGATTCTTGAATATTGATTCCTGTTATTGATTCCTGATACCTGATCATGTTACCGACCATTGTTACCGATAACTGTATTATTGACTATTGATTTATTGATATTGACTATTGGTCGTCAATTACTGATTATTGACTATTATTTATCGACCACCGTACCATTGATTATTGACTTTTGATCTTGTTATCGTTTATCATTTATTGACTCTGATATTGTTCCAATTTTTTGTTATTGTTATATAGTCCTTTATTTCTTACATGACTTGTTACTACTTGTCGCACAAAGTTTGCTCTAATGGGTACTATCTATCTTTCTTTTGAGTAAATATTATATAGGTACAGCAATGGGATACTGAAGGAACTTGACAAACTACTTACTGGATTGTTTATTCTCCGGCTATTTGTAGGTTCTTGTATCTCAGATATTGGTTATTGTATTATATTCTTGTTCCTATGATCATTATTGTTTTGTTGAGCTTACGGGAATACAGCTTATGGATGATGTGAGTTGGCATACTTATATAATTCGCTGGGCCTCAGTTACGCGCTCGTGTTTCTGTATAACGGGAAGCGGGGCATGACAATATATCAAATTATTCGATTATATATTTTGTCAAATAAAATTCTGAATCGAACTTTCCAACAAAAAGCTTGTATTGTGTGTGACCCATTGGGTTTCACATTAAGCTAGCAGTGAAGATATTTAAACTCCCTTATTTCTCCACAAGTCAAGAATGACATCTAACAACGTATCATAACTATCCAGATAATGTGAATTTTATTACCGAAATCAATCCCTTTAGTGCTTAGTTCTCGTACAATTAATTTCTTCGATCATACAATGTCCCAAAAAGCTTAGGTTACAGATTAATGTCAAACTCTAACCACTTAATCATTTGTCTCTGATATGTCAATGAATGACTAAAATTAATACTCAGAAACTTCTTTCTAAAATTCATTATGCTATGTCCATAGGCTTCCCAAGTCAATACTTTATAGAATCACGTAGGATAATCTCTTCTCCTAATAGAAGTGCTCGATTCCTTGTTGATTATTCAATCACTTCCATGAAAGCCTCACTATGCCCATAAACCCTACACATGTCTTAGAGAGTCATGTTAAGGAATAAGCCAAAGCATAGACTAACAAACAAAAAGTGCTATGTCAACCTTAGGTCTAAGAATTACTTGTACCTTCACCTAAGGAATTGTCTACTGACATTTATTTACATTTCCATTAGGTAATCCTTTTTGCGAGCCAGTTCAATGAACTAAACCATTTAACACCTACACTCTTATATTAATATCTCCACTTAAATAATTGAGAGATCAATTATCCTCTGATCTAGAGCACATAATGAGTGCACTAGTCCTATGGAATTACTGATGTCCAATCACAGCAATCCTACGATTGGGAATATTTTAGATTAGTTTTATGAAGTTTAAGTCTTACTAGCATGATCTCATCACGGCCCTAAACTCATTTAATGAATCCATGGACTTCATCATTATAGTAAATAAATTACCTAAGTGAAAGGAGTAGCATATGATGAGTCAAACGCCTCCAATAATTTTATTAATCACGAATAGTGTTAACAAGAGAATTGCCATCATATCTCATGTGATTGGTTGTATGGCACATTCCTAACACATACATGCCCTCCTGATTGCCTGAAAAGGAACAAACTACTCCTCGAAGGCTGCCCAACCTTCAAGGGTGGAGAGGGGTATGTGATATGTGTTAAAAATGGAGTCACACGATCTCATCATTCATCTCAAAGCATCCATTGGTAGTATGATAATTTCACAATAACAACATGCCTATTAGAAGAACATGGGTCATCGTCATGCCTATTAGCTCAGCTAGATCCACAATAATGGCTTACTTTGTAACCCATGTTTTCCATTTTTTGTATTTTGGTTGTATTTTCTTCTTTCTGGGTATTTATTCATTTTGTACTCTTCTGTTTCTCTGGACCGTGTATTTGTTCTTCGTTCTCAATAATCAATCTATCTGTTTTGACTTTGACTTTATTTTGTGGCCTTGAATATTTCCTGATTTAATTTAATTTAATTTTTCTGTCCCAATTTATTGTCTCTGATTTAATTTATTTAGCTCCGATTAAATTGTTGATTCATGGCCTATTTGATTTTTGTCTAATTATATGTCCTATTATCTTCTTATTCGATCTTCAAAACCCTACAACCCATTAAAACACCTAAACCCTATATCACTCTCTTCTTATTGGGTTTAAAAAAACCCAATATCCATTAACCCTATCTCATCCTATATATACCCTACTGTGTAAAACCTAACCCTAATACTATACCTAAACCCTAGCCGTCTTACCCCCTTACCCCCAATCTCTCATCCCCTACCTCTCTCCCATGTACCTTGCTCCCGATCCCCCTCTGGCCTACCGCCAGCCTCTGCATCGCGCCAGCCCACAATGCCGCGCAGCTCCCTTCCTTCCCTCCTCCTCCTGGCACCTTGACAACCAACAGCAATAGCTGCGCTGCATTACTCCGACGCCAGCCTAGTGCCGTTTCCCCCATGCTGTGCCTCCCCTCCGACGTCAGACAGCAACAGACAGCAGCATCAGCCGTTGTGCCGTCGCCGTTTAGCCACCCTCCCGACGTTGTGCTCGACTCCCTCTCTCTCTTTGTGTGCACGTGTTTGTTACGCATGTTGGGTTTGTTATTATTGAGTTCGTGCACAGGAATCTGTTTCCGTTATTCTCGTTCCTTGCATCTTTTCCATCGTCAATTCCAAGGCAAGTAACATGTATTCCTTTTGTTGCATATACAAGTACTAAATACTGCCTGTAGTGTGGGTTTCGTCTTGAGATTCATTCTTGTGCAAATTCCTTGTTAGATCTTGTCTCTATTTTTTGATCCATCTGTAGTTGTCTCGCTACACACACGACATGAAATAACTTAGAAATAATTAATTTTTGTTGCATATATGTATGTTGTTCGGGATCCGTTACATGTTGTATGAATCTTGCATGCATGATGCATTAGTCATATTATACCTTGTTGTAGACTTGTGAAATACCCATACCATGCTATTTGAACATCTATTATACCATGCTAGTATTTTGTTTTGATTTGGATTTGTTTCACATGAACTAGATTTAATGCATAAGAGGGTTTCTGTTTTTGCTGTCATCCCGTTTTTGTTCACTATTTTAGATCCTGTTGAGGTCAGTAAATCAAATTTGTTTATAAATATGAATCGTAGATCTCGCTGTCTACTATCCAGAATTTTTGACAGATTCCAGTTTCGATTTGTGAGTTGCAAGTTATTGTTGTTTTACTACAGATATGTAGAAAATTCTAGATTCGGTTTTATGTAAATTCTGTAGAGTTATTTATTTATATACTGATGTTAAACATAAAATTTAGATCTAATATTTTGCTGAGTATAACTAGACTTGACTGGGATTAACCCCTAATTTTTGTGAATTTATTCGATGACTTTTACAAACTATTCTATGCTTGTAAACAACTACTATACTTCCAGAATTTTCATGCTGTTCAGTAAAGAACCTAAATTTCAACCTGATTCAATTTGTTGTTGGTAAAAACTTTGTAAATATGAAATTTAGCTTGCTATATCTATTTTATCACCCTTTTGACGGATCTGGATTTCGATTTATACTTTGTAATCTATTGCTGTTGTAGTACTGCTTTGTTCAGAGTTTGAGATTTACAAATTTGCTGTATCTTGCTGTTTTCTGATTTTATTTGACTATACTATCTATGTTGGACTATTATAAAATTATATTTGCTGATACTGGACGTACAAGGGAATTCCTCAGATTTTTCTTGAATTTAATCAGTAAATTTTTATGTCATTTTCATGTTTATGAATACAACCTTATGATTTTTGGCTGAACATGTTTTCTGTGTATAATTCTGTTTTGAGCCTTATTTATGTGATTATTATGTGACTTGTACATATGTGCTAGATTCGGCCAAGAGTCTATTTTTTAGATTTTCGGACTGATCCAGATTTGCATGTCGGTGGCAACGGTAATTCCAGATTTGGTGCAGTACTGTCTTACTGTCCAGAACTAGAATTTTCATTGTCTTAGTCTATTTTGAATCATTCGTCACCCATTCATGTCCTTCATTCAACTTGTACTTGTCCCTTGTCATCTTACCATGTTTATTGACTTGTTTGTGCCGGTCCATGCTCGCTTTAAACAATAATAGTAAGAAACCAAGCCGGGGTTTAAAGGGAAAGATCTAATAGTAGAGAATACAGAAATATGTATTCGGAAGAGGATCCATAGATCCTACTTGGTACTTGGAGCTTGACACTTGATACATGATACATGACACTTGACACGTGATTACTTGATACTTGCATAATTGACACGGGATACTTGATGCTTAGAGCATGTTACTTGTCCCTGAGTGAACTACCCTCTATGATCTACTATGAAATCTAAAACGTAATTTGTTTGAATGTAGCAACCATGTGGTAAAAATCTGCCGCACGAAGTGCTACCTTTCTAGGACTAGATACAAGACTTGAATATGATCACTCGATACTTGCTACTTGCTACTTGTACATGATACTTGACACATATTACTTGTTACTCATTTACATGATACTTGACACTTGTTATATGCCACTTGCATCCGTTCATCTTGCCATACTAGTTGTTTCTGTTCTTGATTAAAGTTAGTTGCTCTATTTTGTTGTTACATCCTTTCCATGCTATACTTGCTTCCGCTATCACTCTATACTTGTCTATTTGTCTTTTCTGTACTTGTTGCCTGCACTACAAGAGGCTCATAACTTGTATTGACGAGTGTTTTGTTTCTCCTTCCTTTTTCCTGCAATTTGTTAAATTCCAGATTATGGTGACCAGCTGCCCGATAGAGTAGGTGATCAAAAATTCTAGTTGGTTGGAGTTCTTGCTATATTTATTTATCTCTTGTTGCTTATCTTGAATAATTGTAATTTACTTCATGGATATTTATATTGGGCTTTTTGTCCCAGACTTGTGTTTTGTTCCAGACATGATTATTTGGAATTCAGTATTCTTGCTTCTTGTTTTAAGTAATCTTATTGACTATATTAATTCAGTTATGCATGCGTGGTTGACTATTTCTCTTGTATATCTCTTGTTTTTACTTGTACTAGTTGTAAAGATTCTGACAGCTTATGAATGGTGAAAGCCACTCGTTGGACTTGTGTCGCATACTCGTATTCCGTATTCCTTTTTGGGAAGCGGGGTGAGACATACTTATAGCCCAAAAAAAGGGGATTTTCATCTAATTATAGAAATTAGTCAAATCCCACTAAAACATGGATTAGTTGCTAATTCTGCCCATTCTCTATGTGTAACGCCCCGCAAAATTGAGTTATGACAATTTTACTCCACGTGTGTTACGCAAATGTATTTTGTACCATTATGTGTAATATCCGTAACATTATTAATATAAATGTTTTACGTATTTTGTATTTCGATTATTATGGACATTTTTCGTACTCTCGAATTTATTTTGTATATGAATTTTTATTCCTACGGGCTTTACACGTGCTTTTAAATACACATATTTATAATACAAATATTAGTTGAAAATGTTGGGAGTTGCATATATGTCTTATTTCAATTATTAGTACAAAGGCATGCTCTTATCCTTTTAATTAAACTAGCTCTATTTCTTTTTTTATTCTTAACTGGGTGGAACATATGATTACATCAAGTAATAATTAATAGAATTGAAGTGTGCAACTCATGTGCATAAAAACCCATTTGAAGCCCATGCCTTTCCCGCAACTTTGGTTGGCCAACTTCATGAGAGGGAAAGAGAAAATTTTGAATTGTGTTAAGGGGTTGTGGGTAGTTAATAAGTTTGAGTGGGTGGTTTTAAAAACTTCCCATTTCTTTACCTTTATTAAAATCCACCAGCCAATGCTTAGAGAAAAGAAAAGTATTCATTTTTCCATTTTCAAATCTTTACTGTTGGCACTTTGGGAGCTCGATTTTTGGAGCAAAGGAGATTGGAGATTTTTCTAGGTGTTCTAATTGCTAGGGATTCATCAAAAAAGAGGTGGTTGTTTCCTTGGTTTCTAATTCTCCTTGAGTAGGAATTTTTGCTATGATATTATCTAGAAATCGTGTTAGGAGTAACTTTAATCTCTTTTAGGTTGTAAATTGATTTTTAGGATCGAACATGCCCATTCAGTTAAGTTAATGACATTATACAAATGAAAAATCCAATATCATCCATTAAGAATTCTAAAATATTTGTTGATTTTTGTTAATGTAGAATACTCCGTTTTGCTAGCCAAGTTTATATTAGAAATGAATGCATTATTTTGAGAAAATGGAAGGTGATGTAATTGTAGAAATGTTTGTTCTTGTTAGTATGAATATATTATGTCGACATGTAGTTTAGATAGATGTGGTTGTGGACTTTCAGAATATCAAATTCCCACATTATTATTCTCTGTGATGTGACCGACCTATGGAACTCAAATTTTACAAATTTAGAGTTGGTATGCATCTCGAATGTTAAAATAATGAAAACTTGTTATAAAACAGTAAAGTATATTCCAATTTAAGAGAGGGTTTAGGCAGATATTGAGGTTTGAGAACCTAATTAGGGTGTGTTGGTTTGGGCGCTCTGTACAGTACCCTAGGGTTGCGGGTTTGAGTCCTTGATGCTTTGTTTCCTTTTAAAAACTTTATTTTAACTCATTAAACAGTATACAGAGGCATATGGGGAATTTTTGTGGAGAGTTTTACACCAGCAGAAAGTTGGAATCTTGGTTGTTGGGTGCGACTTAGAGTGGTCAGATTGTTTCTTCTTATTTTATTATTTTATGTTTATTTCTTTTAAACTCTTTTCTTTGAGAAAAAGAAAAGGTCTAGAATTAATATAGAGTATTAATGGAATATTTTGACAAGATTATATATACTAATTCAAGGAATATTTTGTGGACAAACTACAACGCAAAGCAAATTACTTAAAAAGTAGTTCTGGGGTTATTTCGTTTTAAACATGATTAAAAGAGTGAAACGTGGTGATTTTTAATCTATATTTATTTTAGAATTTTTATATCATTTGAAAATGAGTTTAAATTGGAGCTTATGTAAATTTTTTAGACGACGAGAGATAATCAAAGAATGAAGAAGTGAAAAGTAGATGTATGACATTTGAAAAGATTTTATCAAATTGAAGTGTTATGGAATAATAAGTTATATATTTGTTTGAGATTGATTAATTAAAAGAGAATGAATAAGAGAATCAATGATTTATAATGAGTGAGAAATTTTATAATAGAGGTGGATAATAACAAGGAGATCGCTGATTTGAGATGTGTGGTTTCTAGGAGCTGAGCGAGACCTGTAGTGACCGGCAAATTATGATAAATAAAATTTTGAGAAATGGCCAATATGGGCCTGAGTCCTCGGTGAGTGAGTTTAAGTTCGACAAGGTAAGCTAGCTCTAGGCCATGAAAACTAAAATTGATTTAAGGACAGACACTAAACAAGGAGACGTAATGAGACCTGGGAAACTTAAGTGGGCGGTTTATTCCGGGACTATAAAATCAGTCGGGTGGTGTACTCCCGGACTATGATAGCCATGCAGAGCGAACGAGCCTTAATTTATTCCAGGATTATGAATGGTCGGGCGGTGTACTCCGAAATCATGAATAGTCGGGCGGAAAGGAGGCAGATCTCCAACATATTTCTGGCTAAAGCGGCACTTGCGGGATGTTTGCACGATGAGAATTCTGTATATCAGGCGGTGTACTTCGGGACTGAAATCCAAACTCGTGGGACGCCAAAACCTTGTTTCTGTTACCTATTAGATTCGTTTATGTCGGAATTTGATTCCAAATTTTTTCACTTATATTTGTTTCCACGTTCTATTTAATGATTTTGACCCTTTTGTAATTTAATGAACTCCTTTTATGTCTTCTTGTATATATATATATATATATATATATATATATATATATATATATATATATATATATATATATGTCCCCCTTCAACTAATTCCCTAACTGCCTAACTGATTTACCCCCCCATATTACACAAAGACCCCAACAATTATTTGTTATTTACAAAAAAGACCAACTTATACAAAAAACCCATACTGGTTATTTACAAAAAAGACCAACTGATACAAAAAACCCAAACTGATACATTCTGATACCAGCTGATACACTCTGCAACTGATCACCATTCAACTTCCTACCTCTTCTCCAGCTTTGATGTGTATCAAACTCCTCCCCCCATCCCCTGAGACCTTGCCTCAAGGTCGAATAGGGGAAACCTTTTCACCAATTCCCAATACGGTTCCCATGAAGCCTCCTCGACTGGTTGATGTTTCCATTTAATTAGAACTTCATAAATTAATTTTCTATTATGAATTACAGATCTTCTGTCAATAATTTCCTCAGGTTCAAGTAAAGCTTTGAAGACATGAGTGGGTAAGGACTGTTGTATTCCAGCAGTGGGGCCTATATGTATGCGGAGTTGAGATATATGGAATACCGGATGGATTTAAGCAGCTGCAGGAAGTAGCAATTTGTAAGCTACTTTGCCGATTCTTTTGATGACCTGATATGGTCCATAATAAAGGGGGGGGGGAGTTTTTGAACAGCTCTAACTGCAACTGATGTTTCCCTATAAGGCTGCAACTTGAGATACACAAGGTCACCTATTGCAAATTCTCTCTCAATACGATGTTTGTCTGCAAATTTCTTCATCCAACTCTGAGCTTTCTTCAAATTATCCTTCAAAAGTTGCAAATGAACATCTCTGGCTAATAATGTCTCAGCAACTTAGGGACACTTCACAGTTGAAGGAATATATGATAGTAGTGTTGGTGTGATCTTCCATACAATATCTGATAAGGGGTGGACTTAGTAGCAGTATGTCAGGAGGTCTTATACCAATACTCTGCCTATACCAGCCATTTGCTCCACTCTTTAGGTTTTAAGCAACAAAAACACCTCAAATAAGTCTCCAAACATCTATTAACCACCTCAGTTTGCCCATCCATTTGTGGATGGTATGCAGTTGTAAATTTGAGTTAAGTCCCTTGTAATTTTAACGTCTCCTTCATAATACACTAGTAAAGATTGACCCCTATCACATACTATGGATATAGGAAACCCATAGAGTTTTAACACACCATCAAACAATATTTTCACTATGTCACTAGCTAAGAATGGATGTTGCACAAGGAATAAATGTTCATAATTACTCAATCGATCCACTACCACCAAAATGGTTGAATACCTGTTACTGATGGGCAAACCCTCAATGAAATCCATGCTTGCATGCTCCCACACATTGTCAGGTATTGGCAAAGGCTGTAGTAACCCCGAAGGAGCTTGACAAACATATCTAGATGTTTGACATGTAGTACATTCCCTCACATATTGCAAAACATCCTTTTTAATGCCCTCCCACCAAAAAGAAGCCCTCAATCTCTGAAGAGTTTTATCATATCCTGAGTGTCCCCTAACAGGGGTATTATGATGCTCATGTATCAAAACTTGACGAAATGCAATTGTAGGACTAATAACTACCTTTCCTGATTTATACCAAACACCCCTTACTTGAGTGAACTTTGCATTTGGGTTCATTAATTTGGCTGATAAGTCCTTAAAGTAATAATCCTTTTCATTCATCTACAACACTTCATACCACCAATCAGCTCCCATGGTAGACAAGTGAAGCAAAAAACACTCCTCATCCCTTCGTGACAATCTGTCAGCAGGTACATCCTCTCTTCCTCTCTTGCACTCAACCACAAAATTAAACCCATACAGCTTGATCAACCAACTGTGCTGCACATCTGTGGACAACCTTTGGTCTAGCATATATTTAAGTGGTTGATGATCTGTTTGTATGATAAATCTCCAACCAAAAAGTATTGCTTCCATTTCTTAACAACCAATATTATTGCTAGGATTTCTTTTTCATATGCAGACCAGTAGATACACTTCCCCTTGATTGCTTAACTAATATAAGCCACTGGATGATCTTTTTTTAACAAAACTGCTCCCACCCCTTCCTTGCAAGCATCACACTCTACTATGAAAGTTTCTTCAAAATTTGGCAATTGTAACACTGGGGCTGAAGTGAGAGCAGTTTTTAAAGCTTCAAATGCAGCTGCAGCTACCTCATTCCACTTAAAACCCTCTTTTTTGTGAGATCAGTAAGTGGAGCAGCAATCGACCCATAATTCTTGATGAATTTCTTATAGTACCCTGTAAGACCTAAGAACCCCCTTAATGCCTTAACATTCTTGGGTGTAGGCCACTGTTGGACTACAACAATCTTACTTGGATCAGCTGAAATTCCTTTATCTGAGACTATGTGACCCAAATATTCAACTTGCCTTTTCCCAAATGCACATTTAGATCTTTTGATGAACAATTTATTCTCACGAAGGATCTGCAAGACTTCCTGAAGATGGCTCAAGTGTTGCTACCAATCTCTACTGAATATCGGTATATCATCAAAAAACTAGAACAAACATTCGTAGATAGGGTCTAAAGATATCATTCATGAGGCATTGGAAAGTGGAGGGCGCATTACTCAAGCCAAACGGCATTACCATGAACTCATATGTGCTTGTGTGATGTTAGCAGCTAGGATCTTGTGATATTTTGCTATTTTTTGGGTGCTGTTACGATTTGGAGTAACAAAAATGGATGTTTTTGGTGTAGGATTAGGGTTTCCGAATTATTGGTTGAATGACTGTTATTTATGTATAGATCATGTAAGTTAGAAGTATTGGACATGATTTGTCTGTAATTTTGTTTATTTGGTATGAATTGGGGGTTTTTGTTCAGTTGTGGTTGTTGATGTTGATGTTGTTGTTTATTGCTTTGTAAAATTGGTGTTGAAGTTGATTTATTGGTTGAATTAAAGCAAACTGAATGTATTTAGAGCCGAAGCTAGATCAAATTGTTATCTTAAATCATGATTATATCAACGTGTATTGTATTAGTATTTCCGAGCCCCTCATTTAACTAGATGAAGTTTAATCTATATGATTTTGTAAACAGGTTTGAATTATGCCACGAAGAAATAGGGAGCCTAGTCAGGAGCCTCTCAATGAGGGGGGTAGTGAATATGAGGTGGGTGAGGGGAGCACCCAGCTCCCCAAAAGGACTCGGGGAGCGACGAAGAAGGCCAATGTTTGGAGGCAACCGAAGGGACAAAAAATCATCGTGGAGGTGAACGAGGACAATCAGCCCGTGGGTAAACATGCCATAACTTTCGCATCGTTCATAGGCGTAATTGCTAGGAATCCGGAGTATCTTCCTCTTTCATTTGATCGATGGACAAAGATTCCTGCTGCAACACGGGCTAGAGCCTTTAAAATTCTTAAGGTAATTGCTCATGCATTTAATCTAGTGATTTTTGGCTCAATTATATAAAACTAATTGAAGAATGATGATCGTTCACATTTCTTACTGGAAACGAACTATGTGATGGGCTTAAATCTGAATATTGATATGGGTAAAGTGGCAAAGTGTTGAAAGTTCAAAATGAGTGCACTGAGTATGGTTTGGCACTGAGTTGCATATATATCAAAAATACCATTTGATGAGTTGCATATATAGTAGGAGAATAAAAATACAACATATATATTATTGTGTTTGTTAGATCGTTTATAATTTTTAAAATGTAGTACACGTTCCATAAGATGTAATGCATAAAGCCTTTTTCATCTATGAAAGATATTTAATTAGTTACAACTAAAATGTGTTAATTTTTCATCTATGTGTTAATTTATATATATATATATATATATATATATATATATATATGTATGTATGTATGTGTGTGTGTGTGTGTGTGTGTGTATGTGTGTGTATCAAAGTAGGATTTGAGATTAAGAAATAAATTAAAATCCAAACCGTAATAATATAGCATATAAATAGTCAATTAATTATAAATAGAAAATACATCGTTATTTAAAGTAAATATAATTGTCGATTATAAAACACTTAGTAAAAGATTTGAAACCACTTTAGCACAAAATAAGTTTATAAATAATCAAAATATAGAAAATATTCAGGAAATACGTATTTACGGGAATGGGGGTTACAATCCTATCCACCTTACAACAAAATTTTGTCCTCGAAATTGTGTAGGCGGTACATAGGATAAGGCGAAAGCAAACTTATAGGGGGTAATAAAACAAGGGGCCCAAGGAAAAGGTCAAAACAGTGGCAAAACCAGAATAAGAAGGGGAGAAGACCATTAATTACAATCATACTCTCTCATTAATATCAAATTAGAGTTTGATTTCGATGAAAACCCCCATCCCATCGCCGCCCCCCCTACCCCGCTGTCGACCCTTCCCCCATTGCCGCCTCGTCCTCCGCCGTCGCCCCTTCCCCCCATCACCGCTCCGTCCTCCGCCGTTGCCATTTATAGGGTTTTACCTTCTCCTTCGTCGTAGGAGGGTTTCTTCTCTTGCCATGGGGGAACCGGTCGAGGCCGGCGAAGAAAGGTAAGATTTTAGTTAAATTAGCTATTAGTTTGAAATTAGCTATTAGTTTGATTTTGGAGTTGATTTTGGTGGTTTTGTTTATTTGGTGATTAGAGTAAAGGCTGTGAAGTTTCTTTTGAAATGTTAATTTCAGCTTAGTTGTCTATGGTTAAGCCTTATCATGCCTTATCAAGCTTTTTCGGGATCGTTGTTTATGGTTAAGCCTTATCATCCATCTTATCTTGATTTTCGGCATTTGTTTTAATTAGTATGTGGTATTATATGAATAACTTGTTTGTTCAGTATTGCTGAATTTGCAAACCATCTGTTGAATCACAATCCGAATTGAGTAATATAGATCATGGATGGTGCATTTGTCCTATGGATCAAAATATGACCTTAGAGTAGTAGACTGTGATTTTTCTGTGGATCATATCTCCTTGTCTATGGTGTATGCATGAGCAGCATATATCAACTATGCTTTAAAATATAGAGGCATCTTGGTTTAATATTACAGCTGCTCATAATATATTGAAAATTATAGATAACTAATACATATTTTGATTTTATTTTTTAACCTTACGAGGTATGGATGAGCTACAATTGTTTTTTCACAATTGTTAGATAAGGACAGCTGCCATTGTTTCTTGATGCTGTTTGCTCCATTTCTCTCTTTAAATTGCTAGTAGAAATTGATTTCCCCCTTTTATAGTCTTGCTGACATGCTTGCATTTTAGAAGTAGAGTGGTATTTATATAATGTGAGAATGTAGCTGCATCATAGTCGACGAAAATTTAGTAACACTGTCAATTAATGTGGCACTGAGCATAGGACTCCAGATCAATGTGCTAATCTAGAATAGCATATACCTTCTTATGCCATTTCACTCCATGAAGGCTATTTCTTACTCTATTATGCATAATCTAGTTGGCGAATAGTTGAAAGAATTTATGAATACATGATGTTTTTGTTTTATTTTTGTAGAGAGAATATGTGACGTTATATGAAACCAATCTCATATGTTTTTCTGGTGCTAAACTGAGGCTCTAGTAGAATTTCCACAACAATGCTTGGTAGATGGTTCCCAAGGAATGAACAAGGAGGGTATTAGATAATCATTTGGACATTGACTGATTAATTTATGAATGTTCAGAAGTCCTATGGTGAGGAGTTGTCAGTATAAACAAAAAATGCAGAAGGCTTTCTGTTTCCCTTGATTATTTTTTTTTGATACTTACCCTTCATGTTTATTCTCACTGTTTTGTATTTTACTCATATGCATTTTCATCCTTTTGAAATGTTTCTCATCTTGCCATCCTTTAATGTGAGTTGTAGAGACCACAACGGGTTAAAGGTAATACACAACTTTTTTTTCCCATTTTCAATATATACCCGTAGCCGTTCTTAAGCCATACTGTATTGCCTTTTATTATCCTCAAAGTTTGTGGATTCATTTTGCCATCTTCTTTTGTTTTATGATGATGTTTTGTTTTTTCAATATGAAGGATGGGTTCCAAAGTGCTTATTGGACTAGTATGTTGGCAGTTGTGAGAAGTTTTCTGAGACACCCAACATCAACTTGTTACATAATTATACAATTTGGATGTAATTACATTTAACTAATGCCCAGTAAAGTACTGCATATTTCTTAACGCTGTTTCCAGTTAAATTTGCGGATTTTATTTGCTCTATTTTGAGCCTGAGCCTGCTTTGTAATTCATGCAGAGCTTCGGATTGATTTGAGTGTGCCCCCATAATTGAGTCATTTATTTATTTCTTCGGATTTATTTGAAGGGGTAACACTTGATGCTATTAACTCTTGTGGTGGTATCTAATTTTGTTTCAAAGCTTCTCTTTTCCACTTAGTGTTCACCCCAAAATGGAGATGAGATGAGATGGATAATGTATCTGAAGTTTCACACTATGATTTTTTTTTATATAGGAGTGACTAGTCATGGAAATTTTTTTATCTAAACTTTATATATTATATCATGGTGTCTAGATGAGTATCAGTTTCTAAGATAATGTTCATGCTTGTTGCTTGGGTTTGAAAATGAGATTGTTCTTTCTCATTTGTTTTAAGTGATGATGAGATGGATAATGTAACTGAAGTTGCATACTATGATTTACAGAGGAGTGACTAGTGATAAAATAATCCTGTTTGAACTTATGTTGTGGTTTCAATTGACAGTTATCTCATGAGTATTATAAAAGTATAAGTTTCATCTCAGTTAGTATCTTGACAGTGAAAATAATCTTTTTCACTCTTTGTAACCCGATATTTTGAACTCCATATTTTAGTTATGAATGTGGTGAGATCACATTATTATGTTTATGAGATTACAATTTGATGATATTATACTATTATGCTTCATTCATATATATTATAATGGGTCTCTTTTAGTTTTGCAATTGGTTTTGATTAGTAGAGTGCTGAAGTTTTATTATTATTATTATTATTATTATTATTATTATTATTATTTTAATTTAAAAAAATTTATAAAAAAAAAAATATAGTTACACCGGCGTTTTTACAAGCGCCGGTGTAGCTTTCAGCAAAAATCTGGCGGTCAACACCGGCATTTTAAAAACGCCGGTGTAGGTGATGGCCGAAAACAGTACTTCCAAACGAAACCACACATTCCCCGACATTTTTATGGCCGCTGGTGTAGTTTTAACCTACACCGGCGGGCGTAAAAAACGCCGGTGAATGTCCCTAACCTATAGCGACACACGATTCAGCGACACTTGCACCGGCGATTTATAAAACGCTGGTAGTATCTACAGAGGGGTTTATAAACGCCGGTAAATGTGCAAAAAAATGCCAGTAAAGACTGTTAGTCTTGTAGTGGGGAAGCAACAATGCAGGGAAGAAGAATAAGAGAATCTTGGAACCTGTGGGTTATGGGCCCACCACGCTTCCGCTGTGCAACTCTAATCGGAAAGACTCCATCATCAGCATCCAGTAATTCCAGCAATCTGCCTCGTGGCTCACCATGCTTCCACTGCACAAGTCTGATGGCAACGTTCCAAGCTGCAGACACGTCATTGTAGACCACATGGCGCCAATCGACGAACCGAGCAGGAAGAAGAAGAATGAGACACCGGAATCATAAGAATATGGTTACAAAAAGAATAAATCTACACCCAATAAGGAATCAATGAATGTGAATGAATGGAAGAGACGAAACAACTAATAAATGAATGAACTGAATATGAAGGGATCAAGGAGGAATCAAAAAGATTAGAATCCAAATATATGTTGGTTATCAATTATCCATATGATTCATGGGTTGTACATATTGTTGAGTCAAACCGGTTAAACCCAAACTAATCAGGGTCCAACCCCAAACTAGTTAGAGTCAAACCAGGCTCTGATACCACTAAAAACCTTGTCACGCCCCGCTTCCCAAAACTACGGAATGCAAGCACGAGACATGGCCCAGTGAATGATTTGCGCCATCCATGAGTTGTTATCGATTTAACTCAACAATATAAACAGGAAGTAATACAACCACGCATGCAATAAAAGAGGTAATCACATGAATAACAATACTTGGAATTTAAGCATAAAATAACCAACATAATAAAAATCTAACATCTGGAATCAACACTAACATCATTCGGGTCAAATGCCCACAAATACAAGAATTAACAACATTGTTCAGTTATTGAAGTTCTAAAAAAAGAAATAATAATTATTTAAGCGGTGCAGCAAAACAATTATTTCACCATTGTTGCTCTCCTAGTCCATCATGCAAATCTCCTTGATTACCTATAATCTGTTCATCTAAAATAGAGGAAAATATGTCCTTAGAGCAAGTCGTGGACAGCAAGTAGAGAAACAGAGAAACAATGACAATAACGGTATCACGATGAATTCAATGAACGATGAAATCAATAGTGTTGAACAGTGAAAAAGCGATAATAGTACAATGTGCAATAACGATGATTATAACCACAACAAAAAACAATAACAATAACGGTAAGCAATAACGATAATACTGTTCGATAACGATGACAAAATGCAATGACAATGCGATGAAGTCTTAAGTCTATTATTCATTTTTAATCCTAACTAATGCACATACTACTGTATCTCATACTACAGGTTCGATGCATACAATCAATTTCGTTTAGACCAAGGTGATAGATTCTATAGGTCATGTACTCGGCACGATAACAATAACGATAACAATAGCAATTTCTTACACAATAATGATAACAATAGCCGGCACAATAATCCTAAAACAATACACGATGAATTGGGATACTGTGGTCAGTAATCCAAAAATAAATCAATAGCACTAGCTGAAACAATATTTTGGGAACAATGCCCACATTCCCGAGTACAGTCACTATATTATCAACTACCCTAGTCAACCCTTAACCCCGGCTTGATTAACATTCTTTATTCAACTAACATGCAATACTAATAGGAAACAATAGGAACATAAATATCAATGGGAAGCAATAATGCAATTAATAGGGGACACTAGAAAGATGACAATACAACCCTTAGGTCATGCAATGTATTTCAATACAATCAAATACACAAAATTCAACATTATAGATTTAATAGTATATTATTAAACGTAGAAACCCAATTATGGACAGCAGTAGGTTGTTGTACCAAAATCATAATTTTCATTGCTACAGGATAGAAAATATGGATCCTTCAGAAGGTCAAGGAAGTAGACTCCTGCCCGGTTCCAACGCATATTTAAAGTCCAAATTCCGACAACAATAGCTAGGTGAATTTCGGTGTTCTTTACAGGTTACTATTTCTGACTGGTTCTCAGTATTAACTAGTTTCAGTTGTAACAGCTGTAAATATTTATTGTAAAAATCAGTAAAAATAATTTTCATTACCCTAAGCATGTTGACTATCAATATGGAAATTATCATGGTAATATTTGATCATTAGTTCTCCTAATTCATCAGCTTAACAAGGTATGTGTATAAATCTGAACATACAGCCCAGCAGCAGTAAAAAGGTCATAACTCATGAAATATAAGTCGAAATTCAAAAATTCTAGATGTTCTGGAAACTAGAAATATGGGGCTACATTTCATATTCAGAAAGTTATTGATTTTGATGACATTATCTAGGTCGAAACAGCATGGTAATGTTCAGGTTGGCAATAAAATTTCAGGGTCTCAATATATTCTTCATGAATAACATGATTAAAATGTTAAGAATGATGAGTAAGGGGTTAATAATTATAAATCACAGCAAGTTACATCTATGTGAACATAGTATTAAGATGTATAATGTCCATAATCTTACTAATCACAACCAACCAATACACCATCATCAATCATATAAACAATCAATACTAGTATACAATCTACAATAGTTGTAATGTCATGATATGAAATACAATAATAATCCCTATTCCTATATTCAAAAATTAACTTCATGAATGCATGCAGGAAATCTATACATTGGAGGAAAAAGATGGCACGAAGTCAAGACTACTACTTGGATTCGCTCGTGTAAATCCGTAGCATCCTAACAATAGATAATAATAAATAATAAATATGGATATACTTGCGGGATTCAACAAACGATCTTGAATACGATACAATACAATTCGAGAGTAAGATGACTTGCCTTTAGAACGACGCTAGATTAATCCGAATATACGAAGAATAATGGGATCGGAATCCCTGCGACACGGTGACACGGCGACAAGCAACGGTCACGATGATCACGATCAGGCACGAATCTTAATGGGGATCAAGATCGGATGATCAGACGGCTGAGATTGAAGATCAAGATCAAGATTAAGATGATGATCACAATCATGATGATCAAAAGAGATCCGACGATCGAGATCAACTAGCTTGATGATGATGATGATGATCAATGCAAATTCAACGGCCATGATTGATGGATCAAGAAGTGATCACGATCGCGATCAAGGGCCCAGATCGAAGATCAGCTCCACAAAACACTACACAGCAGATCGGGATTCCCTACTCCACAACACCAAACAGCAATCAACCCCCCTTCTCCAAAACACCAAACACCCAAATCCGATTCCCTACTCCACAAAACACCACACAGCGACACCACCCAATCCTGCTTCGTCTCCTTCCTCACTTCGAGAGAGTGGGAGAGAGCAGGAGAGAGCGGCAATCACGGCGGCGACTGGCGACGCTAGCGGCGAGGGCGATGATGATTGGCGGGGATCCTGGCAGTTCGGAAGCAACGCAGCGGCGAGAGCTCGAGTGGAGCGTGAGCGAGCGACTCTGTTTCTCTCGAAAACAGGGGAAACAAGATGACGGCGAGAACGGCAGGGTTTGGGACTCGACGACGACGAGGGGCGAAGGATCTTCGGTGGATGCAGGGCTGAGCGGAGAGGCATCGATGATGGCGGCAATGGGGTAAATGGCAAAGTTGGCAATGGAGGGGTTTGAGTGGGAGATAGGCGATGATGGGTTCGAGCGAAGTCGAGCAGAGGCTGGCTCAATGGAGGAGGAGGCGGCATTCAGCAATGGCGAAAGGCCATGGCAAGGAGGTGGCTCGACGGGTTGCGAGGAGGTCGCGGGATGCGGTGGTCTGTAACTCAGAGGTGAACGGCAATGGTGGAGGCGATGAAGGTCAAAGACGACTGAGTCGAGCGGAAGGCTCGAGCGGGCGGCACTGACGTTGGCTCAAGCAGAAAGTGCTCGAAGGGCTCGAGGTTGACGAGGATGTTGGAGTGGAAGGTGACGACGGCTGAGAGCGACGAGGTGCTCGTCGAGCGAACGAGGAAGAGGAATGGAGGAGAGGTCTCTCTTTCGGTTGGGAACAGAGGAGAAATGTAATACCCTGATTTTCAAATATATGAAAGATTATTTATTTTCACATATGGTATGCATGTGTAGCATGTTGACTATTATTTCTCAACATGATGATTAAAGAGTATTGTTTTCTATAAAGCATTTTCTTAAAGCCCAACGATTAGTTTGCTTATTTTCTTTTGAAATAATTATTTTGGCCCAAATTAATTTAAGCCCATGGTTTAATCCTTTTATTTTTACAACTTGTTTTGTGTAACATTTTTTTATAAGACTTGTCATGAGTGTACAAGTTTTATTAGTGTGGTTTGTGCATGCACGTGCATTTCGCATACACATGCATTGAGCACTCTTTCTTGGCCGATTTGGGTGGAGTAATGGATTGGAATCATGGGTAGTTGTGTAGAGGTGTGGGTAGTTATTTCAACCCCCTAGTGCATCCTAACCCTTGATCCTATAACCATCTACTAAATCCTAGCCCTCCATTCCACTTATTTTCTAGTATAAATACCCCCTCTCATTCCCTATCTCTTTTACACTAAGATTATTATTGTAAGAGAGGTATTTTGTGAGTTGTGTGTGGGTGCTTTTCTGTGGAGGCCGAGTAGTATTCTGAAGAGTTCGGTGGGGAGCAAAGGAGCAAGGAGCGAGGAGTCGTTCACTACATTAAGGAACTTTTGCTGGATTTCGATTATTTCTTCAAATAAGGTGGGTGTTTCTCAGGACTTCTAATGTAGGAGTTATACCATGATTATTATAATTGCTACCATGTTATGAAAAGTAAATTCAATGTATTTGAAATTGCCTGAGCATGCTGATGATAATAAGAACAAAAGGGTCGGTACAGCCGACTGTCGCATGAACCAGTCGACTGGTACGAGACAATTATTTTCATGATGTGGTAATAAACATGTATGCAAAACAGACGTAATAGTGCGATTACTAAGTTCATATTTCCCTATGACACATATGATGGAGGGAAGGTGAATGGATGAAAAGAACTAGCGATGATTAACAAAACTAAGAACGGTCGGTGCAGTCGACTGACGATGTGTTCAGCCGACTGGTGCATCGATATAATTATGATTATTCGGCAACTCCATGAAATGAGATATTCCATTATGTTGACCTAGTATAATGACTTGAGATTTATATCTTCATCTTCGTAAGAAAGTTATGATTAAGTGTGAATGCATGTTTAAAGTATTTTTCTTAAAGAAAAGACAATATTAGTAACTTGAAATTCCATGCTGCGATGTTACTGAACAAGTAAGAAGTGTGGTGTTTATGAAATATGAATGTATGTATACTGTAATGAAAGTGCATGTGTGAACGGTTGGAAAGATAATTCCTGATTTTGAATTCTGAAACTGTCCAGTCGACTTAGTGCGTGTAGCAAGTCGACTGAGCTGAACATAGAAATGTACTATTAAAAATCCCAGGACAGACGACTGATGGATGAACAGTCGACTGTCACGTGGATAACACTGTGAACATGAAAAGTTGCGGGACAGCCGACTGGCCGTGTGCAGCAGTCGACTCTCCCGAGTATTTGTGATGAACTTGTATTGACTGTATGATTCGACTGGTGTCCTTCCAAGTCGACTGTACAGAGTGGATTTTGATATGTAAGAGATTTCATTTTTTTGATTTCGGTTGGAAGTTGTGAACTTTATGATTGAAGTCGATGAACTCTTTTTATGGCTGTATGGATTTATGTAAAATGAATCATAGATGTGAATTGAGAATTAAATGAACATGAAAGGCTAAGATCATGATAAGAAAGTTTGTGAGACTCTAAAATGAATTATGAGCTGAGAGTGCTCAATTGGAAATTGTGAATTGAAAATTGAACAAAAGAGTAGCTAAGTCTCCCCCGGCAGTGAAATGAATGAAATGAAATGATATTGAAAAGAAGACCAAGGTTGGTCATGTATAAATGAAACGATAAGTCCGGTTTGGTGGAGAGGCTAACTCTAGAGCTTTGATTTTTATTCATGATTCTAATAATTTTAGTACATAGTGAAGAGGTGATGAAAGTGAGAGAAAACATAAGTATGAGAACTAGAGTTTACGGTGGGGGTGTGCGAGCCACAGAATGCATGCTTGATGAGTCAAGACATGGCGTGGGCGCAACTCAGAATGATCGGACTCTAGTCACGCTTGTGGGATGTTTGGTGACTGCAAGAGGATCGTGTTCAGGGAGGAGGCTTGAATTGCCACAGAATGCATGCTTGATGAGTCAAGACATGGCGTGGGGTTCCCCTCCAGGGTCCAGTGCACGAGCTTGTACTCATAGACCATCTAGGATACTCACCGTAATTACAGAAGTAGATTAAATCATGGCGATGGATTGAACCTTACAAAAAGGAAGAACGATTAAGAGGCTTGCCCCCGGACCTATGTAGTATGGGATGCATAGAATCCGAACAAGTGCGCATTAGTGTCATGTAAATTAAATAATTGCATTAAGGATTAAGTGCACAATCACGACACGACATCATTAAGAGTTTCCTTTTGATTTATATTCTTATTATGAACAAGTTTGTGATCTGTTAAGAAATGAGAATCATTATACTGTTTCTGGCATAGAGAGGATGGCCATGTATAATTATCGTCGGTGACGTACCCACAGTTTTGTATGCAGGATAAATTGCATGTTTAAGAGGAATGGATGCATAAAGATCTTACCATGTTGTTGTACATTTGTTTAATGTTGTAAATTTTACTTCCGCTGTGCAAATGTAAATGTAATATGATGTAAACTCTGATGTAAAAAAGAAAAGTTTGAATTTCCTTGTAAAATTGTACTAAAGAAAGCGAAAAGATCCTGTAGAACATCTCGAATTCAGTGATTTGGGATTCGGGGCGTTACAAGAAAGAAAAGGAAAGAGAAAGAGAGCAGGAGAGGGGGGAAATTTATTAATTATAATATAGATATTATAATGGAGATAGTTGTGATAGTGGGGAGCATGAGGAGTAATTTTAGGGTATATGGGAAGGTGTGTTGAACTGGTCAAAACAGATAGGAGGAGAAAATTGGGTTAATGGGTTTGGGTTAGGGATCCAATAAGATGCGGGTTGGGGTTTAGGGTTAGAATCCAATAGATGGGCTTGGATCGGGCTCAGGCTATATATAAATAAATAATGCAAAATAAATAAAAATTTGGGCTTTAGATGATCGTCTTCAATTTAAATAGTTAGATAATATAATATAGATCAAAACTGGGCTTTAACAAAAATAATAATAATAACACTAATAATAACACATCGCAATAATAAGATAATAATAACAATAATAATAAAATAATAGTAATAATAATAATAACAGTGATAATAATAATGTCGATTATAATATTAATAGTAATAACAATAATAATAATAGCAACAACAATAATAACGATAATATGTATCAAAGTAGGATTTGAGATTAACAAATAAATTAAAATCCAAACAGTAATAATATAGCATATAAATAGTCAATCAATTATAAATAGAAAATACATCGTTATTCAAAGTAAATATAATTGTCGATTATAAATCACTTAGTAAAAGATCTGAAACCAATTTAGCACAAAATAAGTTTATATATGATCAAAATATAGAAAATATTCAGGAAATACGTATTTACAGGAACGAGGGTTACATAAAACTAGGAATGATAGAATTTGAAACGAGCATATACGAGATATGCTAAAGGTAGCTCCTATCCAAGATAAGTTATGAGAGAATCGCCTCAGGTGGTTTGGACATGTCACACATAGACCTAGTAGTGCTCCCGTTAGAAAGAGTGAGTTGATAAGTATTTAGGGTAGAGTTAGGAGTAGGGAAAGACCTAAACTTACTTGGGTAAAAATGGTAAGAAAAGAAATGATAACTTGTGATCTTACAGAAGATATTGCGCTAAACCGAGCAGAATGGAAAACCAGGATTTATGTAGACGACCCCAACTAGTTGGGAAAATTGCTTTGTTGTTGTTGTTGTTGTTATTGTTTGTACACAAAGATTTAAAATATGACAAGCACACCTAACACGAAAAATTTGGGGTTCTATAGGATTTAAAGTAATTTCTAAACTAGTAATTGCCTTAATATTATTAGAGACGTTATCCAAACCAATAACAAAAACTTTATCATAAATACCGAAAGTATTACATGCTTCCATTATGTGTTTCGTAATTACTTCACTCTTATGTGGGTACCTAACAAATCCGAATGAGATAATCAACTTTTGGATTAACCAATTAGAATCTATCCAATGACATGTTACACACATCATTGGTACACCGTTAACTCCTACCCAACCATCTGATGTCAAATAAACTCTAGTGTTCAGTGATGTTAGTTTTACAACTAATATATCCTTAGCCTCATTATATACTAATTTACAATCACCCTTAACGACATTCCTAGCAAACTTTTTATAATGGTGGTTTAATGTGGTTTGGTTAAAAGTATCTACATTCCTACTTTCGGTAAACGAATAAGGTAATTCATTCATAATTACTAATTTAGTTATATCCTTACGAACGATATCGTGATCGTAGCTATGGCTATCTACTTGACCGGTCCTTTGGTGTATTTTTTGTTGTGTGAGGGTTTGTTTAGAAATTCGGGTTGACATATTTCTATTTGATGCTTAAGTGTACCCGTTCCCAATCCTATTTTAGACTTATATGATGCTTGACACTTCTCAGAAATTTTAAGTCCTACATTTTTATCATTTTTTTATGGGACAAAAGAAAAATATTGGTGAACTTCAGAAGTGGGTCTTCTTGTTTTACGGGATTGAGAAGGTACTGGTTCAATGTCTTGTGATTGTATGTCTTCTACTTCTACATCTTCCATGTGTGTGTGTGGAATATCATGAAAATCGGGAATACTATCAAAATTAACAAATATTTCTTCACCATATATTTATGGAAACGAAGGAATGGAAGGAATGCGAGGAGATGAGCCTGATTCTACCACTTGATCGGTTAGATGTCATATAATTAATAACTTTGGAGAAAAAAATTCTAAAAATAAGAAGAGAGAATTCAAAAAAAAACAACAAAATTCAAATTATGAAATATGGTTTGTTCTAAAAAAAATTCTATAAAACATGTAAAGAAAACTAAATAATTCTACAAAACAAGTATGAACTAGTGTATGTTATTAAACAAAATCTAAAAAACAAGATGAGAGAGTTCAATAAGACAACAACAATTAAGAGATTGAATAGTGTATGTTTAAAAAAAATCTTAAAAAAAAGAGTACAACAAAACACAAAATGAGAGTAATGAACTAGTAATATATTTACTACCACAATCTAATAAAGTGAAAGAGATGGGAATAATGCTAATTCTAAAAATTAAACAAATACAAAAATGTTGTATGAGAGTAGAATGTGTTTCAAGAATGAGAGTAGAGACTGTTGAGAGCTTGTTGATTGTTGTTGATGTTGTTGATGTTATCCTTGCAATTCTTGTTGTTATTGTTGTTGATGTTGATCCTTGCAAATGTTGTTGTTTGTTCTTGATTTGTTGAGAGAGAATAGAAAGAGTTGAGAGAGAATATAGAGAGTTGAGTGAATTTGTGAAGAGAAATGAACGAAATGGGGTTGTATATATAAATTTTGTATTTTTTCGGATTTTCCAAAATACCCCAAAAACTAGCTAGTGTAGATCCGTCGGGAGGTATTTTGCTAATTATATAAATCTTTTGTTTTTAGAAAAGGAAATTCAGGGAAAAAAACCGGCCACAACGGTCGACCCACAGTTCGAGCCCGGACCGGACCAGTCCGGTTCAACCCGGTCCCGGTTCGAGCCGGGCCAGGCCTCCCCGTTGCGAGTTTTCGAGCCAGAAATGGGGCCCGACCAAGCCCGAGCTCCCAAGCAGTTTCGGTCGGGTTGGCCCGATTTCAGTGTGGGCCAGGCTGTACCAGGCTGAACCAACCCTGATGCCACCCTTACATTTGCCCACTGTTTTTGCAAAATTGGCATGGGTCCCACATCTACATAAGTCAATTTTTTTTTTTTAAAAAAACTTGTCATAAATTGCAGTGCAAATGCCAAGCCAAGTGGGGAAATAAAAATTTATCTAAATTTTCTATTTTGCTAATTTTTTCCAAAAAGAACAAAAAATCTAAAACATCCCCTTAGGTTATTTAAAGAGTTTAAAGCAGGATTGAAATTAAAGTCCAGAATAATATGTAGAAGATGTAGAAGATTGACAACCCTAAAGTCTAAATCGCTTTAAATATCAAATAACCATATACTATAACATGGTACAATGATACTAAAATTCATTCAGTTACTTCAGCTTACAACCATACTTTTAACAGAAAAAATTTATTGCATAGTCTAGTAAAATTAAAACAGGTTATAAACAGAAAACAAATTCTGTCCTTAAAAATCATTCGTGTCTTTGTTTCTCCTAGAAAATTCTTGGGTAAATTGCATATAACCCTACTAAGTTTTACAACTTCTACAGATAACCATACTCAGTTTTTTTTTTAACATATAACCTTACTTAAGCTTGCTCTGTTAGGTAGTATGGCCTACTCCGTCCATTTTTAGGGTGTTTTTTTTCAAAAAGGCCTGTTGTTTTCACTTCTCAAAGATAAAAATACCCTCATCTCTATATAGGCTTAAGACAAAGAGTTGAAACAGTAAAAAAAACTTGGAGAAAAAATCAGGAGATTAGGCAGAAAATTTTAGGGGATTTCATCAGTTATTATTTTTATTTTTATTTATTTTTTATTTTTTTGTAATTTTCTTATTTTTTGTGGACGTGTTTTTAGTTGAGTTGAGGAGTGGTTGTTTATTTTATCACATCAAAATACCTATAATTCAATTCACATAATTTTCAAGAATTATTTTAGTAATCTTCTACAAATCCATGAGTAATAAACAATAGATAAGTACTTTAGAGCACAAATTCATTGATTATTTATTATTGTTTATCGACTATTGTTTATTGATTATTAACTATCGACTATTGGCCCCATTGACTATTGTTTATTGACTATTGTTTATCGATCATTCATTTTCGAATATTGATTTTATTATTGACTATTGTTTATCGATTATTATTTATACTGATTATTTATCGACCATTGTGAAAATTGATTATCGACTTTTGATCTTGTTATCTTCTATCATTTATTGATTCTAATATCGTTCTAATTTCTTGTACTTGTTATATAGTCTTTTATGTCTTTCATTGTTTGTTACTACTTGTCGCCCGAAGCTTGCTCTAACGAGTATTCTTTATCTTTCTTTTGATTTAGTGTTTATACAGGTACTATGATGAGAAACTGAAGAACTTGACGTACTGCTATTGCATTGTGTATTCTCGGCATTCTGTAAGTTCTTGTATCTCAGATATTGGTTATTGCATTATATTCTTGTTCATGTGATTATTATTGTATTGTTGAACTTACTGGTATTGTACAGCTTATGGATGATATGAGTTGGTGTACTTATATCATTCGCTGGGCCTCAGTTACGTGCCCGTGTTTCCGTATAACGGGAAGCAGGGCGTGACATCATTAGCCTCTGAATGATCACACGGTGCATTCTCTTCATAGATCGCTCTATACCATGCTTAGTCGCCTCAACTCCTCCGCAGTATACTCTCGAACGCCGCCTAGATGCGACAAAGCGATCAAGTGTCTCCCAAACTCCCCCATTCTCCTCTCTCTCTATCTATAATCATCTCCATGATGACCGAAGATGGATCTGCCACACCTTTCCCCTTGTCCACTATAGTAGAGAAAGTAGGCGGTTGCACTTCGACATGACTAGAGGGAGATGTCTCATCGCTTGAAGAAACTGTAGACATCTTCAATACAGTAAAAAATAAATTACCTTCAATTTGACAGCTACGGTTAGAATTTCTCGCCGAAGATCAGAAAAAATCGCCGGAGCTTCTCTAGAGCTAATTTCCGCCGGTAAGGAGAAATTTTGAGGGGAAGAAAGAATGAGGAGAAGTGAGGGAGAAGTGAAGGGGGGGGTATTCTACCGATTCTTGGGCTTCCATAGTAGTGGGCCCCCAAAACGATGCGGAAGCTCAAAAGGTAGGAAATTGCAATGGTCGAGTAAGACTAAGCGACAAAAATCAATCGCTGACCGGTCAAAGTGGCGAACAGTTAAACATGCCACATATCGCAATGCCAAAACTCCAGAAACAGTTCCCCAGTGTTAGCCGAATCACCTAAGTCGTTCGTCGAAGGCACTACACCGTTCGCCACAGCTCGCCAAAACTCTAAAAATTGTTCTCCAACGCTTGCCATCGTTCGCCAGAGCACGCAGAGTAGGCAAAGAACCGAACGAAACAAGGCCAAACTAGCATTGACCAGTCAACGGTTAATGTTGACTAGTCAATGGTCAAACACCACGTGTCCCCTTGTCATCGTTCGTCAAACATTCGCCAACACTCACCGCATCATTTTCCAACGCTCGCCATTATTTACCACATCGTTCGCCAGAGTACACCGAGTAGACGAAGAACCGAACGAAATAAGGCCAAACTAGCATTGACCAGTCAGTGGTCAAACGCCATGTGTCACCTCATCATCATTCGCCAAAATGTTTTCCAATGCTCGCCGCATCGTCTCCAACGCTTGCCATCATTCGCCACATCGTTTGCCTGAGCACGCCAAGCAGATGAAGAACCGAATGAAACAAGGCCAAACTAGCGGTGATCAGTCAACATAGACCAGTCAATGGTCAAACATCACGTGTCGCCTCTTCATCATTCGCCAAATGGTCGCGAACGCTCGCCGCATCGTTCGCCAATGCTTGTCATCTTCGCCACATCGTTCGCTAGAGAACGCAAAGCAGACAAAGAACCGAACGAAACAAGGTCAAACTAGCGTTGACCATTCAGTGGCCAAACGCTATGTGTGACCTTGTGTAACGCCCCGAATTCCAAATAAGACCGAATTCGAGATTCCACTGTAGAACCCCGTATTTTCAAATATTATTTTAATTATTTGAAAATGAACTTTAAATGATTTTGAGTATTTGATAAATATTTTCTAAAAGATTTATCTTCTGTACACGTGCAAAACACGTGCAAATGACTTTTCAGAAGTTTGAAAATTTTAGTTTTCTTTATGAAAAATCATTAGTTATTATTTGAGAATTATTTAGTATTTTTCCAGAATTTTCTGAAATTAATTAGTACTATTCTCAATTTTTGAGAAAAGAGGGACTTATTTGCAAAACTGACATTTTGAGGGATTAAAATGCAAAATGTATTTGCTGGACATTACGATCAGTATTTTTTTTAGGTTTGGAAGTATATTCTTGTATTAGATCCTAATTTAAATGATATTTGATTGAATTTTCAAGACTAAACCTATGTATGTAAAATTGTATTCTTAAAAGGATTATTTTGCAAAGAGGGAATATAACCCTAATATTTTACCCCGGCATATTTAAGGGGAAATTCTTTCCCAGCCGTCATTGAGTATATTCAGAATTTCTTGAGATTATCTTGGAAGAACAAAGGAGGATTCTTGGATCTAGCAAGGAGAAGCTTTTGTGAATCTTTTCTTCAAATCAAAGGTGAGTGGTTTGTTTTGTTTGCTTTGTATTGCTTGTTTTGATTGATGAATGACGCGAGATCTTTTGTTATGCTTGTTGTGATCGTTATACCATTGTTTTATTAGTCTCATGGTATGTATGATATGGATCTTTTATTTGTTTTGGAGGATGAGAACTCTTGTTGATATTTGAACCATGTATGAGAAAATGTTAAGATTTGTTGAGGAAATGTTGATTTATGAGATCGTCTTGATGGAAGACATATTAAGAAGTGATTGTGTTATGATTAGATGATAAACACCCGGATCTTATGATTGTAGTTCAGATTTTTGATTGAGTTGAGGAAGACGTTTTTTATGAGAAAAACCCTAATCGAAGGATTAAGAGTTTAGATCATGAGGATGTGATTGAGTAATGTATCCATGATGGAGATTATTGGGAGATGTCTATTGGCCTGGATACAATTAATTTTTATGATCAGTGAATCTTTAGAAAACCCCTGTTTGATTTGTGTTCAAACCTATTTTTAGAAATCTGTAGCCGACAGCCGACTGTCATGCGAAGCAGTCGACTGGTACGAGCCTACTGTGTATTTTTGAGTCTTGGGATTTGTTCGGGACAGTCGACCCAGACTGAGGTCAGTCGACTGATCCTCTGTTTGTGATTTTGTTCAGTCCTTTCGGGACAGTCGACCTATGACCCTTCAGTCGACTCAAATACTTAGAATATTTTTGATGAGAATTATTTGTTTTTGTCTCGGGGCAGTCGACTGACCCCTTGGTAAGCCGACTGATTATGCCTTAGATTATTTTTGTAAAATGTTGGGATATGTCCTCTGGACAGTCGACTGGTCCATTTTGCAGTCGACTGGTCCTGAAGGATCTTTGTATCTGATTTGAGATATTTTGTTTAGTGTTTGATTTTGAGACATTTGTTCAGTACTTGATTCTGAGATATTGTTCAGTATTTGATGTTGAGATATTTGTTCAGTATTTGTTTTTGAGAAATTCAGTTAAGAACATGATTTTGAGATATTTTGTTGAGCCACTTGTTAAGTGGAATTTGTTCAGATATTTGTTTTTGAGTCTCTAGAGGTATGTGACCCTAGTATACCGGTGTTGAGATGTTTTGTTCAGTTATTTGTTGAGGCCCATTGAGGCACATTTTCAGTATTCAGATTTTTAGTCCGGTAGGGTACACTACTCTAGGAGATTTGTTTAGTAACCCAAACTAATAAGGACAAGGCATTAGTAGTGTCATGACGAATGAGAACATGAGTTATGCACCTCAGTATGGCTTTTGATGTAGGATTTAATCTCCTGAATTATCCAAGTAGTTAACTTGTGATGTGTGATTTATCTCCGGAATTATCCAGGTAGTTAACCTGTGATGCGAGGTATTTCTCCGGAATTATCCAAGTAATTATCTTGTGATGTGGGATTGAACTACGGAATGATCGGAGTCGAGGCGACGCTTTTGGGGTATTATTGTGATAAGGAATCTATGTTTAGATGTGGGATGGTCTCCTGAATTATCCAGGGTAAAATACCTGTGATGTGGGATCAATCTCCGAAATGATCAAGCATGGGCAAATATCATAGTTTATCTTCATCTCCTTAGTAGTCATCGTTGTCAGCATTTAGTCATGAAGTTTTCTTGAATCACTTTTATGCATTTGGATTTCCTGTTTTCACACGCATTGGCTTTCGGATTTGATATCACCCGTTACTCTTTTATTGCTTACTTCATACTTTAGTGTTTGATCAGTATTTGTTGGATATTGTTACTTCAGTTCATTTATGTTATTTGCTTGATTAGTTGTCCACTCACACCATTTTGATGGCTGACCCCTTTAGTTTGGGGGTTAGGGTTCAACTCTAGCCTCACATGTTGGAGGTTATTGCTTAGATTGGAGGTTGATGTTTGAGTTGGCTTTGAGATAATTGGATTATTTAGTGTTTGGTGTAAAATTGTTAAGACTTATTTGAGATCATTATTGAGTTGTAAATAAAATATTAATTTGTGATGAGGATGTTTAGACTTCCGCTGTAATTGTATTAACTGTTGTAATAAGAGAAAGAAAAGTTTTACGTGGTGTTGTTGGTGCTTATTGTTGTATTGAAGTGGATTGCTGAAATTTCGCCACTTATTTTCTAAGCTCTCATATTAGAAATTTGGGGCGCTACAGAGATGGTATCAGAGCTCTGCTTCAATGTAATAATAGACTTAGTATGACAACCAACCTAGGTGTGGACACTAGAGAGTGAGTACCTAGGTGTGGACATCAGAGTGTGAGTATCACATAGAATTAAATTATGATGTTTGGTTTGAAATTATGGTTTGGCTTCGCCATAGGGTAATGATATGAGGTTGAATTATATGTGTGCTCTAACTTTATCCTCGTTTTGCAGTAATCACGATGGTTTGCACCAGAGGTAGAAATGGTGGCAACAATGAGGATGGATCCGGGTAGTTCTCGAGGAGCGGGAATTGACCTAGAGGATGAGTTTGCTAAGGTTTCTCAGCCCTTGAAACATTGATGGCACTCAAAGTGGCGCAGCAGTCAAGCGCCGCAGCAGAACCCGCCGCCGAAATCATGGAGCTGGGCATGGATTGGTGAATGCCGACCCCATAAAGCAGATTGAATCCTTTAAGAGGATGAGGTCCTGCCAGTACTTTGAGGGGCAAACTGATCAACAGCAGCAGACGATAGGATTCGGAAGAAGGAGAGCGATCTTCGAAGTATCGGAGACTCCAGCAGCCAGTAAGGTGAAGTTGGCTTCAATGCAACTTGAAAAAGATGCTGTGTCTGGTGGGAGTCCACTGAAGAGGACTCTGGAGATCACGCCTTTGACATGGGAAGCTTTTCTGGAGGAGTTCAGAGATCGCTTCTTCCCTCTGATGTTCAAGAGAAGAAGGCGACTGAGTTCATGAACCTTCAGCAGGGGAGCATGACTGTCGGGAGTATGAGACGAAGTTTGCTCAACTTTCAAGGCATGCACCAGAGTTGGTCACAGGATGAAGCAAAGAAGGCCAAAAATTTGAGCAGGGCTTGAGGTCGAACTTGAGGTCAAGGATGGTTCCGTTGGGTATCAGGAGATTCGAGAAGCTGGTCAGGAGGGCCGCGATGACTGAAGAGGATATGGACTTGTTTCAGAAGAAGCAGGATTCATGGAACCGAAACAAGAGGCCAGCATCAGGCCAGAGTGGGAAGGGATTCCCCGCGAAGCAGGCAAGATCAGTGGACCGGTGCAGAAGGACCTGGAGCTCAGGGAGTGACCTGTTACTACTGCAAGGAAGTAGGACATTACAGGTCGCATGTCCGAAGTTGGCAGAGCATGTTTGTTCTCAGTGTGGGCAGACTGGACACTCAAAGCCCCATTGTCCGCAACTGAAGAAAGATGGTTCGGGTGGAAGCAAAGTCCCGAAGAGGCAAGGGCGAGTATTTGCATTGACCGAGGAGGATGCGAGAAACTCGGAAGATGTAAATACAGGGTATGCAGGAATTTTGATTTCTTTCATTTTGAATCAGTGTAATGAATAAAGCTTTTATTTCAGAACAATTTAAGATTGAGTATCATTCTTATTGTAACAGGAGTTGTTTTAATAAATGGAATAAAAGCAAAGGTTTTGTTTGACACTGGTTCATCGCATACATTTGTATCGCCAAGTTTTGCAAAGATCTTAGGTTTGGAACCCTAAGTTATTTCCAGGCAGGGTTTTGTCGGTATGCAACGCCGTCAGGTGAAGAGCTGGTAGCGGATCGATATTACGAGGGCTGGTGATATCGAGATTGGTGGAGGCTGTTCGGCATCGACTTGATCGGAGCTACAAGTGTTGGGAGTGGATGTCATTGTAGGCATCGATTGGATGGCTATTTATGATGCCACTAATTGACTGCAAGCAGAAGGAGGTGTTGGTGAAAGCACAGGTGGACCTGCAGTAACTTTCCAAGGGAAGAACGAAGATCCCGCAGGTGGCTGCAATGGTATCTAAGAAGTCTATTGCAGATGAAGTCAAGGGCATTCCAGTGGTTCGAAGTTTTCCTCAGGTGTTCTTGGATGACTTTCCAGGATTACCGCCGCAGAGAGATGTGGAGTTTTGCCTCAATGTTCAGCCGGGGAGTGCGCCGATTTCAAGGCTCGTACAGGATGGCACCTGTAGAGCAGGATGAAGTGAAGACGCAGATTGAAGAGCTTTTGAGCAAAGGCTTATCAGACCGAGTTCATCTTCCGTGGGGAGCGCCAGTGTTGTTGGTCAAGAAGAAGGATGGGTCGATGAGGATGTGCATTGACTACAGGGAGTTGAATAGGGTGACTATTCAGAACAAGTACCACTGCCGCGAATAGATGATTTGTTCGACAGACTTCCGCGGAGCAGCAGGTAATTTTCGAAGATTGACTTGAGGTCAGGATATCATCAGGTGCGAGTCAAGGAGGAAGATGTGAGCAAGACAGCGTTCAGGACACGTCATGGGCTGTATGAATTTTTGGTGATGCATTCGGGTTGACGAATGCGCCAGCAGTTTTCATGGACATGATGAATCGGGTGTTGAGGCCAATCATTGATTCCCTTCGTGGTGGTCTTCATCGATGATATCTTGGTGTATTCGAAGTCGGAGGAAGATCATTCTAAGCACTTGACAGCGGTATTACAGACATTGCAGGAGCACAGCTTGTATGCCAAATTGTCGAAGTGTGAATTTTGGAAGTCTGAGGAGCTTTCCCCTTGGTCACATTCTGTTCTAAGGAGGGAGTGGCTACTGATCCTCAGAAAGTGGAAGACAGTGAAGGATTGGCCCAGGCGACGTCTTTGAAGGAAGTCAGAAGCTTCTTGGGATTAGCTGGTTACTACAGGAGGTTTATTCAGGGGTATTCTCAGATTGCAGTTCCATTGACAGGTTTGACCCGGAAGAGTGTGGCCATTTGTGTGGACAGATAAGTGCGAGGATAGTTTCCTTGAGTTAAAGGAACGGTTGACTACTGCACCTATATTAGCATTGCCGCAAGCAGGGACGGATTATGACATCTACAGGCGATGCCATCTCTCAGAGGTTTGGGTTGTGTCTTGATGCAGGAAGGCAAGGTCATTGCTTATGGTTCGAGGCAGGTTGCGTCCGATGAGAAGAATTATCCGACGCATGACTTGGAGTTAGCAGCTATCATTTATGCCTTGAAGCTGTGGAGGCATTATGTCTATGGTGAGAAGGTCAATATGTACACTGACCACAAGAGCCTGAAGTATATCTATCAGCAGAGGGATTTGAATCTTGTCAGAGAAGATGGTTGGAGGTATTGGAAGACATTCGTCCTGAGATCAAGTATCATCCGGGCAAGGCGAATGTAGTGGCTGATGGACTTAGCAGGAAGAGTAGTTTGTCAAGGTTGATCACTACTCGAAGGGAAATGGCAGCAGAGATCGACCCAGAGGCAGGTATTAGAGGTGGTACTGCGAGGTTTAGGAGCATCTTTGGCTCAGTGAGACTGCAGCCGTCTTTGAGAGAGAAGATTGTGAAAGGTCAGAAATCGGATTCAGAGATCCAGAAGATGTTGCAGTCAGGTTTCAGAAGGCAAGTTATCAGAATTTCGTGTCCAAGGATGGAGTTCTTTGGTTGGGTGAGAGGTTGTGTGTTCCAGATGATGCAGAGTTGAGGAGAGAGTATCTTGCATGAGGGCACACAGCAACATTGTTATCAGTTCATCCAGGAGGTACGAAGATGTTACAGAGGATATCAAACCCCACTTTTGGTGGTCTGGTATGAAGCGAGATGAAGCAGATTCTGTGGCAATGTGTCTGACCTTGTCAGCAGATCAAGGCAGGAGAATCAGGAGACCTGGAGGTTTGTTGCAGCCATTACCCCATTCCGGATTGGAAGTGGGAGAATATCAGCATGACGTTATTACGGGTTTGCCGAGGAGTTCGAAGGGCAATGGACTCGATTTGGGTTGTTGTGGACCGATTGACTAAGTCGGCACATTTCTAGCCATGAAGATTACTTGGTCGATGGAGAAATTGGCTGAGTTATATATTGGAGAGATTGGTGAGGGCTTCATGGAGTTCCTGTTTCGATTGTATCTGACAGAGATGCCAGGTTTACTTCGAGGTTTTGGAAGAGCCTACAGGCAGCTTTGGGCCCAGGACTGATTTCAGTACAGCATTTAATCCGCAGACAGATGGTCAGACGGAGAGGTTGAATCGAGTGCTGGAAGATATGTTGAGAGCTTGTGTTATGGATTTCGGTGGTAGTTGGGGAGAGATACTTGGCATTGGTTGAGTTTGCTTATAACAACAGCTACCATGCAAGTATTGGGATGGCACCGTATGAGGCTTTGTATGGGCGGAGGTGCAGGACACCTGTATGTTGGTATGAGGTTGGCGAGAGGCAGATGTATGGTCCTGAGATCGTGCAACAGACGTCAGAGCAGATTGAGCTGATTCGCAAGAGGTTAGTAGAAGCTCAGATCCGGCAGAAGAGTTATGCTGACACTCGACGGAGAGATTTGGAATTTGAGGTTGGGGATGCAGTTTTTCTCAAGGTTTCTTCGACCAAAGGAGTTATCAGATTTGGTAAGGGTGGCAAGTTGGCGCCGAGGTATATTGGTCCGTACAAGATCGTGGAGAGGATTGGCAAGACAGCATACAGATTGAAACTTCCAGGAGGAGTTAGCGCAAGTACACGATGGTGTTTCATGTGTCGCTATTAAGGAAGGATGTGGCCGCATCAGAAGCATCAGTTGGTAGAAGTTCCCGAAGATCTACAGGTGAACTTCGAGCTACAAGGAACAGCCTGTTGAGATCGTTGATCGTAGGGAGAAAGTCCTTAGAAGCAAGGTGGATACCTATGGTCAAGGTATTGTGGAGGATCAACAATATCGAGGAGGCCTACTTGGGAGCCAGAAGATCGCATGCAGAAGGATTTTCCTGGATTGTTTGTATGAGTGTACTCCTTTTGTATGATTGTAATTCTTTGAATGATGAACTATTGATTGATACATGATGTAATCTTTAATTTGAATTGTGATGTTATATGAAATTATTTGGATTATGATCTATTTATGAAGTATTGTTTCCTTTTGTTGGTATGTGTTTGAACTCATTAGTAGTAGTTCTGAGGACAGAAACTCTTCTAAGGAGGGGGGTGATGTAGAACCCCGTATTTTCAAATATTATTTTAATTATTTGAAAATGAACTTTAAATGATTTTGAGTATTTGATAAATATTTTCTAAAAGATTTATCTTTTGTACACGTGCAAAACACGTGCAAATGACTTTTCAGAAGTTTGAAAATTTTAGTTTTCTTTATGAAAAATCATTAGTTATTATTTGAGAATTATTTAGTATTTTTCCAGATTTTCTGAAATTAATTAGTACTATTCGCAATTTTTGAGAAAAGAGGGACTTATTTGCAAAACTGACATTTGAGGGATTAAAATGCAAAATGTATTTGCTGGACATTACGATCAGTATTTTTTTTAGGTTTGGAAGTATATTCTTCTATTAGATCCTAATTTAAATGATATTTGATTGAATTTTCAAGACTAAACCTATGTATGTAAAATGTATTCTTAAAAGGATTATTTTGCAAAGAGGGAATATAACCCTAATATTTTACCCCGGCATATTTAAGGGAAATTCTTTCCCGAGCCGTCATTGAGTATATTCAGAATTTCTTGAGATTATCTTGGAAGAACAAAGGAGGATTCTTGGATCTAGCAAGGAGAAGCTTTTTGTGAATCTTTTCTTCAAATCAAAGGTGAAGTGGTTTGTTTTGTTTGCTTTGTATTGCTTGTTTTTGATTGATGAATGACGCGAGATCTTTTGTTATGCTTGTTGTGATCGTTATACCATTGTTTTATTAGTCTCATGGTATGTATGATATGGATCTTTTATTTGTTATGGAGGATGAGAACTCTTGTTGATATTTGAACCATGTATGAGAAAATGTTAAGATTTGTTGAGGAAATGTTGATTTATGAGATCGTATTGATGGAAGACATATTAAGAAGTGATTGTGTTATGATTAGATGATAAACACCCGGATCTATGATTGTAGTTCAGATTTTTTGATTGAGTTGAGGAAGACGATTTTGATGAGAAAAACCCTAATCGAAGGATTAAGAGTTTAGATCATGAGGATGTGATTGAGTAATGTATCCATGATGGAGATTATTGGGAGATGTCTATTGGCCTGGATACAATTAATTTTTATGATCAGTGAATCTTTAGAAAACCCCCTGTTTGATTTGTGTTCAAACCTATTTTTAGAAATCTGTAGCCGACAGCCGACTGTCCATAGCGAAGCAGTCGACTGGTACGAGCCTACTGTGTATTTTTGAGTCTTGGGATTTGTTCGGGACAGTCGACCCAGACTGAGGTCAGTCGACTGATCCTCTGTTTGTGATTTTGTTCAGTCCTTTCGGGACAGTCGACCTATGACCCTTCAGTCGACTCAAATACTTAGAATATTTTTGATGAGAATTATTTGTTTTTGTCTCGGGGCAGTCGACTGACCCCTTGGTAAGCCGACTGATTATGCCTTAGATTATTTTTGTAAAATGTTGGGATATGTCCTCTGGACAGTCGACTGGTCCATTTTGCAGTCGACTGGTCCTGAAGGATCTTTGTATCTGATTTGAGATATTTTGTTTAGTGTTTGATTTTGAGACATTTGTTCAGTACTTGATTCTGAGATATTGTTCAGTATTTGATGTTGAGATATTTGTTCAGTATTTGTTTTTGAGAAATTCAGTTAAGAACATGATTTTGAGATATTTTGTTGAGCCACTTGTTAAGTGGAATTTGTTCAGATATTTGTTTTTGAGTCTCTAGAGGTATGTGACCCTAGTATACCGGTGTTGAGATGTTTGTTCAGTTATTTGTTGAGGCCCATTGAGGCACATTTTCAGTATTTTTTAGTCCGGTAGGGTACACTACTCTAGGAGATTTGTTTAGTAACCCAAACTAATAAGGACAGGCATTAGTAGTGTCATGACGAATGAGAACATGAGTTATGCACCTCAGTATGGCTTTTGATGTAGGATTTAATCTCCTGAATTATCCAAGTAGTTAACTTGTGATGTGTGATTTATCTCCGGAATTATCCAGGTAGTTAACCTGTGATGCGAGGTATTTCTCCGGAATTATCCAAGTAATTATCTTGTGATGTGGGATTGAACTACGGAATGATCGGAGTCGAGGCGACGCTTTTGGAGTATAATTGTGATAAGGAATCTGTTTAGATGTGGGATGGTCTCCTGAATTATCCAGGGTAAATACCTGTGATGTGGGATCAATCTCCGGAATGATCAAGCATGGGCAAATTATCATAGTTTATCTTCATCTCTTAGTAGTCATCGTTGTCAGCATTTAGTCATGAAGTTTTCTTGAATCACTTTTGCATTTGGATTTCCTGTTTTCACACACTTGGCTTTCGGATTTGATATCACCCGTTACTCTTTTATTGTTACTTCATACTTTAGTGTTTGATCAGTATTTGTTGGATATTGTTACTTCAGTTCATTTATGTTATTTGCTTGATTAGTTGCCACTCACACCATTTTGATGGCTGACCCCTTTAGTTTGGGGGTTAGGGTTCAACTCTAGCCTCACATGTTGCAGGTTATTGCTTAGATTGGAGGTTGGATGCTTGAGTTGACTTTGAGATAATTGGATTATTTAGTATTTGGTGTAAAATTGTTAAGACTTATTTGAGATCATTATTGAGTTGTAAATAAAATATTAATTTGTGATGAGATGTTTAGACTTCCGCTGTAATTGTATTAACTGTTGTAATAAGAGAAAGAAAAATTTTAGTGGTGTTGTTGGTGTTTATTGTTGTATTGAAGTGGATTGCTGGGATTTCGCCACTTATTTTCTAAGCTCTCATATTAGAAATTTGGGGCGCTACATCCACAGAATCTTTACTTCACTTCGTACAATTTTACAAAGAAATTAAAAAACTTTTCTCAATAATATATCAGAGTTTGTTTACATTGATACACAGCGGAAGACAAAATAAATTACAATTGAATATGATTACAACATCATTAACTTTTAAACAAAACAGCAAAGCATATCCACTTTATAACTCCATGAACATCCATACCTGCATGTAAGACTGTGGGTACGTCAGTCGCTTACAACTGACGAAATGTTATACACGACTATCCTTTCTATGCCGGAAACAGTATAACTATCTCATTACTTTAACAAATCACAGAAAGATTGAATGAATAAGTAAAGTGTAGATAGTGTCTACGCTAAACATGTAAGTGTATGTCATGCATTAATACCTAATGCACACAATTTATACTAGGATGACACTAATGCACACTTGTTCAGATTCTATGCATCCCATACTATATAGGTCCAAGGGCAAGTGCCTACGTACTCCACATTGAAGGGTTCAATCCCCTCGCCATGAAAACTACCCAGTAATAATACAAGGTTTAGATCATTCCACAAATTTGAATCCTAGCCCCGGAGTCCACCGCTGACTTTTATCACAGATCCTACATCGTGCGAATCACCCCGCAAGTGCCCCTCTAGCCCAGTATACGTATATACATTGGAGACGGCAAACAAAACTATCTGGTCGACTACTCAAGATCCCGGAGTCCACCGCTGACCCGTCCTCATAGTCCCGGATTTAAATAAAAAGCTCATCTCCCACAGAGCAACCTTAGTCCACCAACTGGGTCTATAGCCTCAGAGAATCGCTGCTGATGCAGTCAACCCACCGGTCGATGAATCGCTGCCGACGTAGTCAATCCATCACCCGACTATATAGAGGCAACCCACTTATGTTTGCCCAGGTTTACTACATCTTCACCTAAGTGCCTAATTATTTTAGTTCAAGACATGAATATGTTATCACCCTAGAATCAGTTTTACCTCCTACCGGATTTGTTCACAAAAAGTACAAGATCGCCCGACGGCATTATCTCGAAATCAAGTCTCAAAATCTTCTTTCAAAATAATGTCTTACTAATTTTATCATAAA